>RJWH01001828.1:0-307768 GCA_004363575.1 Solenodon paradoxus
TTTCCAATTCTTGCTACTTGTGTGCCATGCTCTACAGTACATACAATATATTACCTTACTGAAATCCAAAAAGTTCTGAAATCATACTTATCTACAAATGAGATAATCCATGTAAAGCATGAAGTATATTGTTTGACACAGCATTTACCTTATTTGTCTTCTGACTGATTATTTTTTTATGAGAAATTAGCTGCCATTTGTATAATTGTTTCCCTTTAAGTAATATATCTTATATTCTTCTGATTGCTTTCAAGATTTTCTTTTCCTGGACTTTCTTGTTACTTTAGTTAAATTCTGTTTACTATGGACTACCAATTATTTTCTTTTATAGATTTGGGATCTGCATTCTTGAAGAGTTTATCTGAGCTCTTCTGTCCTGTCTTCACTCTTCAGCAGGCTTCACATTTATGACTCAGTGGGAGGTCTCTCCTAGCTCTTTCTTCTCCCTCAGTTTTAAACTATGCCTGAAATTCAATATAAGGCTCAGCATATCTATGGGATGATATCACTTCTCTTGTTATGTCCTTGGACTTCAACACGTCCTATCAATAGATCTGTATCCCATTCGGGGTCTTTTTAGTTCTCCTTCTTCGGCACCAGTCATTCTGGTGAACACTGAATGAAAGCCCATGAAAAAGAGTAATAGGTGCAAAGTCTTTGAGTGTCTATCTCCCAGGGATGTGAATTGGCTCTACCAACCGACATATAGTCTTAAAAAAAATCCCCCCCTATATCTGTGGAAGCTTCCTCCTCTCTTCAATGCCTCTGTAAAGGATGAAAGCAGTTGCTGTCTTTTTCTCTTCTAGGAAGAGCTTTTGCTTTTTGGATTTGAATTCATTGGGTTTTCTTATGACCATAGCTCTCCAGTGGACTTAAAAAAATAAGACTTTCTTAGTTTATTTAACTTCTGCTATTAGAAGGATGAGAGCAGCGTACGGTATTTCCAGGTCTCAATTTCTACTTTATTCTTGTTTCCAATTCTTAGCCCAAACTTTGAATTTTGCCTTTAGTTATCTTGAATGGGATACATGTAAAATGTATTCTCTCTCTCTCTCTCTCTCCTCTCTCATGTTTTTTAATGCAATTTGCCTATTTTTTTGTTGTTGTTGTTGTTACATGTCAGACACTATATAACATCATTCGTATAATTTAAGACTTAAGATGATGTTACCCTCTTCCCCAGAAAATTTGTGTTTGCTTCCATCAAAATTCTGGGTATCAACAGACACATAAAAAACTATTCATATTTATTGGAGAAATTTAAGTCAAAGTCACAATGAGATATCACCTTACACCAGGGACCAGAAAAGACAATGTGGTGGATGTTTACCTATTTTTTCATTACTTTAAAATTTTTCTTCTTCTTTTTCTCTGTTTTGTTTTTGCTTAATTTTAAAAGTGAAGGAAACAAGTGTTGATGAACGTGTAGGGAGAAAAGAACCCTCCTATTATGTTAAGAATGTAGTTGGCACAGCCATTTTGGAAAACAATATGTTCCTCAAAGAATTAAAAGAGAACTCCCACATGATCCAGAAATTCCACTTCTAGGCATCATTCTGAAGAATATGAAGATATTATTTCAAAAAGATACAGGCACTGCAGTGTTTACTGCGGCACTATTTACAATAGCTAACACCTGGAATCCACGGAAATGCCCACTGATGGCTGGGTGAGGAAGATCTAATACACTTACACAACGGCATACCACTCAGTCATAAAAAGGTGAGTTCTTACCAATTACAACAACACAAAGAGAGCTTGAGGATGTTTTGATGAGTGACATAAGCCAGAAGAAGACAGAAAAATTTTGGATGATTTCATCTGTATCTGGAATGTGGTGAAACAATGCAAATGAACATATAGGATAAGATTAGAATAAACCTTTGAAACTTGACAGAGAACTGAGATTATAGGGACAAGATCTGGTGGTGGAAGGGGATTGGATTTTATGGTAAAGGGGATTTATTTAATTTTTTTTTCTTGCTTGCTTGTTTTTGCTTTGTTTTGTTTTGATTTAATAAAAATTAAACTTTAAACAACTTAAAGACCAAGTTGAAACTTAAAGGGAAAAAAAAAAAAAAAGCCCTGGATGACTAGACCCTGGAATACTTGGGGACATAGTGCTTTGGCTGTATCCTTCATTCAATGAGAGAGAGAGGACTCAAAGTTGAATTGCAGTTCTAGCAAGGACCTATCTACTTCTGATTCCTGCTTAGTCCTTGGGAAAGTCTTTTGGGCTCCACAGCCCAAAGCAAGGATGTGTATCAGGCCTATTCCACTCGTGCAATCATGACTTTACTCGTTTCCTGTCAAAATCATCTGTCAGGATCTTATCCACTTCCTTCAGAGTCCACAAATGCCTTCTAGGTAAAATTATTCAGGGTGGGAAAGGTCTTTTTTTCTTGCCTATCATCTTCTCCAGAACTTGTGACTTAATACCTCTTCTCTATCTTATTAGTTACTCAACACCTTCAAAAAGATAAATGTTTGAAATTTTGTCCAGCTTGATTAGTTGTCTTTACTTGGAAGATTAATCCAAATGACCTGGACTAGAATTGATGGTAACAAAGTACTATTTTAATTGGTTTTTGATCATCTGTTGACAATGTAATAGCATACAGAAACATGGTTTTTGTCTTCCTGGCATGCTTCCCCATCTCTGTTCTTCGTCTGGTAAAATTTCATTTGGTGGACTTCCTCTTTCATTCTTCATGGACCTGGCAGAACTGTCATTCAGACACCCACAGTCCCCCCTTCCTAGGACTAGGCATGTCACAAGGGCTAGGCAATTAGCGTTTTCCTGGGAATTATATGAGTTTGAATTGACTACACAAATTCTCTGTCTTTTCTTTCTTTGTTGTATTATGAGAATGAAACGAATTAATACAGCTCTTGAGAGTAATGTGACAGGTCCCATTTTATAAAGCAGGAAACCACGATACTGAAAATTTAAGTACGGTGTCCAAGATCACACTGTTAATTAAGTAATGGAGTATGAATTTAAACTTTAGCATCCTGGTAGTAGAGTGAGTACTATAAACTCACTTTTGAGTTTGTGCCAAATTTCCTTTTTTCTGCAATGGCAAACACAGTAAACTGAGGATAGAGAAATGGACCGTCTACCGAGGCATGTTCCTGAAAGAGACCACAGAGGTGATAAAGAGTTTGAAATAAGATAGCAAAGTAACTTTGTGTGCTACCCCAATTTCAGTTGGCTAAATATAAAGTCCCTCTTTTCTAGAAATCCTGACCATAGAGGAGGTATTTCAGCTTGCTCAATCAGAGATCTCACAATAATTTGTCCAAAGGGTAGGTTATGTAACCTGATTTGGGCCTATCTTTCCTAGATGTTGATGTATGAACTTGGGAGAAAGAAGGTAGTTTGCTAAACAAGGACATTGTAATCAGGGATTGCTTTCTCCCTCACATTTTAAAGGCTGCCTACCACAGAAGTACAACATCTAGAAATAGGAAATCTCCCAGATTCAACAACTCTTACTATTTTACAATTGTAGCATTTAGTTGATCATTTTCTTTTTCTCTAACCTTATGTTAGTTGCTTAAGACTTTTGAGTACTTGAAATATGATGAATATGGTTGAGGAACCAAATCTTTTATTGAAATATTAATTTTTAAGTGATAATTCAACTATTGAGAAAATGGAAGTATGTTTTGAACAACTTAGTCATATAATCCAACATTTTCAAGATACTAATTTTTATGACATATGAATACAGACCAAATATTGCTGGTAAAAACTTAGCATCCACATTGCGATGTGCTGTAATTGCAAATTACACTTAGTGGGAAATTTTTTTAAAAATTTAAATGATAATTAAAAAATACTGATTGTATGCAGAAATTACATATTTTGATATATTAACTAAAATATATTATTAAATTCTTTTTTCCCTAATGTGGCTACTGGTATATTTAAAATTTCAAGTTTATTTGGTTTATTTTTATCAGATAGTGCTGTTCTATCCATTTTGGAGTGAGTTGCAGGTATCCTACTCCTTTCTCCCTAAATCTTTTTAGCATGCATTATCTAAGCAAAAGACCTTTCCTTATATAACAAATATGATACGTTTTCTTTTTGCACCATAGATCTTGATGCAGAAATAATGAAAGAATCTGCCATTTCATAATGACTTTCTTTTAGCTAGAACTTGACTAACAGCAAATACGCCGTCTACAGAATCTCTATCACACTAAATTTTAGCACAGTATAAAGTGTCTTCACATAGTCAGTGGAGAGGTGAAGGCGTATTGAAAAAACGAAAGTACAGGATCCTTTTCCTGGATCTAAAATCTTTTAGAAAGGCAAAGATCTAGAATTTTCTACCTCAACATCTTTTCATGTTGCCTATAAAAATGGCCATTCTGGCACACCCCGATGGAGTAGTGATTTGGTCAGTTGCCTCTGGATGAGAAGAATCAACATACATCCTAAGGGACTCAGATTCATGTCCCATGTCTGGGGTTGGTGGGGGAGTGGTTCACATCGGGACCTCTGCCTACTCATCTTCATTCCTGCCTGCTCCTTTCTTTTATTTTTAAAGTCCTAAAATGCCACACATCTTTAAAATTTATTTATAAACATTTTGAATATCTACTACATTGGTTGAATGTCAAAAAGGCATGTGAAAAACTATCATAAAACCTGCTTACTGGTGCACCCTGATGACCTAGTGATTTAGTTCACCAGGTACAGTCTACATCTATCCCAAAGTCCCCTGTTCAAGACCTGGGCCTGAGGGGAACAACCAAAATGAACAACTAAATAAAATAAAGTGCTTCTCCCTCCTCTCTCTTCCTGCCTTTCTACTTGCCTTCATGCCTGCCTTCATCTTTCCTTTAAAAAATAAAAACAGCAAACAAACAAAGGAAATTCCACTTACTCTTACTTTATTGGATCATATACCCAGGAAGGAAGAGAGAAGAGGAAGAAGCACTTTATTTTATTTCGTTGTTTATCTTGGTTGTTGCCTGGGCCTGGGATTGCAACTGTTTGTCCTTGGGATGGATGTGGACTACACTTGCTGGAGGCCATGGATTTAATCACTAAGCCACCAGGGTGCGCCTACTTATTTGTTTTAGAAATATAATGCTTCATTTCTTCACTCAAGGAACAACTTATCAATTAATATCAATTAAATGAAGAATGAATATTCAACATCATAAAACTGAATATGACTTCTGAACAATTCTGTCAGCTAAGTAGAAAGAAAATACGTGGTGCTGGAAGCTCCATGTTGCTGAGGGTAGGGGAACAAAATGACAGGTGTACAACAGGCAGAGTGCAGAGGAGAGAGCTGCTGTTTTACAAAATTACTTCTAGATGCGTCCTGGTGGAGCAGCAGTTAGGTCAATTGCTTTCGAAGAAACAGAGGCCACAAACCTCTGGGTTTTAGTCATGGGTTTGGGGAAAACAACCAGTGTGAATGGCTAAATAAAAATAAAATATGGATGCTTCTTCCACCTCTCTCTTTCTGCCTGCCTGCCTGATCCCTTCATTCCTCTCTGAACCTTTCCCTAAAAAAAAAATTGTTTAGAAAAAATGTACTTCTGGCAGGGTCTCTGCTTGTGACTTGATAGATTATTGATTGCACTAGAATATTCAGCCTAGGGGTCACTGAGATTCAGCATGCACTCTGTCGACCTGCTCATCAAGCCCGAGTGTGGAGCTGCCGCAGTTCGAAGACGAGGTAGCTTGCTTGATCTTCTCGAGAGCAGTTGGCAATGAACTACTGGGACCTCAACTTTCCCACATCCTGATTTTTCTCAGTTAATGTTGGAGGGATTGTAGGGATCTACTTTTTTAAAAATATAGTATTACAGCATGGAATCATATGGTGAAATTCCAAAAGTTGTTTCTTGTCATTTCCCCATCAGAAGAGAACTGGAATCTTTTCTAAGAACTTTGTGTGAACACTGAGGGACAGTTTTACTTTATGGATTCATGGATTCTGGGAAGGTCTGATAATTGATCCCCAAAGGGATCTTATCCTATTTAAAAACTGGAGCCTGACATTCCAACTTAATTTCAGCTTTTTAGCCCTAGGCACATTGAAATAAAAAAATTGTGAATTATTTTGCTGTCAGCATGTTGTTTTTTGGCACTCTGTGGTTATGCATGTCACAGTACTTAACAGGGAACACTATAGATTTATTGGCTACATCAATTCCCTCATATAAACTCTCTGGGAATCAGAGTTTTGTCTTATTTCTGACAATCTCATTTTCCTTGATACTTAGTATAGTCTGTTATACAGTAGACCTTCAGCATTTGTTTATTGAATGAATGACCATCAATGATCTTCCCCTATTCTTTGTTCCATTATTTCATAAAAATTAAGGTTCTGTGTTCATAACCTCAAAATATTTACTTTTAAAAAGACTGAAAAGAATTTGTGAAATTTTGTTCTAGATGCTGAATTCCAGTTAGCTTTCCATACTTTCAGATCTACAGATATCTTATCACTTGGAATGAAAATTACTTCACAGAAAACATTTTGTTATCTTCATCTGCTTACTATATTTGACTCTTTGTATTTATTTTTCAAATTATCTTTAAGACTCTATTTTAGCAAGCATTATTTTAATTTATTTTCTTTCTTCTTTTTTAAAGGAGCGGTGCAGGCAGGCATGAAGGCAAGCAGAGGCAGGCAGGCAGGAAGAGAGAGGAGGAAAAGTACTTTTTATTTTATTTAGTTGTGCATCTTGGTTGCTCCTGCTGGTTCCAGGACACCAACTGGAACTCTGGAATACAGAAGGGCTGCATGCAACCTGTACTCCACCAGGGAACCCCATTTTCATAATATATATCGGGTATTTGCTTTGACGCTGTCCATTAAAATGTATTTTCCCTTTAGATGGAGCAAAGGTAAGCAAATGGCTGTTCACCAAGGAACTACATATCCCAGTGTCCATTGCATCAAGTTGTGGTCATGTGATCAGTTCACACAAATGCTATGTGATCCAAAATGCCTGCTTCTTCTAGGCCAAAGATAAAAACAATAGATATAACTCTTCCTCCATGTTCTTTTCTCCTTTTGTTAACTAGCAACAACGCAACAATGAAGCTATAGCTCATTATTTTCTACCAAGAATTCTTTTGGAGCAAAGGAGCCTCCGAATCCCTTCTCAGAATGTTTTAAATGTATACTGCAAAATACTAGAATTATAAAGAAAATCATTTATAGTTTGATATAGTTATCAAAATATTCAGAAAATTGGTGATAAACTAATATATATGAATGTTTGTTATCTATAGCTATATAACCAATTACCTAAAGATTTAAGTTAAAAGATGTATTATGTCATGCGGTTTCTGTGGGTCAGGAGCAGCTTACCTGGGTGATTCTGCATCCAAGTTGTCTGCCAGGCTACAATGAAAGTGGCAATTAGGAATGCAATCATCTGGAAGCCTGACTGGGAAAAGATTCACTTCTAAACTCACTCAGATGCCTGTTGACTATCTTCAGTTATTTGTAAGTGATGACCTTTCCACAGAGTTACCTCATGTCATGGCAGTGTGACCTACCCCAGGCAAGTGCTCGAAAGGGTACAGAATCCATCACATTTGTATAATCTAATCTCAGAAGTAACATCAAATCACTTTGCCATATTTTATTCGTTACAAAAGGATTACACAAATACAAGAATGCAGGAAGGTGAGATCACTGGGGGCCATCCTAAAGTCTGTCAACCATAATATGCTTTTGTTTGTTTTAGTATTAAAATTTAAAAAACTCTGGAGGCAGGTCTAATAACCACGGTAGTTTTTAAGAAGTGCTGAGCATAAATGACTCTTTGAAAAATCTACAATAATGATGATAAAAATCTGTGATTTTTATTTGCTACAATGTCACAAGTATGCACTGCTAATACTTCTGTGATTTCTGCCTACATTCATAATGAAAGAAAATGATAAAATTTGGTTCAAAGTTAACAAAGATATTCTCTTTGCCATGTAAGTATACTGACAGGCCTGAATTTAATTCATGGGTCCTTCAGGGATTGGTAGACCCTTGAATTCTATCCAATGAGTCCTATGAGATGTGGGAGTCACAAGAGAGCTTTGAGTTCTGAATCACTGCTTGAGGGAATATTTACCAACTTAATACTTTTGCTTTGAACTGTTGAGAGTAAAAAAACTTCTGCTGCATGTGAGTCATTATCTATTCTAGTCTATGTTACTAGTCTAGCCTATACTACCTAGTACATTTACCAATTAGTTACTATATTATTACTGCTTTCTTCACCATGTTTTTGTCTAACATACATTTTGAGTAAAATTTCAATT
Source organism: Solenodon paradoxus (assembly GCA_004363575.1). Lineage (NCBI taxonomy): Eukaryota > Metazoa > Chordata > Mammalia > Eulipotyphla > Solenodontidae > Solenodon > Solenodon paradoxus. The sequence continues at coordinate 8,309 of RJWH01001828.1, forward strand.
TACCTTTGCGTTAAATTTCATATAAGAATCTGTTATTGTAGAGCATCCATCTCATTCCAAGAGCATTCTTAACTAACTTCATATGTATCAAAGACATATGGAGACAAAATTATATTTTCCCATAACTTTCACTCTATTTTTTTCTCTCCAATTTTCAGTTTTATGCACCAGATGGTGAATAAATGGTAAATGAATAACTTGTAAATGGCCAATAACGATAAATATTTGTATAGTTCTTGATGTTTATGCATATTAATGAACTTGTTTTCAAGTAATAAACATCTCATCACTGAAGCAAGAGATCACCTCAGTGTCATTACCACAAATATCTCCTGGAATGTGTGGTGGATAATGAATGAGTCTAGAAAAGTCTGTTAGATGGATATGAGTTGACAAAAATTAACACAGTTACAGTGCATTGTTGAGTGTTTTCTTTTCTCCTCCCCACCCCCATCATGGACATAAAACAAACAAACAAACAAATACCTGAAAAACAAATTCAGGTATGATTTTATTGTTCTTCCTAGAAGTGAATTAAAAAATGAGCCAGTAGTGTTACCTTTAAACCTCTAGCCAGATACCAACATGATTCAATTTTGAAAACTGTCTTGAAAAGGATAGTCATTTAATCACATGAAGGCATATCTACTATAGCTGATTAGAACTCAGTATATAGGTTCTTTTTAAATGGAAGCAATCTTTTTCTTTAAAGGAAAGGTGCAGACAGAAATGAAAGTGAGCAGTCTAGTAAGTGGGAAGAAGGAGGACAGAGAAGCATTTTTATTTTATTTTATTTTATTTTATTTATTTTATGTACAACCAAGTTGTACATCTTGGTTGTTCCACCTCATCCCCTAGTATTGAACGTGGGACCTTGAAATGTATGTGGACTGCGCCCAGGGTGCACTGGACTGCTAGACCACCAGGGTGCCCTGGAAGCAAATAATTTAATACATATTATCTTCTCATTGAATTACAGTACTCCCCTTCATTGTTCAAGAAAAGTCATAAAAAAAAGGGAGTATAGGGTACATTTGAAAATAAAGAAGAAGAAAAAACTCAGAAGATTCTCTGGGGAAGCAAAATTCCTCTAGTAATTTAGAATTAGGCTTATTAAAAACATGATGAATGGATATTTTATTTTTCTTTGTTAAATTAGAGGTTTGACAACTGATTTATAAACACCACATACAAAACATACTTTGCTTAGCTCTTAAGTCCTCATATTATGCATTTCAAGTTTAATTAAATGGTCAATAATTTTCAAATGTATTATATAATGTAATACTAATTCTAGAGATTTTAGAAACATTAAAATCAAAGAAAAGTTGTTTAAAAAACACCTATAATAGCCATTAAAATAGAAACCTTACCATTTTGAGGTTTAGTCTTACCTGTTTCTACACAAGTATACAGAAGTTTTAAAGCTATTTTTAAAGTAGTTTTTTAGAATATTTTTAAAGAAATTCATTCTTGATTCAACTAGCAGTTACCTAAAAAGACAACTTTGTGTTCATAGTTTTTCAAGTAAGTTTTGCTATTATATTTCATCTCTTTGTAGTTTTCACTGGAAACAAGCCTTTATTATTTTTGCTCTGAAGTTGAGAAATTTCCTGAAAAGCTAGTAGCTATATGGGTGCAATGGGTATTTTTTTTCTTTCTTACTAGTATAAAATCATAGTGCATCCTACAATTGACTTTTTAGATTTGGTGAAAATATGCCATAAACAATTATAGAACAAAGAATAAATTTTGTTTCTGTGGAAAACAAGAATATACTGTACATAGGATTTATAGTTATTAGAAATAAGACAAGGTATGGCATGCTCCAGTGGCCCAGTGGTTTAATTCTGGTGTAATACACACATATCCCAAAATCCATGGTTCAAGTGCTTCTTCCCCATCTCTCTTCTTGCCTGCCTGCCTACTTACTTTCATTCCTACCTGTACCTTTCCTTAAAAAAAAAGTAATATAAGGTAGGTTAAGGTTTTACACTTTTCCTGGGAGGGGGGAGGAGATATTTGTACTGAATTTAAATGTTACAGATAATTATGTTTATTCTCATTATATAAATTTTCACTAGTTCACTAGTGAAAATAGTTCACTAATTATAAAAGAAGATTATATGTACTTTTCTATATGTGTAGCTCCAGTATGGAGTCAAGAACTGGGTCTCTAGTAATGCTTGTAGAACATGAGCAGCAACATTCAAAGTGAAATTATGATGATTCTGTATTATAGAACTTATATTGGAAAGGACAAGCTATTTGTAAAGAAGGCTAGAATTTTACTCATGACCTGCATTTATCACAAGACTTCTGGTAACTTCAAAGCCTAGACTAAAATTATTCCCTTACCATTTATTTTCTCTTTAAATCTTTTTTCGTTTTGGCAGGCAAGAGTCAGGCATCTTCATAAACAGCAAAACCAAATATCTGGAGAAGCTCAGAGGGTTCAGGTGTGACACTAATATTTTATTTTCCATCTTGATAAAACATATTGAATAGCAGACTGAAATATAGGATCATGAATCATCTAGTTGATTTCATCTATTTTTCAAAATTGGATCATCTTCTTGACAGTAACATAATTGTTTATCCCTGGAAAGTTAAGAGGGCATATGTCTTCCATACAATTATTCACATCATGCAGGTACAACGAAACCAGCCTCAGACAGATTAGCTTACTGTGTCTATTTTCTCCTCCACATCTCTCATTCTATTGCATTTACAATACCATATTATTATTTTTCTAACTCTTTAAATATTTAGATTCCAGTTAATGTGCACTCTAAATCTACCTTGTACCTGTTTAGGGATAAATGAGGCTATCAGACTGTATAGTCCTCTTGGAGCAATGAGTCAACAATTTTTGTCCTTTTTGTTACCAGCTCTCTCATGTCTTTTCTTCAGGCACTAATAAATATGTGGTCTGAAATTGTCCCACAGATCTTCATTTCACATGCATCTTTTTGCATATCCTTGGACTTGCATATCCATTGTAGCCCAGATATGGGAAATACTTGTGCTTCCCTGGTATAAGTTTCCTGGTTCAGGAAGCTCTAGAGTTGAAAATTCCCAGCACTGTCACTGATGAGAATGCATGGTAGGGAAGGGAGAAGTAGTAATATTATTACTTATCTTATTCTTTAATCTCAAACAAAAAAGGAAATTTGAAAGAAAACATTAATACTTATATATGCCAAGCAGAATTATATCATACATCATTAATCTAACAAAACCATTAAATAGATACTGTGAAATTTCTAAATTTAATTTATGGATAATAAATACAACTGTATACACATACAGTTCTCTATGCTAAACTATATGGGAACGATTAAGCAAATTGTATATAACAAGAACAATACTTGAGGTCAGGTTAATCTAAAATTACCTCTATTTTAAGCGCTTATGTGGGTAAATACTACAGTGAAAAGAAGGTGGTTTTTAGAACCAGATGGGACCTTTGTTAAAATCTTAGTTCTTCACTTAACAGTCATGTGACTTTGGGCAAGAAACTTATCTCAAGCTTTAATTTCCTTATTATCAAAATTGGGACTATCTATCGAAAGTTATACAGTCATTTCTGCTATAATGCAACATACATATTTAGAAAAAAATCACTGCACTCTGTAAAATCAATAAAAAACAGTGGATTTATGGGAGAAAATAGGATTGGAACATAATACTCAAAATCTGCATCAGTTAGACATAAACCTAATAAAATGGTAGCAGAGTTTTACATGTTAAGTGGTTAAGAAATACATAATTATTACAATATAGTATTGCCTATTTTGTTTTAGCCCTCTGTTGTGAGATGGTGTTCTTGATTTTTTTTTTATTGTGTGGGTAGGTTTGAGAATTTGCTTTTTAGGGGGAGGGTTGTTTATAGGTGGATAACTGCTATAAAAAAGGGAGGTATGTTGTTATTTTTAGAACTTCTAAAGAAGGAATGACTTTGATTATTTTAATCATAATGTATTATCTCATTTTAGGTGGATTTTCCTTTCTGTTCTTCAGTAGTTACATTAAACAGCAAGTTGGCATAACTTTTGGGGCAAGATGTATCATAAAAACTTGAAAGTATCCCATGTTTCATTTGCTGTGATAACCTTTGTGAGAAAACTGCACATTAATCTTGTTTGGATTTAGGAACAGTGATTAACAACCACATTTTTATTTCTTTTCCAAAATGGAGAGATGAATATAATAGAACAATGCCGTGATAAATAATTCTTGAATAAATGATTTTGGTAATTTTAAATGTTGAAAAATGAAATCCACTTTCTCAATAGGCAAGAATATAGAATGAGGGCGAAAAACCTGTCAATTTGTATTCACCAGTAGAAAATAAAATGGATTAGGTAAAGGAATTCATTTATTTCATTGGCACAGGTATGGGAAAATGCTAGGCCATTTGGTAAATTGTCCTCGTAAATAGGAGCTGCCTCTACTCAAAACTGACATGGAGTTCAAGGCTACTATTTGTAACATCCAGTTCTGGTTAACTCCATCAGTTGAAATTTTACCACAATTGAAAAAAAGGAAATTCAAAATCAAGATTGAAACCAATGGAGGTGGCAGCAGGAACTATACAGCCAAAGTCCAGTGCCCAGTCTTGTGAGGGAACCTCTGCTGCCCCATTTCCTCTTGCCTACGTCTCATTATTATTGTTGGGTTTCCAGGGTCTCTATTCTCTTACTCCAAATCCTTCTTCAATCTGTTTCCTTAAATAGAAAAAATGTTTATTGTTCAGCCTAAAAAGACAAAATGACCCAAAGAAATCAGTAGTCTGTTTTATATGTTCACTAGCCTTCCAACTCCATTTTTACTATCTTTTCCTTTTCAGAAATCCAGTTTTCTTCTGTTCTTTCAATCACCTTACACAAACAAGGCTAAACCAAGCAAATCTAAGGAAAGAGTTTTGTTAAGCACAAATTGTCAGTGACTTATAAATTAAAATGTTGACCAATTTAATAGATGTAAAACTGTTTCAGTATTCCTTTTGTGCATATTTATCTTATTGGTAAGATTGGTCATTAGCTTACAATTTATATTTCTTCTTGCCATCATTTTCTATTTTTATCCAATGTCCAACTGTTAACTCAGTTCTTGATTTTCCTTATTTGTAGTTAAAGAGGAAACAAAAGTTTCATTACAAAAAATGGAGCTGTGATGGTGGAATTTCAGGATGTAAAAGCAAAATAAAACAATACAGTGAGTGTGCAAAAATATAATCTAAATTTAAGATCCTCTAATTACCTCAGGTTATTTACAATTACAATTAGTTACACTGCCTCAGAATGGTGACTTCATTTTGTAAACATTTACAATTGAATTGTAGAGAAAGGCTTAACATAATATCCTGTAAATCATTCCCTTCAGATTTTGGTTATTTATAATACAAAAGGATAAGGGCTGTTAGGCCTGAAAGTGGTGGTGGGGAGCTAGTTCGACCTCCCCCATGCTGAAGTGTAGTTGTATTGAGTCGTCAGTATTTGTTTTTTCTTTTAATACAGTTCAATCCAGTCAACAAATACATAGCACCTACTAAATGCTGCTTAGAACATACAGTACAGCACACAGGGCAAAGATGATGGCTTCCATATTCTATTGGTGGTGAGATGATAAGCAAAATGTACAATGAAAGAAAACCAAAAATGTATTCCATGAACATGAGATCATTTTTCTTTTAATCGAAATAATAATGGTTTATTATATAGGTTTCAGGTATACAGCCTTTTAAATGAACATCTGTACAAACTACCTTATTGGCCACCTGACTTCTAATTTCCATGAAAATAAGGTATGTTCTAGTTGAGCTGGTAAATAGGATGTGAGAAGAGAACGCCCTAAGCACAGTGTTAATTTCACAACTACCTCCGGATACTGGATTTAACTGACAAAAGGCTGGCTGCTAATTATAATTTAGGTTTTCTGGTATACTTAAAGTAGTTTATTTCCCTAAAATAAAAAAATAATAACGATTTTAGGATTTTAGTAATTGTGGCTCAGATTAGTAGAAAATTTACTATCGTTCTTATCTGAAATTCGATCCAAATCCAGTGTGGCTGCCTATTTATAATCTCTACTTCTGGCAGCCCGAGCTATGTTGGGCTGTTTCTCCGCCGACATATATTAGGGTTATACTTGGTGTTCTGCTTTATTCTCCTGTCTAAGCCAAAGTTCTGAGGAGCCTACGTGGTCCTGCTTTAACGTCTGAAAGAAGAGCATCCTTGGACGCAAACCATCAGAACAGCCTAATCCGCTTCGGAGCGCTGTGGCGTGAACTCCTTTGTGACTATCAGAATTGTTCAGGGACTTAGACCGTGGCCAGTTTTCTGTCAAAGTGCGTTTGGTATGTTTTACATCAAAGCAAAAGCGACATTTCCTGGTTTCGCTAGGCATCCAAGAAAAAAGTCGGCGCCTCCTGGCGTAGGTAAGGCGGTTTGCGAACACAGCCGCCGCTTCTTCCGTTTTTGATCAGCCCAAGACTGTCTTTTTGTTTCTGGTCTGCAGTTAGTCGCCCCACAGGAAGAACGAACCAGACAAGCATTTAAAAAAAAAAAAAAAAAAAGGTGGGGGAGGCGAGAGGAGCTCTACAAAGTCCAGAATGTACCTTCAAGCGACGCCAACACGTCGACGAATACCACCCTGGGGCCCGGAAACCTTAGGGTCAAGCAAAACGACCCGCCCCACAAAGTACCGCTCCCCGAGCCAAGGCAGTCGCTAGGGGCCGAGAGGCGGAGCCGCCAGACTTTCGCGCGAGACTACTTACGAGACTTCCCAGAAAGCCTCGGGCAATATCTGAAGAGCAGCCAGGAAGTGGATTTCAGGCAGAAGAATGGGCGGGGCTTATCCAGATATTTAGTGACACCGGAGGCCACGCCCCAAATCGGAAGTGACGGAGACGAGCTAGCGCGTCGAAGGTACCTCTATAGTTTTCCTCCCATTCTCTAGTCGGGAAATGGCCGCTGTGTAGTTACAACGGAGATAAATCCCGGGAATCGTTCTTCGGCGTCTCAGGTAGGCCTTGCACTGCATTCAAATCACCCAAAAGGCGGTGAGAAGTGAAGACGAGTGAATTTTGAGGTTTTTTGAGGGTCGTGACGGGTTGGCGGCGAGAGAAGCCAGGCGCCCTTGCGCCGTTATTTATACCTTTTCCCGTCAGCTTCCCTCAGGTTTTCGAGGCACTAAGGGCCGAAAAAGTGGGGGTGGGATAAGTAGCGAGAACGGTGCGCGCGCGCGGGGTCCCGAATCTGGCTCGCGACCGGAGACCGCGCGGCCTTCCCATGCGCTTGCGCAGACCTCTGTTCCACCCTTCCCCCATTTTCTCGGCCTGGACCCCCGCGCTTGCCCGTCTGTACGCTCGCCCTGCGCACGCGCGCTTGGTCCGTTCTCTTTTGACCGCCCACGATTCTCGCGGCCGCACGAGGGGCAACTGGTGTTCGCCTCTGTTTGGATGGGGTCGACACTTTGCATCAAAGCCCCAAATGATTAACCTACAGCAAAATGCACTGGGTAGAACGACCTGTTTCCTTGTCGTTAGATTTTTTTCCCCTGGCTTCACTCTGCCTTCGGCTCTAGGATCCGTTTCTGCTGTCTGGCCTAACTGACGGCGCATCCACCTCAGGCCCTTGGTATTGGGGGAAATTTTTTTTTTGCAGGGTTAATCTCGTCTTTTTGACAATCCACTCTTTTGAAGTGACCGTGCACGCTTGATTGAAGGAGTTGATACTTAGTTACCGTTTCCAAGCTTGGGAATTATATTCCTAGGATCTAAAAGTGACTGCCACACCCGGGCAGAAAGGGCACTTGTCTAGTACCGGCGAAGCCACGTCCTTTCCGCGTAAAATTACTTGGTGTCAGAAATGTTGCAACTCTGATGGGTAGATTGTAGGGAGAAATCTGTGGGAGTGGCCAATTGAAATTAGGAATTTTACTCTCATTTTATAGCCAATCATGGGTTTTATTTACTTTTAACATCAGAATTACGTACCTGTACTGGCAGGTACTTTGCTACATCGTTTTAGAATAGGAAAGATTAACATGAAGTTGACTGGCCAAAACTGCTGTAAAGAGATTAGCTACTTCAGATTTGCTTTTTGCTCCAGCAGCGCTTTATTTTTTAATTTTAATGTTTTGGTATTAAAAATCAAAACAATTTTTCCCTCATACGATTTTCGTTCCAATTGGATTCTAATTGGAATGGTTGATCTGTTTAGACAATATGAAAAACTACTCCAAGTTTTATTTGCATTTATGTGATCAGGACACATTATTTGGGTGATTTGTGTGTGTAAACTGCCATGGTGAAATGACTTAAAAAGTCTATCCTATGGAATCTTATTTTAAGGATAATCATGATTTCACTGTTACATTGTGGTAAACACTTCTATGTCCCTAATTCAAGAAACTAAAATGGTAGTAAAGGAGTTTTTATTTTTTTTTTTAGTTAGAGTTGATTATTAACTTGGAAGAACAGTTATATGGTGGGACTTGTTAAAAACTTATCACTCGTTATGCTCAGGTCTAGTTGCACTTGGTGAATGACTTATGTGGGCTGTTAGCTGTACTATATTAACTGATGAGAAAATGTAAAAAAATGGAGGAAGTCATTGAAATCACTGAAGATTAGCTGAATTCTGCTGTGTAATTTATGGTGATTTGTTAACAAAGATGAATGAATTAAGTTCATATCTGGGTAGTAAGTGTAAATGTTAAGGTAGAGAATGAATTAGTTCATTATTTTCATATCTAACTTATTAAACAATGGTCATCATTGTCATTTCAGAGTCTTAGGCATTTTAATATTTTGACTGTCCCCTGGGCTGAAAAAAGAAGTACAGATATTAAGGTAATAGTAATACTAGCCTACATTCGTGTAGTATTTTGAAATTTTCAGACTTTAATTTTAATCTTGATTTAGTATTTCTCCATTTACTGAGGTGGAGACCAGAAAGAAAACTTACTCAGCACCACGTGAACTAGGGAGTGACACAACTTAGTCTAGTATGCAGGTATTCAAATTCTCAGTTCCTGGATCCCGGTTGTTCTTTCTTTAAATGATGACAACAAACTGGAGAACTAAAAATTTATGACTCAACCTATCTTTTTTTAAGCTTAATTATGGGATATTTCAAGCACAAAAATAGAGAAACGACTCATTCTTAACGTAGGTATAATCCTTATTAGCATTTATGGATTTTGTTCACTTATTTGCGTACCATTTTTCTGGAGTGCTTTAAATAAAAATTCCAGTTATCAGTTTTATTAAGCATTTGTTGAAACAGTCAGCAAAATATTAGAGTAACCTTAAACATGAGTCATTTGAAGGAAAATCAGTCTGCAAGACTTTCCCAGATCTGTTCTGCCAGTAATGAAAAGTAATCTTTTTGTGTATTCCATGTGTCAACTATTATTTGCATTTATTTATGAGTAAGATCCTGTAACCATTGTTAACCTTATATTATACCTGTGGAAATGGAAGTTAAAAGACATTTCAGGTACAGTGTTGAGCAGCTTGTTCGTGGTCATTGATTTGATCCTAGTCTATTGGGGTAATATTTATGGAATATTGAAATATATATAAAATATTTTTAGCAATATCCCATGAGTATTATAGCAATACAAATAGCAATACTTTATAAAAATCTAGAGCCTATGCTTCTGAATATGCTGAAAGGAAGATTTGGGTCAAATGTAATTGGTAAAGTAACCTAAATCCACTTTGGGGTGCTTCATCTTGCATATTCTGTTGAACTCAGTTGTCTTTGTTCTTTTCATCACTTTCATTGTAGCTGATCATTATGTATTCCATAAAAGATTCTGTTAAGATAGTAAGGAATTTCAAAAAAATAGAAAGCCTAATTTATTCCTTTTTGTTCCTTGCTGGTTGGTGAATCAATTGAATAAAGAGGCACGGAACAGTGTATTCCCTCTTTTACAAATGGAATGTGTTAATAATTTTGGTAGTAATAATAGAAAGATTGATTTGACATTTTGAATTCTATATATAGGTTATGGCCACATCAGGCACCTGTTCAGGCAGTTGGAGAAAGCACAGGAGATAGAATCTGACAATCAGTGGCTGTGGGCAGTCTAAGAAGGCAAACAACTTTTTTGTTTTCTCCCCCAAGTTTTTCAGTTTTTGAGTCCAAAACTTAGAATTTGGGGGCACCATTGATTTTTCGTTTTTCACTCCCTTTGTTCTACAGCACCAATAACCAACAAGTATTGTTGACTGTATTTCCAAACCACATTCTTGATTTGCCATTTTCCCATCTTTTATTGCTACTACCATATCCAGGCAACCATTATATTGAAATTCAACCTTCCAATTTGTCTCCTTGTTCTCTCCACTTTGTTCATTTATATGGTAGCCATCTTAAAATGTAAATTATTGATGTTAGGTCCCTCGTGAAATGTCACTTACTAGGAGCTTCTCCTAAGATAAGAATAAAATCTGTATTCCTTACTTTGGTCTACTTACTAGATGCTGTTTGGTATATTCTTATTTTCTTTTTCTCATACTCTTTGATCACAGCACCACGGCCTTCTTACTGTTATCTCTCAGGAAACCTTTTTTTTCGCCCCCCTCACCTGACGTCTCAAACTCAGGTCCTTGCATCTCAGCCACCTGAGCCATCATGGCATTACTGGTCTTTCTGTCCTGAATTGCTTGTTTGTGTCCTTCTGCCTATAATGTTCTTTCCCTAGATCTTTGCAATGTTCTAGTCTTGAGCTTAAATGTTACTTCCTTAAATAGCACCAACTCACAGACCCACCTTAGTAAGGTGTTTCCCCCACTTCTTAACACATTGTGTTTTTTGCTTCCTTTCTTCCTCTTCCTGAATCTAAGCTCCCAAGAATTGATGTCACTTAAAATGCTCTGTATCTTGCTCTAGAATAGTACCTGACCTGTAAATTCAGATGAATTCTGAAAGCTTAGGGTTCTCTTGTGAAAGAGGTAGGTCTTACATAGTTCATGAGATTTTTTTTTAAAGAAGCATTTTAATTTTAGTTGCACATCCTAGTGGTTCTTCCTGGTCCTGGGGTATGAGCCTGGGTCATTGGGATGGGGTTGTATGTGAACTGCCAGAGCTGGTGGGCCTAACTGCTTCTCCACCAGGGTGTGCCAGCTCATAATATTTGAGTACAAAATGTCATTTTACTTGTAAAGTCACTTACAGTGCTTCGTAAGAAGTTATATGTTTAGTTTGCTACTATTTTTTGCTGACTTGTTCCTCTAGCTGACTTTTGGAAGGACAGGACTAATCAGGGTCTCAATACCTAGCACAATGCTTTCATTTAAAAAAAAAATTAGTTCAGCTGATTATCTTTGTTTGCACTGATTGTGTATAAGGTATTAAATATTTAAATACTGTATTAAATATATTGTATGTCATAGTTTACCTGTGATTGAGTTCTTGATGTGGATACTAAATATTTTTATGGAGTTTGAACAATATATGTCCACTAGTTTTACAGACTACAGCCTCTCCACTCTTGGACTAAAGAGGGATTTAGCAGTTGGTATATAGAAATTAAAATAAGCTTTTTAGAAAATTGTGGGGACTTAGTAGGTAAAATGAGCCATGTATGCTTCCAGCGGTGAAATCAGGAATATCTGACTTCCAGGTCAGAAAGGAGTTTCAGAACACACCAATTTAAGAGATGTGTTTTTCCCTACCTACTTGGGGAATTTGATATTTGTAAAACCAATCTTGCATGCTTTTTAGAAATCTTTCTGGTTTTGTACCCATGATCTTTTTGTTTTTACTGCTTTTTATTTTGGTATATTTCCCTTAATTACTAGGTTCCTATTCCTCCTCCCTAGTTTGAACCTCAAATGTCTTTAGTAGCTCTGTGGCCATGAAATTTAATGAATGTCATTCTTGAAACCCCAGTTTATAGTTCATTTACTTTGTGCTTCCAATTTTATTGCATACTTTTATTGAATTGATTACTTGGAAAGTTTCTAGATTTTCGTATTATTATGTATGGTTTTCATTGAAATTTGCCCATGAATTCCTTGAATGTAGGCATGTATCAAACTTATATTTAGTTTCTGCTCCCCTAGTGTTTTTTGACTGTTCTTTTGCACATAATTGATAATCATTGATTGTTATGCACAAGGCTAAGCTTTTCAAAATGGATAAACTGCTTAATTTGTGCAAAATTTAAACTTATTTGTATAGTACTGGTAAGTTAGTTTAGAAAGAGTATTGGTTTCCACTAATAGTAGTTTCATTTCCTGACTCTGCTTTTATTGGAATATCTATACACATATAAAAAATGCTTTCAGGCACAAAGTTCAGTTAGTGAAGGCTGTTACATAGGTTTAAAAGATCAGTTTCAGATGAAACAACCCTGAAAGCCCTGAAAGGAAGTGGCAGGAGAGAGTAAGTAGCAGATCATTAAAATAAACTAATTTTCAATAAGTTATTAAATATGGTGTCATGAATATTGATAACAAATACATGACATGTTTTCTGATAGGTTGACAGCATAGTTTTCTGTTTTCTAAGTCCAAATTTTTAAAATTAGAATTCAGGTGTTTAAATTGAAAAGTAATGGTGCTATCAGTTTCATGATATACTACGCTGTATTATTAAAACAAAATTAAAGTCCTTAAACTTTTATGGTTTGCTGTTTCCTAAATCAGTTTCCCCTTCTTTCCCTAGAATCATTAGTACCTTTATTAAGAGTTTTTTGTAGTGCAGAGTGTGATTCTTTATAAACATTGGGAATTTATTTTACTATAAATAAAATTCATATTTTTTTTATCTTTGCTAGGAGTTTGAATTTAGAGTTTAATTTCTCAGAACATTCTCTCCAGAAAGAAATTTACGGTATCTCAAAGACTTCACTTGACTGCGTGATAGCTTCATAAAACTTAAGGTAAATTCTTAATTTCAGTTTTGGCCCTTTTTAGAAAATGTGGCTGCTGAATTCATAATTCAGATTGGGTAATATAAAAAGTGATATGATTTGAACGTTGCTTTCTTTTTTTAAAAAATTTGTTAGATGCATTATTTAAGCCAGATCTTGAAAGTCAGTTTTAGGATAAAGTATCCTAAAATTTTAGCACAGAATTCTCTTTCTCCTGCTTCTGGGTTGTGTGTCTGCTTCTTTTACTTCTATAGGCACATCTGCTTAATGATTTGGAGCACATATACACAAAACTATTTAAACTATTTAAAAAGTGAGACAAAAGAACCTTGCGTATTTAATTCGTCTTTACTTGAATACAAGAGGAATTTCTTAACGATTTTCCCCTGACAGTGGTATTAAGGTAATTAGAATCAATTGCATATTATGTGTTAATGCATAATGTGTGAAACATTGTATTGTATATTATTTAGATCAACTCGTTAGCCTTCATTCTAGCTCTGTTTTTAATCTGAAACCTTGAATTTGTCATTTGTTTTTGGATTTTTTATGAAGTGTGTAAACATCATTGCCTCTTTAATTCATCTCATCTTAGTACTATCAAATACTGAGCAAAGTTAGGCAGGTAAAACAATGTTCCTTCACAAATATTGGTATGAGAAATAGTTTATATGGTAGTTGCAAATATTTAAAAGTTTAGTGAGTTGATTTTTATGGAGAGAATTTGTTTGAGTAGTAAATTCGAGACAACTTAGAAGTTATAACAAACTTGGAGGCATGTATGTTTAATTTTGTGAAGAGTAGTACTTATATATCAGTCCTGTTGCTAGTTTCTTGATGAGGTCTAATTATTGTATTAGATACTAAGATGTGTTGAGATATTGAACTCAGTCTTTTTCTATAATCTTTTTACTATTCACTAGTCTTTTTATTATAGTTCCACTGTCATTTTTGCAGCAGTCTCTCTAGTTTGTTTATTTTACCTTTTTTTCATCTTCTTACCAGAAAGTTTTATGGTGAACTAGGTATTGTCACATAAGTTAATTTTTACTTGCAGTCATGACTATTGAGAGCTGAGTTTTGACTATAACTGTTTAGTTATCTTTATACAGTTGGAGATTGTTCAGTACCATTCGGCAGTGTTTTATACATAGAGAGGTTAATTGTTTCATTTCAAGGCCACAAAGCACAAAGATCTAGTAGGTTTTTCTTAGTATTATGCCACTTACATTTTGTTTGTTTCAGGTTCTGTAATGTACTGCTATTTCTTTTTACAGGAAAGGTAGGCATATGTATTGGGCATGACCTAACATCTAATATACTTGGTATAGCCTGGTATCATTGCTCTTTCTGCTGTCTGCAGCTGCTGCCTTTTTGGATTGAGGCACTTAGGTGGGATAGTTCACAGGACTCCTCTGCTATGTCTTAAGTATATAGTACCTGTCATGCAGGTAGAAAGTACAGTTTTAGTTAGGGGGATAATTAACCCGTCTTCTAAATACTCAGAATTATGATGTATGTTTTTTGAGACACTTGTCTTTAAAATTCATTCTGCATTTGAAAATAAGTTAAATGTGGAATTTTTCAAATGTGTTATGATTTTAACCTTTTTTCTCTAACTAGGTGAAAAGAAATGGGTCGCTCCAATTCTAGATCACATTCTTCAAGATCAAAGTCTAGATCACAGTCTAGTTCTCGATCAAGATCAAGATCACACTCTAGAAAGAAGAGATACAGGTGAATTACGTTGCTTTTAATTAAATTCTTTTAATCACGTTAACTGGTATTTATGGATTGCTATCTATATACAGATACAATGCTAACGCCATTAAAATATTTTACCCTCAAAGAACCCTGTGAAATGTAACTATTATCTTCATTTTAGAACTGGAGAAAAGTTCTCTAAGTTTTATTGAGTCAGTGGCAGAACTTAGATTTGAATTCTCTTAGTTTGATTCCAGGTTCTCAGATTCTGTACTGTACAATATGTGGTAGATTTCTTTTGTGTTTATAATGTTAAAAGATGATTTAGATAATATAAGAATTACTTGTTAATAAACTATCTTTGCATATTATCATACAGTTCCTCATTTCTGACTCAGTTTTCAAGTTTATTTTAAAAAATGATTAGGGCTGGTTGTCTTCATAGTAATACATGTTTAGCATGAGAAATAGAAGCCACAGATTAAAAATAAAAGCGACTTTAGTTTCATTAGGAATATTAGTTTTATGATTTTTTTTCTCTAATTTTTCTAGGCCTAACTTTATATTATGTATGTATTTAGCCAGTGGTATTTCACTGATGACTATTCTTCTCATTATTCTTTTACTCTGTGCTTTTAAGTGACTGCATGAATGTACTATAACTTGTTTGGTATGTCCTATTGTTGGGTATGTTGATACTTTTCCAACCATTTTTTTGTGTCTTCATTCCTAAGATCTTTTAATTTATTCTCTTTATTTTACCTTTAGAAGTAAAGCGTTTTTCTACAAAAACAATGAACTTTTACTGTGGTATAGATGAGGTTTTTTTTTTTTTTTTTTTAAATGTACTGTGTTGCTTTCACTATTTGCATGTTATAGTCAACTACTATTTAGAATGGTAAGACGGAATAGTTTATTTTTCTTGCATTGATATTTATTTTGTTTTTAGTTCTAGGTCTCGTTCCAGGACATATTCAAGGTCTCGTAGTAGAGATCGTATTTATTCTAGAGATTATCGCCGAGATTACAGAAATAATAGAGGAATGAGACGACCTTATGGATACAGAGGAAGGGGTAGAGGGTATTATCAAGGAGGAGGAGGTAGATATCATCGAGGTGGTTATAGACCAGTCTGGAATAGAAGACACTCTAGGAGTCCTAGACGAGGTCGTTCACGTTCCAGGAGTCCTAAAAGAAGATCCGTTTCATCTCAAAGATCCCGAAGCAGATCTCGCCGGTCATACAGGTCCTCTAGGTCTCCAAGATCATCATCGTCCCGTTCTTCGTCCCCATACAGTAAATCTCCTGTCTCTAAAAGACGAGGGTCTCAGGAAAAGCAAGCCAAAAAAGCTGAAGGGGAACCCCAAGAAGAGAGTCCTTTGAAAAGTAAACCACAGGAGGAACCGAAAGATACATTTGAGCATGACCCATCTGAATCTATTGATGAGTTTAATAAATCATCAGCCACATCTGGTGATATTTGGCCTGGCCTTTCAGCCTATGATAATAGTCCCAGATCCCCCCATAGTCCTTCACCAATTGCTACACCACCTAGTCAGAGTTCATCATGTTCTGATGCCCCTATGCTCAGTACAGTTCACTCTGCAAAAAATACTCCCTCTCAGCATTCACATTCCATTCAGCATAGTCCCGAAAGGTCTGGGTCTGGTTCTGTTGGAAATGGATCTAGTCGGTACAGTCCTTCTCAGAATAGTCCAATTCATCATATCCCTTCACGAAGAAGCCCTGCAAAGACAATCGCACCACAGAATGCTCCAAGGGATGAGTCTAGGGGACGTTCCTCCTTTTACTCTGATAGTGGAGATCAGGAAACTGCAAAGACAGGAAAATTCTTAAAAAGGTAACTAAAGTAGAGAATTTATATTGCAATGTTAATACATTTGCTTTTCAATTCTATTTGAATTTATAAGACAAAATAGCATTGTGATATGTACTTAGTGTTTTTAACTCAAGGACTTTACTGTAATTCCAAAGTTTTACTCATATCTGGTTAACTTTTATTTTAATATCAAGTAATTTATATCCCTTTTAATTTAATCTTTTCAGTCAGTCAAATTTCAGGTTGTAAATGAGGATAAGTTGAGTAACAAAGCATAACTAGTGGTTTACATGTTATAAAAACAGTAAAAAGTTTTAGAGATTAACTGTTGGAGCATTAAAACCTTCATTGTAATGTGACTTAAAGCAATTATAGTACATGTTCCTACTTTATAGTATATTATCAGCAGAACTAGATTTTTAATGCATCTGCCTGACTATAGAAAAGATACATCTTACTAATAATGACATTTTAAATACTTTGTTCAAATTTTAGTTTGAAGTGTTGCTAAGAAGTGCTAAAAATTTAATGAAAATTCCTTGCTAATGTAGTGTAATCAACTTACAACTGAGGAAATAGAGCCATCATGCTATTTATGATATGGTGCTAAAAAACCTAGAATTTTCTTATTGAATTGATGCAGTTTCTACTTTACATTGCCATAAATCATAATTTTCTAGAGCAAAGTATAGGTTTACTATTTTGTGATTCAGAGAAATAACATCAACTACATTGAGATTTTATTTGTATCAGTAGATAAGAAATAGTCTGAAATTTTGAGTATAATTTAAAATGAATTTTAGGAGAAATATTGTTAGTAGTTCTTAACCTCTAAATTAGGCTTAAGCTATGTTAATACGTCATAAATATCAGATTTTGGATTTATTCATGTGTAACTGGACTTTACTTTTGAAATTTTGGGAAGTCTAATAAATTTAAAAGCTCAGTACGTAAATGGATGTTTCAATGGATGCTTCTCATTTTTTATAAGTAGAATCAAAAAACATCAGTAGGGTTTTTTCTTATTACTGATCCTGTGGTATTGGACAACGCATAAGTATGCAAGTGATTCACAATAAACTGCAATCCAGAGTTACTGTCCTCTTCTTTGCTTATTCACAGGTTCACAGATGAAGAGTCTAGAGTATTCCTGCTTGATAGGGGTAATACCAGGGATAAAGAGGCTCCAAAGGAGAAAGGATCAGAGAAAGGGAGGGCAGAGGGAGAGTGGGAAGATCAGGAAGCTCTAGATTACTTCAGTGATAAAGATTCTGGAAAACAAAAGTTTAATGATTCAGAAGGGGATGATACAGAGGAGACAGAGGATTATAGGCAATTCAGGAAGTCAGTTCTTGCAGATCAGGGTAAAAATTTTGCTACTACATCTCACCGGAATACTGAGGAGGAAGGACCCAAGTACAAGTCCAAAGTCTCACTGAAAGGCAATAGAGAAAGTGATGGATTTAGAGAAGAAAAAAATTATAAACTTAAAGAGACTGGATACATAGTAGAAAGGTCTAGCACTACAAGAGATAAGCACAAGGAAGACGACAAAAATTCTGAGAGAATAACAGTAAAGAAAGAAACTCAGTCACCTGAGCAGGTAAAGTCTGAAAAGCTCAAAGACCTCTTTGATTACAGTCCCCCTCTACACAAGAATCTGGATGCACGAGAAAAGTCTACCTTCAGAGAGGAGAGCCCACTTAGGATCAAAATGATAGCCAGTGATTCTCATCGCCCTGAAGTCAAACTCAAAATGGCACCTGTACCTCTTGATGATTCTAACAGGTAATTCCATGTTATGCCTAGCAATAATTGTGGGTGGGTGGTTATAGTCCAGGTATCTTATTTTCTCAATATATTTCTCATTTTCCTATTCAAACCAATTGATGTATTCTGTTTGTATGTGTGTTTGTTACCAATGTATTCCAGACCTGCTTCCTTGACTAAAGACAGGCTACTTGCTAGTACACTTGTCCATTCTGTCAAGAAGGAGCAAGAATTCCGATCCATCTTTGACCACATTAAGTTGCCACAGGCCAGCAAAAGCACTTCAGAGTCATTTATTCAACACATTGTGTCCTTGGTTCATCATGTTAAAGGTATGTGTAGTATATTTAGTATTGTGAATTAAATTTTTCTTGAAAATTAAAAAAGGTTATGTTTAATAATTTATGTACCCTATGACTGGTAAGTATATACAGATACCATTACGAATTTGGAAAAACAGCTTCAAGAGAGAACAATCTTGCTAACATTAAGATCCATGAATGTATTTAATAAAAGGTGATTGAAATGCTAGAGTTAAACCATAATGGGAATATCTTTGTCATGATAAAGCATCATGTAGATTTGTTTAGTGTTGTCTTTTGAAATGTGCTTTTATATACTGTATCAGAAATGTAAAATGCTTACAGATTATCTTTCATTGCATGCATATGATTTCTGATAACACTCTTCACATAGATTTATAGCAAAGTGAGGCAGTATTACTGTAATTTAACTATTTTCAACTCTTAAACATGAAACCAGTGAAAGAAAATATTAACTTCTTGTCTTTTGTGTTACTAGAATATTTCGTTTTTTAAGTGTTAAGTAAACTAGAAAAAAGTAGAGTATTTTAAAGGGAACCATTTTTAAAGAAATTTAGAAGTATGCTAAATAGCAATTACTTGAACCAGTGACTAATTAGGTTAATAATGAAGTAGTTTCTTTAGGTTGTAAGATGATAAAGGGTGTTCATTTCAACTAAAGTAATGCTTTATTTTCACTAGTATGTAATTCTGTTTCAGTTACTAATATTCAAAGGATTTGGGATCTGACTTTGCACATTTAGGTTAAGTGTTTTGTGTTTAAAAGGCAGCTTACTCTGAAAGATTTTAACCCAGGACTCTCCATGGCTGTTGGTCTTAAAATCAGTTAAAAAAAAGTTGTCTTGACATGAGGACAATTCATTATAATAGCTGAACTTTGTTATTAGCATTTCTTTGTGCATTTGATGTTTCAAAACATAGTTAATTCCTTTTTGACTGTAAACATGGTGACAGTTTGTTTATTTGGCTATAATTAAGCTTGTGAACTAATTTATGACCATTTGACTGGTACATAAAATATGAAACATTAACATTTTTTCTTTTTTCAAATTTTTTTGACCTGTCTCCACATTTTACACTTTATTGCTGAATTTTGAGATCAGGTTTTAATAAAATTTTTCCTTTTTCCTTTGCTTTTTCTTTTTCTTTTTTCTTTTTTTTTCTGTTTTTGTTTTTTAAAAGAGCTATAGTTATGTTTCATTATTGGTATTGTGCAACCGATCTGAACAGCTCTTACCTAATACAGAGCTGAAAATGCCCAGTGATGTTTTCTTTTTCATTGTAACTAGGTCCTGGAATATGTTTTGAAATGGCAAAATCCATGTTTCAAAGTATAATAGCTGTTGAAAGATACAGGCAAAGTTGAATCTTCTGTCTTCCTGGCAAAAATGGCCTAAAAACTGAGTTGCTAGCTCAATTTCCTGGGTTTCATGGAATTATGATTGAGGCACTACCCTTGTAGTAGTGGCCGTTTCAAGTTTTAATGATTGGTTATGAGACATGTGCTGGATATTGGGCGGTAAGTTGACGTGGATGTATGTTGACCTGTTAAGCAGATAGCTTGCATCGTAATATAACATTTCATGACTTTATACGTCTTTCTATTTTGTATTTACAACAAGCATATCTTGAACTGGTTTAAAAACTTAATCAGTATTGATATTACTAATTTTAACATTGTTTGAAGAAAGACAAGACAAAAATGTCAAATGTACAGTCGGGTTTGCCAAGATGCCAGATTTTTGTAGTAATCAGTGAATATTAATTAAAAAAATTTTCCAGTTGAGCAGGCAATATTCCGTTCTTTCTTAAATCCAGTTTTGTTGTCAAACATAGTTGTTGATGAAATAATCTTATTAGTTTACTAAAAGCAGCTATGTAATGATATCAGTATTTTTTGGGGGTTTTTTTTGGCAAATGATTACTTGAAGTAACTTCATTGGTTCATATTTGCAAGGTTTAAGAAAATTCACATTCTTGTTCTTGTAAGTAGGTAGTGAGAATTACTAAAATAGAATTAGAGATTCTGAGTTAAAACTATCAATCTTGGATTATGTGTAGTAGTGACGGACGAACCCATGAGGAACTTTGCATCACTCACTTGTTGAGGTACACAAAATTTAAAAGGACAAAGGTAGGAGCTCTTTTTAACAATTCTCTTCTGCTAGGTTTCTTGAGTTTTATTTTTTTGTTTTTTCACCTGCTACATGCCCTTCTGTCACAAATGAAAATGTCTTAAAAAATACATAACTAATTGGGCAGTATTTCTCCTAAACCAACAGAGCAATACTTCAAATCTGCTGCAGTGACCCTAAACGAGAGGTTCACTTCATATCAGAAAGCTACTGAAGACCATGGTACCCGGCAAAAGAGCCCTGAGATACACAGGTATGCTGTAACTGAATTGACATAGAAAAATGTTGTTTTGTTAGGAAGACACTCTTTAAACAAGATTATATTGGAACTATGCTATCATTATGATACAAATGAACTTTGGTTTTATTTATCCCTTGAGTAAATACATTTCATTCTTGAAGTTTGTTTTGTTGTTTCTCTTCGTTTTCAGTTTAAACTGGTTGCTAGAGATTAAAATACTATTACTACTTCCCAGTGCTTAGTACAGATTAGGTATGGTTTTGGTGGTGACTGCTGAAAAAGCACTGGAATGTTGCAACTAACTGTAGCTTAAAAAGGCAAGGAAAGGCACAGAATAAAACTTAAGACCCACTGAATATGTAAACATTTTGGAGCTGCTTAGGAAAAAGTAAGTTCTATTTGTGTTCATTGAGGGTATTGATATGTTATAATTGCATGATGATGACCAGTTATGATGATAATTAGTTTAACCAAAACATGCTTTTCTTTTTAAGGTGATTAAATGCTTGATAGTTTAAAAGCTCTGTTTTCATATATAGAAAAATAATCTGGTCTAAGCATTTCAATTAACTTTTGATGAGGTTTTTGGAGCCGTAAAATTAATGTGACTACAAATAGACTTTATTTTACATTAAGGAGAATTGACATCTCTCCAAGTGCCCTGAGGAAGCATACCCGTTTAGCAGGGGAAGAAAGAGTTTTTAAAGAAGAAAGTCAAAAGGTATGTTTTAAATTATCTTTTTTTTTTTTCACATGTTCATTTTAGTTAATGATACTCTAAAGCGTAATTTGTCTAGGTGAAATGTTTATAAATAATCTTATTTATAAATTCAGTATAAATAGTTATGGTAGTATATGGTGTTCTTAGAAGAAAGTATGCTTACACTACAAGTTAAACTAATTTTTAAAATGCTAAGAAAGGAAGAAATTGATTCTAAGAAAGGTAAAATAACAGGTTGGCAAGAAAAATTATAAATGTAAAGATGCAAAGTATATTAGGGTTTCAGTAAAGTTTTGAGGTGAGATGATGATTTATGTATTCTTAAAAATCTCAGTTCTTCATAGAGTATAAGATATTTATTGAACGGTTTTGATGTGGACTGAAAATAAGCATTCTAATAATGGATTTACATATTAATGTTCGGAACAAAAACTATGTGTCACTATTGGAATATTTTTGGATTGTGGGAGGGGGAAGAAAGCTTTTAAACCTGACAAAAGGAATGTGAATGAATGGTGTGGAGAATGATATTGAATCATTAAAAGGACTCAGATATAATATGTGAATTGACATTGTCTAGGTAGACTTTAGTCTATCGACAGGTCATAAACGTTCAGTACAAATGGTGGGGAAAGGTAGAATGGTAGCATCTTTTTTAATGAAAAGGTTAGGGCACTTTCAAGTACTTCTTGGTTCTCATTCTGGCTATCACCAAATACTATTCTGTGATATTTGGAAACTTAATTAGCTTCTTGGGTGTTGGTTTACTAATCAGAAGAACGAGAATACAAAGTTTTGCAGAGTTGCTGAATAATTGGGCTATTAATGAAAATATTGGCATGATTTTTTACTTGTAATATATATATTTATAGTAGGGCATGCTATTTAACTTATTAGATATGGAATTTACAGCTTAGAAAGAAAATGGTTTCTTTGCATGGGCATATTGATGTTAGAAAAACAGATTCTGAGAAGTGAATACTAATTTTCGCTTTTACTTTCCGTATCTTGGTTCAGTGCTTATTGATTGTGTTTTGCCAACAATTCTAGTCTGTCTTGTCTGACAGTATCTTGCTTCTCCTCACTAATCCAGATCAGATATTGATTTGAAGGAGAGAAAATAATAATTTACTGATAGGTGATCAAGAGACTATGACATTACTTTTTATCCTTCATCTTCCTATCTGAATAATTATATGTTAATGTATAATTAACAAAATTTGGAATTTATAAAATACTTTCACTTACATTATCTTGTTACTTGTGGGTTTGGTAATACCCAGGTGGATAGGAAGGTTTTTGCTCTTGATCAGAATTTTTTCTTTGTTACCCTGGGAGCAAATAGGTGAGTAGCTGATACTGTTTGGAGATAGATTTGTACTTTCATTTTTATGAATGCTTATTAATATTATAGCTAGACTTCCCAGAGTAAGTACTTCTTATTGTTGAATACTAGGAAGGATGTCCACATTGCTTAGCATCTTACTGATGTATAATTTTTCTTCATTCCTAGATGCCTCTTTCCATCTTCCTAAATTATATAGTATTTGAAAAAGCAATGGAACAAGAAGGAGGTGAATTGTGACCCAGTTAAACTAATGTCCGTTGCAATACCTGAATTGAGAAAGGGCAGTATATGGCCCAAGATACTGAGTACAGGATTGGGAATACTATCTTTCTGGCTTTGTTTCTACCCTTGTTCAATCTCAGTTGGTTTCATTAATCGTATTCCATTTGCATGTTATGGAAATTATAGAATTCTTTTGAAGTGGTTTTTATTGGGTTGGTCAATTGATTTGGGAAGAGCTTAATGATTATGAGGCTTAAGTAATGAGAGCCATTATCTTAGGATCCCTTTGTAGGTAGAAGGCTGTATCACAACTACAGATTATAACCTCTAATTGTTCACCTATGTTTAAAAGTCAGCACCATTTGGAAGGATGAGGGTGAGGAATGTGTTGAATAGAAAAAATAATTTTATCATTTTACTGTACAAAAGTTTCTCATGGATTGCTGTGAGCACAAACCTATGACATTTTTATGATAACTAGTTTTTCGTATCTTCCTCAGTCCTACTGCACTTGTGTACACAATTGTTTAGTAAGATAATACCAAGTATATATTTTTAAACAAAAATGTAACGTGGAAGTAGTATGTTAATGTGTATTCTGGTATTAAAATGTGAGTTTAGAAACTGGCATAAAACTTAGCTGTGTATGTGTGCACATGTATATATATATTTTTTTCTCTTTTCCCCTTTAGTTTCCCTGAAATCCGTATTTTATATCTTGTCTTTTATAGGGAGATAAAAAATTAAGGTGTGATTCTGCTGATCTTCGGCATGACATTGATCGTCGAAGAAAAGAAAGAAGTAAAGAACGGGGAGATTCCAAGGGCTCCAGGGAATCCAGTGGATCAAGAAAGCAGGAAAAAACTCCAAAAGATTACAAGGAATACAAATCTTACAAAGATGACAGGTAATTGTTGAAAATGTCTGAGTTAGGTTTTAGCTTCTAATTAGCCTTTAATAATTGTCAGCTTAATTGCTTTCAATTTTGACTGTGTAATCGAATGTTTAAATTTAAACAATTAAAATTATTTGTTTTACAGCAAAAATGTATTTGTCTTTTACACGGCTTATGGTGGATGAGGACAAAAACTTTGGAATAGCAAGCTAACACTGAAAAAAAAAATGACAAATTAATGTGTCCTATTATCCAGGCTACATCAGGAGGTTGGACTTCAATGCAGTGCATTTCTAGAAACAGTTTGTGTAAGAACTTTGGTTCGTTATGCTTGATTCCGCACTTTTTCAACTCATAACACCCAGAGTACAAAAATTTTAAACTGATATTTAGTGGTTTTAACATGGGAACGATGGGGGGAGGAAGGACTAGTTTTTATGAAGTAGCAATTTGTCTTAGTCTTTCAAAGTAATGTTTCCATGGATACTGTTAGCAGTGGTAAGAGTTATCTCAGGTATGAGCTTTTCGGGTGTTGCATTATAATCATATAAAGTTGATCATCATAGAGTCAAATAAATAATAGGAATAAAAAGTATCATAGATAATCATTTTTCTTGCTATTCATTAGGTAAATGGTGGAATTTACTTGTGTTTTTTAATTTATGACTGGTATTTGTAATGGTATATGCTTTTTATTTCTAAACAGTGTTATGGCCCAAACCATACCAACTGTTCTCACCCAGGGTGTGCAAACGGCAGTCATTAGCAAACTTGGCCTTAAGAACATTCTACTTTTCCTATTCTTCTTTTTTTCCTTTTAAGTAACAGAAAAAGATAAAGTATTGACGAACTGACCATTATTCTTTAAGTTACCAGATTTTTAGTTTTTAACTGGCAAGCTATAGCATGTTTTTCAATAGTAATATAAAACAAGTATTGAAGAATGGAAACAGACTGTCAAAGTTTAACACCCAATCATTTTAGTTATGTAATAATTTTAATAGGGGATAGTTTTTTGACTTGAAAAATATCCCTCTTATAAGATTCAACAGGGTCTTACCTTTTTATAAATGGCACATTTTTTGTTTTTGTTTTTGTTTTTATTTCTTTTGCAGTAAGCATAAAAGTAGAGAACAGGATCATTCTCGATCTTCATCCTCTTCAGCATCACCTTCTTCTCCCAGTTCTCGGGAAGAAAAAGAGAGTAAGAAGGAAAGAGAAGAAGAATTTAAAACGCATCATGAACTGAAAGAATACTCAGGCTTTGCAGGAGTTAGCCGACCACGAGGAACCTTTGTAAGTAATAAAATTACCTTAGATAATTTGATAGGTCTTTACCTTAAAGTATTGTACCTAAGGAAAGTAAAATATTTAACTTAGACATTATTTATGTGAATCTCTGCTCCTGCAATCAAAATTAGTCTTGAAAAATGAAATAGTATTTGAAGTATCATCTCCATTAAGAAATGCCACTTAGATGGTGTATGGAAGTGCTGGAGATGAGCTGATGCTTTCTCTAACACATACAGTAAGTAATGTTTTTGGCTGATTAATGTTATTTTGAGACTAGATTCATCTATAGTAACTAGATTTTTTTTTTTTTTTTTTGACTTTGGAAGCATTAGGTATACATAGTGCTTAAAGACCCAAGTCAAGAAAAGTTACTGAGATTGTTTTTTTTTTTTTTTTTTTAAGTTGCAGCCAGGTAGGCGAGAGAAAGGGAAAGGAGGAAGAATCCTTTTTTATTTGTATTTCTTGGTTGTTAGCCCTCATCCCCAGGACATGAACTTGGGTTCTTGGGCTGTATGCGGACCATGCCTGGCCAGAGGTGTCATACCTAACTGCTGCTGTACCAGGACATGCCTGAAATCTAATTTTTAATCACGAGGTTTTTGAAAAGATACCTTAAAATGTTAAAAAATAAATCCATACTTTACAGCTCTAGTACAACTATGTATTTATTTGATTCTAAGCCACACTATTTTCTCATTTTACTGTACTGTTCTCGAAAATTTGGTGCAGCCTACATTCGAAGATAGCTTTGTAAATTAAATCTGTATTTATTTTTTCACAAAAACTTTGAGAATTTGGGGTGCAGCTTAGAATTGAATGAGTAAGGTATTTTCATTTTTGCTTATTTAAGTCCTTGTTTATATATTTCTCAATCCTGGAAATGATGAAACTTATTTTTCATAGCATACACATTACCCTGTTTCCGTAAATTTGTTATAATTAATTTAATGACTTCTACAGTAGTAGTAGTACATCTCGAGTCTTTATTTCTATATCCATTTTCCTACACTGAGGGAACTTTAAGCTGAATTTTTAATAGGGTTCATTCATTATTTCATTTGGGGTATGGAAGAGCTTTGCTAACGTGATAGGTATAGTCAAACAGTTGGAACTACTTTGATATTTCAAAGGAATTAAACTTTTGGTTAGAAGGGAAGAGAGCCAGTGTGACTGTTTAGAAATACTAGTTCAGGCCATAAGAGTACAGTATTCTAAACAAATAATTTGATTATGTATTTGTTCTTAATCTATTTAACTTTTAGTGGGCTGAAGTTTTTGTTTATTATATAGTCATCCTTTCCATTCTCAGTGGCTCTGAAATTGAGATTTAGGAAGGAAATTAGGGAATGTGTTTTTTTGTTACTGCATTAAAATTAGAGTTTGCATGTAACTAAATACCTTTTGATTGCATTACTAAACAATTTTGTTAATGTTAATCAGTTTCGAATTAGAGGCAGAGGAAGAGCCAGAGGAGTTTTTGCTGGGACAAATACTGGTCCAAACAACTCAAATACTACTTTTCAAAAGAGACCGAAGGAAGAGGAATGGGATCCAGAATATACCCCAAAGAGCAAGAAGTACTTCTTGGTGGGTGTTAGACATCTGTATTTATTTGGTTTGCATTAATTTTCAAAGCACACTGGGTGATTACATTTGAGTACAGGTATCCACTACTTTAAGATGATTTCACCATAACGTGGGAAACTTTTTAAAATTTTTTTCCCCAGATGATTCATAGTTTTGAAAATGTGGATCTCTTTATCTTTAGTCCGCATATATTGTCATCACCTATGGGCTGATCAGTTTTAGCAAGAAATACACCTGATTTCATAGCCACATTTAGTTAATAACATTTATAAGTATTTTCATATATTTCTATAATTCTATAGTTTCATTGTAGAAACTACTCATGAAGATTTACTTTCATTAGCACCGATATTTGCTTAAATGATAAACAAGGAGAACTCTTCACAGAAAATATAATTAAGGGAGACTTAATTTTCAGTGGAGTAGTTAATATGAATTTGATTCTTCCTTGGGATGTTTTCCCTGTAGTGTTTAAGCTGTGAAGCTAGAGAAGTTTGGTCCTGATAGATTCTCTAGGTAATTATGGAAATTTTCTTGGCACTTCAGGAAAGTGTTCATCTTGCATTATAAAGACTTAAGATAATTCCAAAGATGTTACAGGAAGTGTTCTTTTTTTGTCATAGCTTCTCAGGGAAGTCATGTTCCACAAGTGAGTTATGAGCAAGGAGGAAAATAGAATTGGATGTAGAATTATGTTTGGGCTTTTTTTGAATGTATTTGAATAAATCTGAATAGCTATTTAAAGTTGGAGCTGTATTTTTGAGGTAGAGCTATATTTCTTAGGAGAATAGGCAACAGAATTTTGAAATTAATTTGTTTGCCTCTTTTTTGGAGGTATTTTAATACCCAAGAGTAAAAAAATTAAATTTTACCGAGACTCCTCTGAGGAGACAACTTGTGCTTGTTTAAATTGTGTGCGTTGACAGTCTGGAAAGTCAGAGGCATTCAGCTATCTCTTCATTTAAGAATTTGTGTATTCATAGGCTACTGTTTGTACTAGGTAAAAAGACAGAAAGATACATATATATATGTGTGTATATATATCTGTATATATGATTTGATTCAAATACTTGAGACTCAGGAGATAACAAATATTCTAAATACTTGGGTGGATTTCCTCCAAAGGAAAAAAATGGATTATTGCAAAGGACAGAGATTAGGAGAGACTTTGTTGAACTTCAAAGATAGGCAGGTGTGTACTGCAGATAGCAGTAGTGAGACATCCTGATATGAGGAACTCTAATACTAAAACGACTAGATATGATTAGTTAAGAGTTTTGGAAAATTAGGGAAGAATGGAACCAAGTTGTGGAACATTATACTTTAATAAATTTGGAGTTTATACAATTTGGAAAATCTATGGTTGTGAGAACAAATATGAGAGATATAGTCTCTAAATTTAGAGGCTAAATTTGAGGAAGGCCAAGAAAGTTAACATTTATGAGAACTTAATCAGCAACTCATGAGTTGTGTGTTGGCAGTGAGCAGAAGGAATATCTAAGAGGGAGTACTACGGGAGGAGACTCATTTGAGAAGATTAAGGTGTTTTTGAGTTGCCTAGGGGAAATCAAGGGATTTATGATGGATAGTTGCTGATGGAGATCAAGAGTTAAAAAACTACCAAAGAGCCGCTGTTTACAGGTTCAATCAGAAGAGATTAAAAAGCCAACCTTGCAAATGTGGGGCGAGGAGTGAATAATAGTAAAAATACTGGAAAATTAGACCAAAGGGGAAAAGTCAAAAACATTTAGAGGGAAATGAGAGGTGAGCAAGAAGAACATAATTGTTTTTACAGGTTACAAATAGTTTAGACCACTTTGATTTTTCTGAGGCATTCTTTGGGAATCTTAGTTTTTACCTTAAATTGGGAAATACTTAGAGGTTAACTCATAAATAGGTGGTAGTTTTACTAAGCAAGAAGTATTATTTTGATTTTAGCTACTTAGAAGTATATATATTACTATTCTAGGTGATACTTAAAAATCTTCATTTTTTTTTTTTTTTAATAAAATATACAGATGCACTTGTCACAGAATGATATTCACTAGAAGTGAAATCAACATTCTTTTTTTCCCTTATAAATCAACTTCCAAAGTAATTGTTTTCGTTGTTAATGAGCTGTTAAAATGACAACTTTAGTCTATATGGATGGTCAAATTTAAAGCATTCTACATCTTCTGTAAAGATAATGAATATTCAAAATGCTGGTGTTGAGAACAAAAATATAAACAAATGTATTTCAGAAGAAATGAAGTTGAGATGTAGATACTCCCCTAATTCTTTCAAAATAAACAACCAGCATAGAAAATTTGCCAATATAAATGAAACATTAATATTTCATAATGATAATAGGTAACATACTTTGCTAGGTATCATTCTTAAGTGTTTTACATGTAATGACTTAGTTCATGCTTATTAGATCATTTTGAGATGGGGCCAATATTCCACTTATACAATGAAGAACACTGAAGTACAGAGAGATCAAGCAGCTTAATCAGAGTTAAATGTTAGTAGGGGTGAGTTTGTATTTTAATTCAGGTTTTTTCGCTTAGAGCCAGTGTTCAAAAGCTCCTTCTCATTCTTCCTCCAATACTAAGTAATAGTAACTAACATTTGTTATATTCTTAATATTGATGTTTTCTGAGGAAGAGAAATCCCTGCTGGGGAAGGAGATATCAGGGATGAAGTTATTAAATGGGTAAATTAAACCCTTTGAAACTTAGAGCATTCTATGGAGAAGGAGATAGGAGGATTCAGTAAGTATTGATTCTAAGATGGCCTCTTTTAACATAATTTTGGCTGTGTGTTGTAAACATCTAATTCTGGCTCTTCAACATTGTGAATTTTTTTTAAAAAAATGTTAGATGTAAGAATTTGAGAATTAAAAGTATGCAAAGTAATGACTAGTTTAATTCAGTTGTCTAACTTTACCACTTTTTTTATTTCTGCTGATTCTTAGCGGCCTCATAATTAAATCATTTACTGCCACCAAGAAACTTGGGAAATCTATTCTGTGGGTAATGGTCATAGGGGATAGCGGAAAGAATTAGGTCTGTGCCGTGGGCAAGTACTAAAAATCTCATGCGTGTCAGTTTATTTCTATAATGAGATTCGCAACAGTATTTTACAGGGTGGTTGTGGGCACTAGATGAAAAAATACAGGGAAAGTGTTCCCAACAGTGCCTTACCCTTTAGTAAGCACTATATAACCATTACCACCTTTTGTTGAGTTTTTGTCAGACACTGAACTGACCATGTTTTACAGATCATTTGTGTTCCCCCAAGGCTTACCTCCCTTTTTAAGATCTAAACCGTGCCTCTGACTTTAAAAGCTGTTTGCTTCTCTCTTGAATCCATGAATACTGTGTAAATACCACAGACAGACAAAAACTGGAGAGTTGGGTGTGCTAATACCAAATGGAAACCAAAATTAATTGTGTGGCTATCATTTTAGTGATAGACTGTTTGAAAATAGTTTATTTCAGGATCATAATTAAACTATGACATTGAAAAAAAAAACCTTTGATAGTTTTTACTATTGTTTGTTTGGATTCATGCACATAACCAGCTAGTTGTTTTTTTATTGGCTTGGTAAAAATAGGTCATTAGAAATTGGTAAGTGTTCTTTTCATATAGTCTGTTAGTTATATGTGTAACTCAACTTTTTAATTCATAAAGAGGGTGATCCATATTATACAAATATGCACAATAACTGTTTTGAAACCGTGCTTATGTAACATTTGAAAAAGTTTTAGTGACTTGAAATTGATAAATACTAGTATTCAAAGGTTAAGCAACATTTTTTGCATTTTGTCTGTTTCATAAGAGGGGGCGTCATTTTTTCTTTTTTGTAGATGATAATCTCAAGAGTAAGTTTGAGGTAGGCAGCAGTTAAGTTGTTTTGCTGGAGAACTTGGGATTTTTGCTTTGTATTTTGGGATGTAATATTCATTGCTCATACACAAAATATACTCAAGTTTTCCAGATTGTTTTAATTAGTGGAACAATTTGGTATTTGGGTATCTGTATTTGGAAACAATGATAAGTTGGAATATAATAGCTACAGAACTTTCACATTGATGAAGAAGAAAATAATGATGTTACAGTAGGGACCATTATGGCTTAGCATGTTAGATTCCCTAACCCAGAAGATGTATAATATATATTAAGATTTAAATCTAAAGATTTAAAAATCTATATATAAGGTATAATTTTTAACACCTATTTTATTTTTATGTTGACATGACACATCTTTATGACTAAGATAGGGAAATAATGCTTTTATCTCATGTGTAGTAGGAGTGGTTTTAGGTTGGAAAGCAAAACAAAATTGAAAATAACAGTAATTTAGCAGTTGAGACTCTTCAAAAAATTGGGCAGCTTTCAGTGCTTGGGATGATACAGAGTAAGAATTAATTCTCTTTGACAGTAGAATATATTTTGTTAAAAGTTCAGTTTTACTGGTTTTGTTATTTCAGAACATTATAAATTTCGTAAATTCAGTCTTCAGAATATTTATACCATGAGTTATGATTGGGGAAATAATCACCTCCAAAAGACTTTTCAGTGATGATTATTTTTAACCTTTCCAGCATGATGATAGAGATGATGGTGTGGATTATTGGGCCAAAAGAGGAAGAGGTCGTGGTACTTTTCAGCGTGGCAGAGGGCGCTTTAACTTCAAAAAATCAGGTAGCAGTCCAAAATGGACTCATGACAAATACCAAGGGGATGGGATTGTTGAAGATGAAGAAGAGACCATGGAAAATAATGAAGAAAAGAAGGACAGACGTAAAGAAGAAAAGGTAGAACATTTCAGCTTGTAGTGATTCTAGATTCTAACAGTTTTTTCCCTATATGGGTTTGGAGGGCCCCTTAGTTAATTTTCAGTGTTTAGGAACAATGATTGATATGGGTCATTTTCACTCTCCACATCTTTACTAATTTTTGTTTTCTGGTTTTTTTTTTTTTTTTTTTTTTTGTAGGAATAAATCTGAAGTGAGCTTGCAACAGAGAGCAGAACTTGCACCCACCTTTTTTTTTTTTTTTTACCTGATTTTTGTTTTCAAATAATGTAAACATTTTACTTAAATTTTACTGTTTGCAAGTAGTCTATAGAAATTTTGTTTAAGTCTTCAAATATCTTGAAAAAATAGTAGGCTGTATGTTGAAAATTGTACTGAAATAAAGTAGAAAATTGTTAACGTACCATATTTGTAACTATCAACTTTTAAAAAATACTTTTACTGTTTTTGTTACATGCATTGTAATTCTGCTTTGTCTACAAGATATGGTCAAGTACAGCTCTGTGAAAGTTCTGATTCTCTTTCCTCCCTGTTTGTTAATGTTTATTCTGAAGTAAAAGTTAGCTCTACATAAAAATCCCTGAGCAGAAGTTGTTTATAGAGTTCACACTAATTATTTTAACTGTATACATCTGTTTAACATTTTCCTTAATTCAAACATATACTACATTTAGGGTGACTAATTTTTGAACTGTGTCACAGAAAACAGTTGTTCCTTTTTAAACTAAAGCTAGTTTTAACACTTCAGCAAATGTTTAAGAAGAAAAAATAAGCTTTGCCAAATAGCTGAACTGTACAAACTATTAAAATTAGATTGAAAAGTATGAGAAATTTGTTTACTGAAAATAAGCAGTGGCTTTTAAAAAAACATTCTTTTTAGCCTTTGCTGTGAGGGTTCAAAATTTAGTATTTTCTTTCTGTTCTTATTTGAAAGTTTTGAGTCATGGTGTATTTAGGTATCACCTCTATTTTTTGAGAGAGGAAAGTGGTATGTGATGATACATTGAGTACATACCCCATTCCTACTATCCATCTTATTTAAAAAACAAAACAACGTAACCTGGTGGTATTCCTGGTGTTGGAAGAGGATTATCCTGCAGAATAACTTGACACATTAAAAAAGTGTACCTGATTTCATCTTACATTATTTATTTGAATTTTTGGATAGTTGAAAACAGTAGTAGTCTAACCATAAAGAAATATAAGCAAACAGAACTTTAATGTTCATTAGTAGTATTTTAAAGAACTTACTTTTCAAATGTCACCAATAAAAAGTTTTGACAGGAGCTTTGTTGCAGCAATGATCTAATTTGATTTTAATTTTTTTCCTTGTTGCAGTTTATAAAATGGCTTTTTCTTTTTCTTCCCAAAGGTTTTATTTTTCAGGTAGATAAGCTTTCAGATGTGAAAGGTTTGTTTATGCTGATAGCTCTTAAAGGAGTGAAAATCTGAAACAGTAAATTTCAATGTTGAGTTCTGTCTGCCTTATAAGCTTATGTAATAGTGGTTAAATTTCATTTTGTTAATTCAGCAACTGAATTGTATATGTTGGCATTAAAAGGAGATAATGCTATTCTATTACTGTATATTTTTAAGATCTTAAGTATATGACTTTTGAATTCTCACTTAATGATTTGTGATGCATTTAGCACCTTGATTGTAGCCAGGAGCACTTGCTAAGAGCTATTGGGGGAAGACATGAGAACAATATTGCATATATGTGATGTTTATTGACCTGACTCTAATATCCTCACTATTGCATGATTTCCCCTATTTTTGTTTTTCTGAAACTATAAGGGCCAGAGGAAATAGTGTCAAAGGAAATGTGTTGCATTAATCAGGACATAACATTATCGTAGTCAGAATAATACATATACTCTATAGCAACATGGATTTGGTCTTCAACAGGAGAATTTTCCCAACCATTTTACTTTATACAGCTAAATTTAGTTATATTTAACAGTTATTTGATTAGACACTGAATCTTTGTACATAACTAAATAAATGTGCAGTTTGCTTTTCAGATGAGACAATAGAAAAGGGATTTGCTGAGAAAGTCCTATGAGGTTTTATTATAAGTGCAATTGCATTGCTTTAAAATGTACATGATTTGGTTAGTTTTATTCTCTCAAACAAACTGGAGGAAAGATTATCTTACTGGAATATAGTAGGAAGGTGATTGTGAGAACTCTAACAGAATGCCACTGTTGATGCTATTATCTTTTCTCAGAGCCATGCGTATAAAAAGTAGCCTGTGTGTATTTTTTTAAGTCACAATTTAACTCCACACTTCATGACATGTTACTAAAAACTGAATGGTTCCTCTTGGTAAGAATATTTGTTTATAAGTGCCAGTAGCTCTTTGATACCTACATTAACAGACTTCCTTTGACCTAGAGAAGGAAAATAAAAATAAACCAAAGGATATTTCCAGTAAGGATTAAGAATCTATTTAAGAAGGCCATGACTCAGTCCTTAGGTATGAATACTTTTCAACATTCAGGAATTTTAATAAATCAAAACATTTCTCCCATTGGTATCTACTTTAAGGAATTACTGTTCCCTTTTGTCACAATTAAAATCAAGTGTTGGGAATTACAATTTGAGCAAAAATATTACCCAATAAGAATGAATGTAGATGGCTAAACAGTTCTTACTCAGTGTGATGTATAATGCAACAGGGACCCTTGTAAATTGTCATATGCCAATAAAATGTTATAAGTGGTAATAACTGTTTATCTGATTTCGAGACTGATTCTGTGTTCTATATAATTGATTTCTACAGCCTAGTTTCATATTTTTAGAACACTCGTCTGTTAGTATTACTGGTGTGGTATGACTTTTGTGTGGAAAGGGTGGTTGATAAATATAAAATCTCCAAACTGCTATTTACTGTTTTGTTTTCCCTGGGAAAATGGGAAATTGATAGTGCTTAATTCTAAGCCCTTATTAGAAAATAGTGGAATTCCAAATTTCTAGTCTAATCTTGTTCCTGTATTAAAGGAATTTCAGCCATACTATTACAATGGGAAATGAACATTACTTTTCCTTTCTAGAAGTCAGTGAAGGGTTTGTTTTCAAGACGTCTTTGTTCACTTTGAGTAAGATCTGGTGTAATTCTTACCAGGCCCCCATTAAAAATTGTTACATAAAGTGGCCGTTTAGTCAACTTTAAAGAAAACATTTTCACAGAAATTTGTGTTCTAAGAAATAGATTTGACTAAATGAAAAAACATCCTTTTAAAACTTTTTAAGAATTGTGTGTGTATGTGCACGTGAGAGCTCACACTTAACAGTACTGGGTAATTTTTATGTTCTATACAAATTTCTTACATTAAAGTGTTATTAGGGACATTTAAATTTTTCAAGGGTTTACATAGTTGTGTTCATTTTACTTTAAAAAAGTTTCATTTTGTTAATGCTATATTCATTTTAGGATATTGAAATTCATTCTGTTTTTCCCACCGCACCATCACCAGAGTTCAGTGCTCTTTACCACCACCTTGTTCCCGCTTCCACTCTCCCAACCTCTCGGTAATCAGTCTTAAATCCTATGAGTTTTGTTGGGTTTTTTGTTTCATTTTTCTTTATATTTTTCTACCTATGAATGAAGCCATCATGTATTAATCATTTTTCATCGCCTGTTCATATCGCTATTTATTACTTAATAAATACTTGGCTATTAAATATATCACCCCTGGTTTTTTGCTTTCACTGATCCTAGAAATACCAGTTGCAAAATTAGGACTTCTTATGCTGGTCACATTTTTTTTGCAAATGTGCCTTAAACAATTAAAAAGTGCATAAGCATACATGTTATATATATGTGTGTGTGTGTGTATGTGTGTATGTGTATGTGTATATATATATATATAATTACTGTGTTACTCAATACTTTCCTCAGTGGAAGGAAAGTTTTACCCAGGGTTACGTTTCAAGCTTTAACTTTTTTTTTTTCCTTTGGGCAATTTCATGTAACTTGATTCCCTGTTGTACCATCTGGATTGTTGCAAAGGGCACAATTTTGTCCTTTTTAATAGTTGTGTAAAATTCCATTGAGTATACCATAGCTTTTTTATTCCGTTATCTGTTGACAGGCATTTAGGTTGTTCCCATGTTTTAAATATTGTGAATTGTGCTGCTATAAACATAGGAGCGCTTATATATTTTCTGATGAGTGTTTTGTAGTCTCTGGGTTTATATCTGCAAGTGGAATTGCTGGATCAAATAGTCTCTTATTTTCCTGAGGAAATTCCTTACTGTTCCAGAGAAGTTGCACTAAACCTGCATTACCACCCATAATGTAGGAGGTACTACTTTTTTCCACATCCTTTCCAACATTTGTTTGTGGTGTTTTGATTGACTGTTCTTGCTGGTGTGAAGTGAAACTTTATTTGCATTTCTCTGATGATTAGTGATTGAGAACATTTTTTCATGTGTCTGTAAGCCATCTCTCTTTAGAGATAGGTGTCTTTTCAATTTACCCATTTTTGAGTGGAATATTTGCTTTTTTGTTGAGGTATAGGAGCTCTTTGGAGACTAAGCTCTTGTCCAATGTACTAATATCTTCTATTCAGTGGGTTGTCTTGTTTCAGGGATTTTTTTTTTTTTTTGCTGTACAGAAGCTTTTTAGTTGGATACAGTCCCAATTGTTTAGTTTGACTTAGGTATCTTTTACCATAGGTGTCCCTTCTCCCAAAAACATTTCTGAAGTTAATGTCATGGAGCATTTTTCCTACATTTTCTTCTGTGTATTTTATGGTTTCTGATCTTAGGTCTGTCTTTGATCCATTTTGAGTTGATTTTTTTTGTATGATGCTAATGAATAATCCTGTTTCTTTTTCTTTGTAGGTGTCTATTCAGTTTTCCCAACATCATTTGTTGAATAGACTTTTCTT
This sequence comes from Solenodon paradoxus, assembly GCA_004363575.1. Taxonomy (NCBI): domain Eukaryota; kingdom Metazoa; phylum Chordata; class Mammalia; order Eulipotyphla; family Solenodontidae; genus Solenodon; species Solenodon paradoxus. The sequence continues at coordinate 44,988 of RJWH01001828.1, forward strand.
CTTCTATTATATATTCTTAGCACCTTTGTCTGTCACAGGTGTGGCTTTATTTCTGGGCTCTCACTTTTCCATGGATCTGTGTTTGTCTTTGTTACACCACCATACTGTTTTGATGATGATCCCTCAAGTATAATTTGAAATTAGGGAATGTTACTCTTTCACTGTTATTTTTTCTGTGGATGGCTTTGAATATTTTCAGCCTTTTGTGGTTCCATAGAAGCATCAGTATTGTCTGTTCAATTTCCTTGAAAAATGCCCCTGGAATTTTGATAGGAATTGCATTAAATGTACAGATTTGTGTAGAATAACCATTTTAATTCTTCTAATGCGTGAGCATGAAATACTCTTTAATCTCTTTTTCTCTTGTTAAAGTCTTGTAGAGATCTTTTTCCTCCTTCATTGTCTTTTTTCCCAGGTATTTTCTCATTTTAATTTCTTTTTCTTCTGTTTCATTGTTTGCATATAGGGATGCTACTGAGTTTTGTGTATTGCTTTATATCATGTCATTTGCTGTATTTATTATTTCTAGTAGTTTTTTTGGTGGAATGTTTTTTATTTTCTAGATATAGTATCATGTCTTCTGCAAATAGTTTTATTTCCTCCCTAACCCTTCCTTTGATATGCTTTTCTTGCTTTTAGTGTTCTAGGTAAGACTTCCAAAGCTGTGTTATTGGTGAGTTGGGCATCCTTACCTTGTAAGGGGAATCTTAGGGGAAAGGCTTTTCAGTTTTACCATTATGATGTTGACTATGCGTTTATCATGGTTTGTTATATATTGCTTTTATTAAGTTGATGTCTCTGCATTCTATTTTGGCTGGAGTTTTTATCATGAATGGTGGTTAAATCTTGGCAAATGCTTTTCCTGCATCTGTTGATAGGATCATATGATTGTTTTCTGTTGATGTGTATTACATTGATATTATATGTTAAATCATTCTTGCATCCCTGGAATAAATCCCACTTGATCCTGATGTATAATTTTAGTGTGCTGATGAATGTGATTTGCCAGGATTTTGTTGAAGATTTTATCGGTGACGTTCATCTGTAGTTTTCTTTCTCAGTACCATCTTTGTATACTTTTGCAATCTAGGGTAATATTAGCTTCCTAGAATGTGATTGGGAGTTTTCAAATTTTGTGGAAGATTTTTAGGAGGAGGGGAATTAGCTTTTCTTGGAATGTTTGGTAGAATTTTCTAGTGAAGAGGTCTGGTCGTGGGCTCTTGGTTTTTTTTGAGAATTAATTACTACATTAGTTTTGTGGTTTCCGTTGATCTGATCAAGTTGTGTATGTCATCCTGCTCCAGTATTGGGAGGTTTTAGGATTGTAGATATCTGTCCATTTCTTCAAGATTGACAGATTTGTTGGCATACAGGTGCTCATAATAGTCTCATGATCTTTTGTATTTCTGCGATGTCTTTTGTAATCTCACTTCTTATTTTTAATTCTTGTTATTATGGTTTATTTTTTTTCTTTTGTGAGTCTTTCTAAGGGTCTGTCAATTTCGTTAAATTTTCAGAACCAGCTCTTGAAGTAATTGATCTTTGGGATTTTTGTTTTCAATTTCATTTATTTCTGCACTCATTTTTATTATTTCTGTTGATTTTAGGTTTCAATTGGACTTCCTGTTCAAATTCCTTCAGCTGTGAGGTTATACGATTTAGATTCTTGACTTTTGATGCACACTATATCGCTTGTATGGCTGTAAACTTTCCTCACAATCATTTTTGACTCATTCCACATATTCTGGTAATTTATCTGTTTTCATTTGTTTCCAGTAATTCTTAATTTTATCAACAGTTGACGTATTGTTCAGAAGCAAGCATGTTCAGTCTCCACATCGCGTTCCTATTTTGTTCTAATAGTTAATTTCTAGTTTTACCCATATTCAGAGAAGATGCTTTCTGTAATTGAATCTTGCTAAATTTACTGAGTCATGTTTTGTGTCCCTGAATATGGTCTGTTCTTGAGAGTGTTCAAGTACACTTGAGAGGTATGTATAGTGTTTTTAGGGTAAAATATATTTATGTCTGTTAGGTTCACATGATCTCGTTTCATTTAGGGTCTTTATTTCTTTGTTGATTTTCAGCCTTGATCTATTATTGATGTAAGTGGTATATGGAAGTCTGCTACTACTGTTACATTACTGTCAATGTCTCGCTTTAGCTCTGTCAGTATTTTATGTATTTAGATGGTTTGGCACTGATGTGTATATGTTAATGACAGTTACCATAATGTAGTGTCCAACCTTGCCTCGTGATACCCTTTTTACCTGGAAGTTTATCTTGTCTGGCAGGAAGAGAGGAAGAAGCACTTTATATTTTATTTAGTTGTTCATCTTGATGGTTCTCCCTGGGCCCTTGTCTTGAACCTATGTCCTTGGGATGTATGTGGACTGTGCCAGTGGATGTAATCATTGAGCCCCACTAGGGCGACCCTTTCCTATTTAGTTTCCTGCTTTTTACTTTCCTCTCCTGGGATGTCTATTATCCTTGTTTGTTCTCATGGAATCTGATATTTCTGGCAAGGTTTCTACATTTTTCCTCAGTCTTGTTTCCCTTCCATGAGGATCACCTTTGTGATCATCTCTTGTTTCTGAGATTCATTCCTTTGCTAGTTGAGTCTATTATGGAGCTTCCCAAGTTGGTCTTCAACTAATTGACTATGTTTTTATCTGGCATTTTGGCTGGGACTTCTTCATAGCCTCCGTCTCCTTGGTGATGTACTCCTTGTGATCTGTTACTTCTTTTCTTGGAAAGATGATTGTTCTTGCATCTAGTTCAACTTTTTTATAACTTATTTTTAGATCTTTATTTGTTAGTTTGTCTCAGTGGCAATGGATTTCTTACGTGGGGAGCTTCTCAGGGCCATTTGCATTTTTTGGGGGGGATGGATTTATATTTTAGCATGGCTTTTTTTTTCTGCCTTGAACTTTAGCACTGTGGCATTTTTTTTCCCTTTTGATTTCTTTCTAGTCAGTAGTTTCTGAGCTACCCTACCTGTAGGGTCCTCAGAGCAGCTCTAGGCTTTTTGAGTCCTTCCTCATCTGTATGATGATGCTTGGTCCCAGTTAGGTTGCTGCCTGTCAGCTTCAATGGGGAAGAAGCCAGTTCCCCTCCAGGTGGGGCTCACCTGGTGTCTAGATGCTTCCCTGCATGCATGGATCCTGTTCCATAGTTGTTTTTCATTTTCTCCTTGGTTTTCAACTGGGATCTCTTTGGGATGTATCTTAAGTTTTCATGCAGAAGGAGATGTACAGAGGCCTGTCTCAATTTATGAAGTTGCTAATAGGGAAGGCATTTGGAGAAATGAACTTCATTGGGATTGTTTTTGGCTAGACCTAGTCTCTTTAAGTAGTAAATTCTGATACTTCTCTTAACAAAATTTTAGTGTACTTGTTACATACATTTTGGATTTTTGAAACCATTGTTAAATCCAAATATCAAGAATCGAATTGTCAATTTATTGTTAAAAATCAGTATTTAAGTGGAAAAAAGTTACTAAGTTTTTTAGAATTCAGAAATACTTGGGGATATTGTATTTCATTATTTGACTCATGATCCCTAGGTTGACTTTTATGTTTCAGGAATGCTTGATTAGTGTATGTCATTTACGTGTATGTTTCAGGAATGCTTGATTAGTGTATGTCATTTATGTGAATGAAGTCGAAGTGTACTAGTTCTCGTTACGTTACCTCCTTATAATTTAACTTACAGGCAAATTTTATTTCTCAGAATGGATCTGACTGGTTAAAAAAAAAAAGGAAAGGCAATTCATCACTCTTACTAGGAAAAAAACCTCGAATACTGTCTTAATTATAATCTGTACATAAGTCAAATATTTTCCTTACAGACATTTTAAGAGTTTTACAACAGTGAACTGGTTTATAGCCCTTTTAAAATGTAAAAGATAATCTTGATTTGTTTTAGGCAAGTAGATTTTAATTCTATTTCCCTTAAGAATTAAAACCGTATTTTTCTTCGTATATCTCTTGGGTTTGCTCAACTTCCAGATTCAGTATTTTGAGCTGCCCCTTTAATAAAAGTAGCTGAGCAATGAGGTGACGAGTGGATTTACATCTGCAGCATGAACTCTGAATTTGACAATGAAAACTTCTTGGTACTGTCATAGTAAACTGCAAATTTATGGAATGTGAAAGAACTACAGAAGATAAAGAATACCACTCTTACTTTCTAGAACAGTGGTTTACTTGCTACATTATCTAGTCCTTTATTATGAAAGGTGATTTTTGTATCTTAAATACAAAAATAAGAAAGCTAAAATTTTTATTAAGTTTCTAGGATAGTTAAAATATTTACAATATTCTCTTCATCCTTTGTCAGTTTTAAAAATGTGTGCAGAGCTGCAAAGGGTTGGGATGGGGACATGGGGCAGTGAATTGTTCCGGGGAGAGGGGCTGGCCATTGGGGTCTGTGGCTTAATCATGGGGGGTCCCCTATTTCCCCTGGCCCCCATTCCCCAATTGGAGGTGTGGAACATTTGTCTTACAGGGTTCAGGACCCAGGTCCTTAGCATTCAGAGGGCACTGACTGGAGAGGAGCAAGGAGCTAGACCATGCAGGCGAAGGGATCAAAGTAGAACTTAAGTTTCCCTAGGTGCAGCTGGAAGGAGTAGGGGCAGTCAAGAGGCAAAATTCTGAGGAGCCAAGGCCAGAAACTAGATTTGGGTGTCAACAAGATAAACTGATCCCTTAAATTTGGTACTAACCCATCAAATGCTAGCAGATGAGGATTCTTTGCTTCACTTTTATTCCCCCCCACAAAAAATCCACTTCCTGGCAGCATTTTCCTCAGAAGCTCAAGCCCTTTCCAGATTGCCACTGGGCAATTAGCTCCTGTCTTTTCAGATTTTTCCTGCTGGTGTCTACCCAGCCCCAGCCCCACATACTCCTCCCTCTGTTCTCAGCACAACTGACCTCATTCCCTCCCTAATCTGTGAAACCTTCCCCCCCCCCCTTCCCCCCACTACCACTCCTTCCTTTTGGCCCTGGTGCCTGCCCTGATCTAGGACTGGGGGATTCTGGGCACACTTTGGGGATCTTCCTCTCTCAAACCCACCTACCCAGTTTGGCAGAGAAAAGCAATTGTCTGAGGACGGAGGCAAAGGCTGTCCTCAGATCCCTAGTTCCCTAGTTCCCCCTTGCTTTAAATACACATACATACATATGTAACATTTTCTTTTAGAAACATGATATCCAAAACAATGCCGAGGTGAGGAGGCTTTGGTCAAAGATGCATGACCTCTGTGGGTTACAGTTGCCACAACCCCTCCCTTCAGCTCGGTTTTTGGGGAGGGAGGGACCACCCGCCCCTCGGAGTTTTTACATTCTCCAGGTTACTTACAAGGCTGTCATAAGGGGAATATTAAATATATGATATTTTTTGAAAAGCTAAATACCACAAGTAAAGGCATGAAAGTATAGTTATAATAAGATTTAATTGACTAATCAGTAGAACCTTTTTTGTGCACATACTTGGTGCTGACATTCAGCTTTCACAAAGTGTCTCATTTACACCCACGTAATACTGCAGTAGAAAGTGCTCCTCACCTCCACTGGTGCAGTGGTCTGCTTATTAACTTGGACTCCTTGCCCCTTGAATTTTATCCTTTAATTGCCCTCTGTGATGTTTTTCAGTGATGAAATTAATGTCATTTTAAGATAGAAATTATTAGATTACTTCTCATTACCTAAACTTTAGTCAAGATGACTATGAACTGCTTTTTTTTTCTCCTGTCATGCCTTACCTTACTCCATTTACCTATCTTAAAATCTTGCACCTTAGAAAAAAAATTACACTTTACTCTTTTTGTCTCCACTGAATGCAGCACATTTTTTTAGACTAGAAACTCTTTCCATGTACATGTCTTCTTTGCCAGAGTAAATATTTAGCAGTTACCACTACACATTGTGTGGTGTAATGCTATAGGTATATAATAAATGCTCCTCGAGTAGAAACAAAAACAACACAGTTTTGATTGGGATATCCCAACTTACTTTATGGCAGCTGCTAAAATCTAATTTAATCTAAACTGCTTTAAAATGTGCTGAATCAACAGGAAGAGAGTTCCTGCAATGAAAAGAGTTAGATTGGTAATTTTTTTATACATTGCTCAAGTCACCTCTTGAGTATTGTTTTGGATGCCATGTTTCTAAAAGAAAATGTTATACTTGTATGATTGTATGTACTCATGTATAGATGTATATTTAAAGCAAGGGGCAACTAGGGGACTTGAGGGCAGAAACAAGTGCCAAGTCAATTGTTGGAAAAGTGCTTTAGAAAAATGTTGATGAAAGACGTGTCCTTGATAGCAGTCAAGCACTTAACAGGGCTTTCCCACAGAAGAGAAAATGGAATCAAAATAGAATATATGGAATCAGGAAGGGCATTTGACAGACACCGCATTGTTATCCTCATTTTAACATATTCCATATTTAGAGGGCAGAGCGATGGCCAGTAGATAAAAATCATAGGTACACAGACTTACTAATCCAGTGAAATAATATTTGTAAATATGTATTTAAAAGAATAAGGCAGCATGTGGAGCAAGTGTTCTGCTCATAGAAATAGAAGCTGATGACTTCACTTCCCCCTAGTTCTTTGGATTACTTGTTCAAGATTGAGCTATATTTCACTTACTTTATTATCTTGGATGTTACCAAGTGAAATTATCAATGATAATTCAAAAACAAAATCTTAAGTTCATTCCTTTAACAATGAAAAATATAGCCAGAATGCAGCATTTCTTTTTAAGACATACCATACACTTTATGATATATACCAAATCTTGGATGGCAAATAATTTAACTTCCTTTAGATAAATTATTCAAAATTTTAATGAAGTACAATTTTTAAAATTCTTGTTGTATGACTAACACTGAAAATTGTGAGTTGATTACTGGCAAAAAATGAAAATAATTAAATGGAAACATTAGGAGTACTCTGATGTATGGCTGGAGTGTCTGGATGTAGATGCATCCAGGAGCAGAATAAACTGAAAAGACATCCTTTTAACTATTTTTTCTATATTCTAGATTTTAATCAACTCTTTAAATGATTGATGAGTCAAGGCATGTACCTATACTTGTGAACCTGTGACTATATCAGGAAACATTACAGAATCAAGTCTATGAATCTTCTAAAAATAATGGAATCAGAAAAATCAAGCAGCAGTTGACCTTGTTTTTTAGAGAGATTTAGGTCTAGTGTATTTCTGTTCAAAAATAGTATGAATAGTTTTAAGCACAGAAGATGTTTGTCTGGATTTAAAACGAAGTACAAACTAGATTTTAAAAGAAGTATTTATCGAGGTAACTTAGATTTCCAAAATAATACAAGCCTATATTGTGTAGGTTCATCGTTCCTCAAGTGTATAACAACATACCATGCTCTCCACCGGATTACCAAAAGTCCTTCACCATTGTCCATTGGACCTTCACCACCACTTGCTCCCCCTCTACCCCTTTCCTGGCTGGAACCTCAGTTCTTTTGACAAAGTCTAAATGTTTTATGTGTTCATTTCAAGTCACTATATTTTAACACTACTCAAAAACAACACAAAAGACAATTCTGTCTGAAAAGTTCTCTTGAATCCTGCCTCATTCTCAAAGATCAGGAAAATAATTTCAAGCAAAGGTAATCAATAGAGGTGCACCCTGGTGGAGCAGCCTTTGGGTCAATCCCCTCTGAAGGAACAAGCCATATACCCCCAGGTTGAAGAACTGGACCTGGGGCTGGGGAGGGGGGAAGCAACCAGTATGAACAACTAAATGAAAATAAAGATGCTTCTTCCTCTTCTGTCTTTCTGCCTGTCTACTCACCTCCATTCCTGCTTACACCTTTTTTATTTTTCAAAGTGATCAATAGAAATTTATGTCATCTCAGGTATCAAGATGCAATATGTATAGATTCATCAGTAGCCATAAAATGGAGGATCTCTAAAGAATTAATTCTAAGGGAAAGTTGTCGACGAAGTGTTAATGGAGTGTGTAATATTTGACCTGGGTCCACCTTGCTACGTAAGTCAGCTTTGAATGTTGAATTGAATGTTAATAGTGCACCTGGAAGACCTCAGTACTGGTTCCTGTTTTATATGCTGTTTAATAAGAGACTGGAAAGGGAGGTGGTTAGACACTTCTAAAGCACCAGAGCTGCAGCTTGGATCAAAACAAATATTACTGTTTTCATGAAGTTTACAATCTAGCTTGGGATGCAGAAGCATAAATAAACATGGCGATAAGTAATATAAAAGATAAATTGAGGAAAACAAGTGGAGATGTTCTTTATGTATGGTGCTCAGAGAAAAAGCTTTGAGATTCCACACTCAAATGTAAGCTCCATGAGAGCAAGGGTCTTACCTGCTTTGCTTATTACATTCTCTGTGCCTGACAGAGTAGCCATTCACTATTAGTTGAATGAGCAAATGTTGGGGACCATAAATAATTTAGTTAAAAAAATACCCCCATATTATGTAGGTCAGCAGCAAACAGTTGTCACTACTTCAATGCATTTTTCACTGAAATAAGAGAAAGCTACTGTCTTATGAAATCCAAAACGTAAGAACAGAACTGGAAATTGAGGCATGACTTTGTCACCACTTAATCATTACTATTAGCCGCCATGCTCTCCCTCCCAGAAGCAGTCCCCGTCCCTTGTTACCTTACTCTTGAGTTAACTGGAACTCTGCAAAGGTAGCCTCGCTCAGGCAGAGACCTTGAAGTTGCAACCCGGACAGTGGTCTGAAGTTGCAAAACTGTTGCACGACCCACCCGAAGGAGATCAGCACATTCCAGAAGATATGTGCAAGCAAAAAGCTCGTGCTGAAAAAAATAATGAAACCTTGAAATGCTCTCCCAGCCCCGCCCAGCTGCTTTAGGTAGCCCCTCGCTCTCCCCTTCCAGCTGCGCTCAGCGGTCCCCTCCCAGTCTCATAAAAACTCTACCTGCCTACCTAACAAAAGCTGACTCCCTTTTCGGACTCAGCCCGCCTGCGCCCAGGTACGATATCAATAAACTGCTTGCACGAACCTTGCGTCAGGGCTGGTTACTCGAATGATCCGGTTCCGTGCTCGACCCGAACCTTACATTTACCATTCTCCACTAGGCTAGGTCAATATCCAGCAGTTATTTGGTATTCTGGATAACCAGTAGCACTTTGTGAACGAACTAATGAATTCTAAAGCATTGCAAAGCTGCAGATCCCTCCGGTGTCCTGCTTAGTCCCGTAAGCGTACATGCACTTTCGACGAATGAGTGAATTATCAAATTGCCGCTCTCCGTGGCAAGAACACTTGGACAAGCTGCTCCGTTTCGGGTCTGGGTGTAGGGACTACACTTTCCTTGTGAATAACTGTGAGGTTCGTGCTGCAGACATAGAACCATTAGCTCGGCTTACTGTAAAAAATTGCCAAGCACGTCCCCGCTCAGCTTTCCCTACTTGCCCACGGATTATCAGTTTCTATTGGATGCCTGGAGAAATACCCGCCCTGTTGCGGGAGAAGATAAACCAATAACCATGACTTGACGTCATCCCGCAACCAATCACAAGCACTGATCTTCAGCCTTGTCCAATGAAATCGGGCACGGCTGGTGGTCCGCGAAGTTTGATTTTCGCCTAGACGCGGAAGTAGCGAGATAGGCCTTCTGGAGGCCAGAAGTAGGTTGGACCGGCCGCGGAGAGTTACCCCGGCGGTGCGAGGGCAGTCCCAGCCCGGCCAGTGGCGGGTCTGCGGGGACGTAGCTACGGCTTTGCCCTGCAAGCGGAGGTTTGCAGGTGGATGCGAATCGACCCGGCAAGTGCGCGCCCGGCTTGGTGGGCTATGTATTCCGAGGCGCGGTTCCCTGATGCCCGCAGCTTGACGTCGAGGCGGTTGCGGGAGCTTGGGCTTCGGGGGAAAATGAGCTAGGGGTTTGGAGGACTCCGGAGGAAACTTGCAGCTAAAGCCAGTGACACGACCGCGCGCTAATCTTAGTCTGTTATTAGTTGGGTAACTAATCATGTCACCTATCTGGGGTTCATTTTCTTTATCGTTAAAGAGCGCGAGCAGGGTTGGGTGGTACTCCCCTACGTTGATGAGAAAGAGCTACCATTCATTTTGTTAAACTGGAGTCAAGCCCATCCCTACTCGAAGATGGGCTGAACTCATCTTTCTTGCGAGTCTCAGTCCAAAGGTCAGGAGCGACGGAGATTCATTTTCGAAATTAACGTGAAGGCTTCCTTGCTCGTATCCACTCTGCTATAATTGATATTTGTTAAGCAGTCCTCATCATGCTCAAACATTCCATGACTTTTTAATGAAGTTTAACTGATAAACTGACGTTACCTGTGCCAAACTTACCCACTCCCCACTTGCTTTTTCTTTGACTTCCTACAAAATAATACTGGCATAAGAGAATATTCGATAGTGTATTGTGTAACGAAGGGACACAGGTTATTTAATATAATTTATTTGCCAACTATTTGCTAAGAGTAATATTTTCTAAAATTTTTCCTCCCAAGATATCAAGAAACCGATAGCTTCCTTGCTTGTGTTTTTGCTTCATCAATGTCACTTCTGTTGAATGTCTTAAGAGAGATGCTGGAATATTTTGGTGTTCCCATAGACCAGGTACATTTTTTTTTTTTTTTTAATGAACTTGTATTTGTTCTTGAATCTCATTTTGAAAGTGACTTATACGTAAACATTTAAAGCAAAATTATTCGCTTTAGACCTAACAGAGGTCTTTGCTTTGACAGTTTGAGCTTAAAAAGGAATGAGATTATTAAGAATCTGTTATCTACTAGGTCATATGCCCATTGAAAGTGAAACAGTGCGGAAGGATTCTATGATCATAGGACATCTTTCTGACACCAGTTTTGCTCAATACCTTTGATTTTTACCTTGATATCTTGTATTCTGTATGTTGATGATTCCCAAATCCTTCTTTCTAATCGCAGTTTTTCTCTTGAGTTCCAGAGCTCCTTATCCATCTGGATATATTGGATATACTTAATTGCTTATTGGATATTTCCATGAGGATGATAATAGGATGTTATCTGTATCTGTTGCTCATAATAAACTTTGTCCTTGTTTTGGGATCTTAGGAAAAATGAAAAGTCCAACTTTAAATGCTTTCTAAAAGAAAGCGTTTCTTTGTTTTAAAATATCTTTCCTAAAATTAAATTTATGTGCGCCTTGGTAGAGAAGTGGTTAGGTCAGCCGCCTTCTGTAGAGAGCTCAGTCCACATACATCCCAGGAACCCAGCTTTGTGTTCCTAATGTGTGTGTGTGGTGGGGGGGAGTGGGGAGGGGTGCGGGGTGGGGAGGCAACCATGGTGGGCAACAAAATAAAATAAATAAAATGCTTCTTCCTCCTCCCTGTCTGCCTGCCAGCCTCCACTCGCCTTCAGTTCTGCCTGTACCTTTCCTTAAAAAAAAAAAGTCATTTTTCAGAGATTTCTAGGCAAAAAATATGTTCCATCTGTATCTAACTACCATCTATTTTTTTAAAGGAAGTAAGCAGGCATGAATGAGAGCAAGTAGGCAGGCAGGCAGGCAAGAAGCATTTATTGATTTAATAGTTTATTTTGGTTGTGTCTCCCAGCCTTTTGCTGCAAACTTCCTAAGGCTTTATGTGGACAATACTGGAGCCATAGACTTAGCACCTGAGCCACCAATACTCTTTTGTTTTATATTTTTTTTTTTTGACTTTTCTGGAGGTTCTAAAGAATAATACTATGGCTTTTTTTAAAGTTTCTGGCAAATTCTTTTGTGGTTTACACTAGTAAGGAAAGCCCAAGCTAAACTATTTGACTTATAGTATCACATTTCGTAGCTTTTATCTTTCAAGAATTGACTTCATCTGGTATATTCCACTGTAAGTAAAGAACTCTTAAATTGATTAGTATCTGATTCATTTATTCCCCTCTTCATCTCTTCTTTAAAGGCTATTATGAGTCTACTCTATTATGTCATTCTTTGAGAAATTGCAGTTGTCAGTTTTTGATTGCTCTGAAATATGGAATAGGCAGTTTTTCTGAATAAAGTTCCCTGTAGTACTTGGACAAGAATAGAAATAGTTCTCTATTCTGTATTTTCTTTTTAAAGTATATCTGCTTTTCATAGACATGTAAACGTGTTTAATCGGGTACCTTTTTAATAATCCTATGTTTAAATAGATTTTGCAGCTTTGGGAAAACAAAGACTATGGATCAGCTCGCAGTATTGTTCGTATTATTGGGAAAATTCTCCCTTTAGAACCTTGTTCCAGGCCTAATTTTGAGGTAAGTCCATCACTATGAATTATTTAAGCACACTGTATAAAAAATTAGGTGTTCCTAGTGCTACAGGGTCAAACAGTAAACGTAGAAATGTTTCCTGTAACCCCAAAACCTTAGTTTATCCCAGGAAGAAAGTCATTTTCACAAGTGTTTTTGCTCCTTTAAATAGTTATATTTAAAGATAGGTCTGACCCAGCAACTGTTGAACAGTTTCTTTAGTGTTAGTTTGTATTTTATGCTTGGTGACTTTAATCAGGGGAGAGAATGTTTAGACTTTTAGAATAACATTTTGCTCAGTATTTTTTCTTTCTAAAAGATGCATGCTTTCCTAATACATATCCTTTTCCCTTTTTACTCTCTGAATTTTTAACTTATTTAATTTCTGTGGGGCATCTGTCTTCCCCCTACTCTGCAGAGCTCTGACATTATTTTTCTTTTTTTTACTTTAGTTGATCCCACTCTTGAACTCTGTAGACTCTGGTAACTGTGGATCTGTTCCATCTTTTGCTGATATTTTATGTGTGGCAAATGATGAAGAAGCCCGTTTTCTCAGATTTCGGTAATTTTATATGCTTAACTTGGAAAGTGGGGTATGGGCTGTAATCTGAATTCTTACATGAACTAAGATTTGGTAGTACTAATGGGGTCTTTTTGTTGTGTCTGTCTCTACACTGTGTCCTTCTAATATTGTCCTAATAAAGATGATTGTTTCTTATTTTGAATATTTCTTGCTTTATTTTTTTTTTAAAGAAACAGGTGGAAATGAAGCAAGTAGGCAGGCAGCCAGAGAGAAGAGGAAGAAGCATTTTTATATATTTAGTTGTTCATTTTGATTCCTCACCACCTCCCCATCCCTCAAACCCTTGTGAGCCCAAGTCCTTGCAGTATTTACTACACTGCTATAGTCACAGACTTAAGACCTGAGCCACAAGGCACACTTAGCTTGTTTTTCTTTCTTTCTTTTTTTTTTTTAAAGAAAAAGTGCAGGCAGGAATGGAGGCGAGCAGAGGCATGCAGGGAGAGGAGGAAGAAGCACTTTATTTTATTCGGTTGTCTGAGTTTGTTGTTTCCCCTGGCCTGCTTGAGCCAGGGACCTTGGATGAATGTGGATTATGCCCAGTGAACTAAACTGCTAGGCCACTAGGGCTTGCCTGCCATCCTATTTTTCTATTTTTTTTTTTTTTTTTTTAAAGGTTAAGTTCAGGCAGGAATGAAGGTGAGTTGGCAGGAAGGCAGAAAGAGGAGGAAGAAGCACTTTATTTTATGTAGTTGTTCACTTTGGTTGCTCCTGCTGGCCCCTGGTTTTGAACCTAAGACCTTGGGATGTATGTGGAGCCCCTTCTTGGATGTAGTAGACGACCAGGCCACCAGGGTGTGCCCTTTTTTCTTTAATGCACGTAACTAACCTAGCATAACCTAATACCAAGTCTAGAAAAAGATTGATATTAAAAAAAGTCAGAATTACTATATTCATTTTTAGGTGAAAGCTGAACTAGATTTATTATATTTTATACATTTAACCAAAGCTTAGTGCTTACTGTTTACCAAACACTGATGTTAAATATATTTCAAAATTTGGGGGTACCAACTTATATGTGAATATATTCAGACACAAACTATAAGCACAATAAATGTCAATTATTCAAATATTTTGATAATCTATTAAGTATAAACTGGTTTATCAGTTAAAAAAAATTATGGTATCATAAACAACACAATACTGAATCTAAGCCCTTCAGTACTTTATATTCAGAATATATAGAATTTTTTAAAAAATCAACATTTTTAAATAATCAACTTGTACTGTTTAAAGCTCATTTACAGGATATTTATTTTTGTTGTAATGTCTAAAAGTAAGATTTGTTTTTTCATTCATTGACCACTTATTGATCACCTGTTAAAGACCACATTCTGTTCTGTATATTGAAAATACATTACGTCAGATGCTGTGCTTGTCCTCACTGAATCCAGAGACACTCGTGGGACAAAGAGTGTTGATCTGACTTTTGGTGTCTTTATTCTTTGACCAAAAGAGTGTATTCCTCTTGGAAAATTCCTTCCTTTGTTCTCTGTTTCATCCTTCCCCCCACAGAGACAGTATTGAGAAAAATGAAGAGGAGAAAGTGGAATTTTCCCCTCCTTTAAATCTAGTTTGGAATCCATTATCACCCGCTCAAAGACATAAACCAACAAGAAATGATCAGTCTGTAGATGAAACTGCAATAAAAAAAATAGCAGCCCTTGAAGACGAGCTAACTTATCTCCGCTCTCAGATTGCTGCAATTGTGGAAATGCAGGAATGGAAAAACAGTGCAAAGTCTGGTACGTAATGTATTGGATTTTTGTTTCACTTAGCTGACATTTAGTTACGGACATTCAGTTAAGTACAAGTCAATACGGTTCTGAATAACAGTGTTTGATGTTCATGTATCTTTGAATTGCATACATATAAAAAAGGATGCCGTGAATATAAAGTTGTTATGTCTGGCTTTTATTTAAAAGAAATTCAGACATATCTGTAGTGAGGAGGATGCTTTTGTATAAAAAGCCTTGTTTTCCAAGTAAACTTAGAATTCTAATACTTCAGAACAGCACTGGAAACTTAAGAAGAAAAATATGCCCTTCTTCCAAATTAATATATAGGTTAGAGGCTTCATATAGTTATAGTTTGAAGTTATTATTGCTGTAATTCTACCAAATTTTAAGGTTTTCTGTATGATCTATTTCTAAATTTTTAGAGATATATGTAGCTTTAATCAATACAAATACATTTTACATGTATGTATATATCCATATTCATATAGATATAATTTATATATACCAAATTCATGTAAGTAAATATTTATAAATTATATATAATGACAATTTATCTATTTTATAATGTTTTAGTAGTTACATTATACACAGCCTTTTAGGAGTAAATCTGCTGTGAAAAAGTATTCAATACTCATCTTAGGATCTTGTCTAGAAAATAATATGCTTAAGTATTTCTATAGTGTTAGACAATGAATATAGCAGTTTGGGTGTTTCTTACTGCAAGTTGTTGATCATGTTTTAGTTTTTCTTAATAGAGGATGAAATTCAGATTGTATGTGAATTACTTGAAAAAGCACCTTTTTTTTTTTTTCCGCTCTTTAAAATGTGTTCCCTTCCCTTCTTTGCTTAAGGACCTATTTAAAGGATCCAAATTGGATAAAAAATAAATTTACAATTTGGTTTGATTTTTATAGAAATTACTAAGCAGATTGTATTGCTTTTTCTTCCTTCTTTATTTTAGTAGCGTTACAGTAATTGTTCCTGTTTTGGTTCTAATTATTGTCATGTGTTGGAGAGAATTTTACATGATTTTTCAACAGACTGCTTTGTTTTTAGGTTCCTTTGACTTGAATGCCAAGTGTAGTGGTTCGGGACAAGTGCCATCAGCAAGGTCTGCTCAGCTGCATGTCGAACCAGATCCACTTTCAGGTTCAGTGCCGTCTCCTCTTCCACCACCGCCACTGCCTCCGTTTTCTTCTCTACAGCCTCCATGTGTTCTCCAACCAGGATCTAATAATATACGTGACTTCGATAATTCAGCAGCTAAAGTGAAAACACAGCACCCCGCTGCTAGTCAGACCAGTTACAGCCGCTCACAACATCAGAAAACTAAAGATGTTCCAAACATGGTGGATGTTCTAAAGGATATGAATAAAGTAAAACTTCGTGCGATTGAACGGTATGTTGTCAAAATTTGAGAAATGGACTGAAATTTTATTGATGTTTTAAACAATTTATTTATCAATGTAAACATATATACGTCTTTTCTTTTATTCCTTTTCACTATGAATGCCCCTCCTTTGGATAATGATTTTCCATTTTTTGACTCTTCTAGAATCTTATCTCCATATTTTTGCAACAACAAGCTTGCTATTTCTTGAATTTTTGAAATTATTTTACTTCCCAGTGTTAAAGATTAGGAATATTTTCTCTTAAACATTCTACCCCCAATACATATGCACACATATATTTGTTTTTATAGCTTCCTAATATAGTTAAGTCATAATCTCTAGTTAAATGATGTTAATATATGATGATTACGCTTTATTTGTTGAATAACTTTACTTTTTTTAAGTAGAATTAGGAATTGCCTCTCAGTTCCATTTTTTCCTGTTTTTTCTTTTTGTCCCCGGAAAATGAGAAATTTTCCTTCAGGAGCACTCTGACCTGCTCCAGCCTCCTGTGTTGATCTATAGGCTGCTGCATTGTTTGCATCCTAATGATTTCCTTTACTGGATCATGGGCATTGTCTTTCCCTTTCTCCTGGGTTGCATATCTCCTTTCCTGGGTGTCATATTTTCTTGAAACTTCCTGAGAAAGAGAACCTAGGAGGTGAGATTGTTTTAAGACCTTGCATATTTGCAAATGTTGTTATTTAATTCTCACAGCTGCTAGTTGGGTTGCAGAAAATAATTTTTTCCTTAGAATTTTGAAGGTATGATTCCATTGATTTCTAGTTACCCGTATTCCTGTTGAAAATTTCATATGATTCTGATTCTTGCTAACTGTAAAGGCACCTCTTTATTCTGGAAGCATTTAAGATTTTCTTTCTGGTCTTGATGTTCTGAAATTTTGTGATAATGTGTCCTGAAGAGTTCTCTTTTAATTTATTTTTTAAGAGAAAGGAAGGCAGGCAGGCTACAGGCAGGAAGGAAGAAAGTGGAAGAAAAAGCATTATTTATTATTTGGTTGTTTATTTTAGTTGTTTCCGGGTCCTGGGCTGCAAACCCCACCCCCTGGTCCTTGGGCTGTGTGTGGATTTCTCTCCAGGCACAAGCTTAACACCTGAGCCACAGGGCACACTTGTTATTATTTTTTATGCTGAACTCTTGTGAACTTAATCCAAAATTTTTAGGTCCTTTATTTTTGAAATTATAAACGTTTCCCTGCTAATGATTGTCCATTTTTTTCACTTTTTTTTTTTTTTTGAACTTCTGTTAGAAGTTTGAATGCCAATTCTAGTCCTTTTATCATCTGTCTTTTCTTTCTCTGCTTTTTTATTGAGAAAATTCTTTACTTTTTTTTTTTTTTTTTTAAAGGAAGGGTGCAGGCAGGAGGGTAGACAGGAGGAGAAAGGAAAAAGAAGCATTCAGTTTTATTTTATTGTTCATTCTGGTTGTTTCCCCATCTCTGGATCTTGAACCAGGGATCTTGAGAGGTATGTGGACTGTACCTCTTGGACTAAACACTAGGCCGCCAGGGTGTACTTTTATTTATCTTTTAAATCTTCTATTGCATTTTCCTTGCCATCATACTTTTAATATGCAAGTCATTTTTTTCTAAATGTTCCTTTTTGTATCTTCTTGCTTTTGTCTTAACTCACTGAAGATATTAACTATAGTTTTGCTCTTAGTTTTCTTTTGCTCTTAAATTATCTCTGTTTTTCAGTTTCCTTTTTTCCTCAAACTGATTTTGGTGTTAGTGTTGGAGACTTAATTAAGTATCTGGTAATTCTTGACTGTGCATTCATATTTAAAAGTGAAGCAAGGAAAAGCTCATTGAAAATTCTTTGTGTTAAGCACACTTACCAACTAGTGGAATTCATAATTTAGTGATTGAGTAGAGGACTGAATATGGGGATGATCAGTCTTGTCTTTGGGGCTAGAGAGGTTTCCTAGAAAGTTCTTTAATCCCCTTGGTCAGGACAGATGGGGATTACACTGCGGGGATGCAAGCCAGGTAGTTAAGGAGTTGAGCTGGGAAGGATAACAAGGGAGGAATGTATCATTCACTCTGTAGAGTTTTCCTTAATCCTTTTTAGGAAGGAAGTTTATCCCTCCTTATTCCATTCTCTTCATTTCAGCAGCTTTCCATCATTTCAGCAGCTTTCCAGCTTCTAATATTTTGTTGGAATTATTATCTACTTTCTTCTCTTACAATCTCTTCTGTCTTTGTGAGGATACATCTTCTTTTCTTAACTGTCATTTTAGTAGGATTTCACAGAGATCTGCCATATTCACCTGGAAATCACTTAAGGAGATTTTTGGTAAGAAAATGAAGGTATTTTCTCTAGAATAGTGTTACATAAGTAATTTCATTATTGATGAGGGTAGGGTTTGATATTTGTATGAGGCAGTTAGTACAGAGAAAAGTCTTAGGGCTGTTAGATCAGAGCTCACTTACTGGTATTAGGCCCAGTCAGTGTTAAACAGTGACTGACTCACATCACTGGAGAAACCACTTGAAGACCTCCATTTTCTTATGTTTCTATAGCTAACTTTGTTTTTACTGTAAAATTACTGTGAAATCAGATGAGACTTCTCACATCTTGACATTTACACATTTAGTACCCATGTTCTTTGCTTCCTATCTCGTTACTATAAATGAAATGCCCTTGTTCAAGTCCAGACTTTTCCCTTGTCTCTGGTTCACCCTCTCTCTTATCTTTTCAAAGATTTCACTTAAACATTCCTTTGGTCTTCTGCACCATCAAATTTGCAATCTTTTTTCTGCTCACACTAGTATTTCCCATTTGAAAAACATGTATACCCTCAGCGATTGTTATTTCTTTGCTCCTTTTTCATTTATAAAATCTTGATGATAGTTTTGATTCCTTTTCTGACTGCCTTCCACCCACTGTTAATATGGTGTATGTCCTCGTCACTCTGTTGAAAACTGCTCTTGTCAAGGTCATCAGTGACTTTGTTGCTAAATCCAGTGGTCAATTCTCCTTACGCATTTTGTTTGACTTCTTGACAGCAGTTAGTATATAATATAGTCTGTGGTTCCTTTCTCTGTGGAACAACACGCTTTCTTCACTTGGCTTTTAGGAAAACATAATTGGTTACTTTCTTATGTGGTTATCCTCTGCTTTTCCTCCTGAGCCTGATCTTTCAATGTTGGTGTATCTAAAGCTCAGGTCTCAGTCCCTTTCTCTTTTCAGCCCACATTTCCTTTGGTGATCTCATCTAGTTTGAATGCCTTTACAGACCAGCTATATGCTAATAAATGCCTCGTTTGTTTTTCTAGCCTTTTTTGCTTCTCTGAGCCCTGTGAATACTTGATATCTTCATTTTATTACATCTCAGTGATCTCCAGCTTCACATACCTAAAACAATACTTCTTTACACACCTTGAAAATTTGTTCTTCCCTGAGACTTTTGTATCTCAGTAAATAGCAACACTGCACCCAGTTGCTTCCTTGGTCTAGACATCTATGAATCCTCCTTGTTTTTTTTTTTTCCTTCCTACCCACATTCTTTCTTTTAGCACATTGCTCAAATTTGTGTTCCCTCATCATCCCCACTGCCATCCCCTGTTGGAGTTGCCATATGATCCCATCTCTGGCCTCCGGCTTAAAACCCTCTGCTAGTTTCTATGTGAATAAAATATTAAAATCTGAATGCCTTGCTATGGCCTGCAATGCCCTCCATGACTAAGCCCTTCCTTCTTTCTCTGACCGTGTCTGCTCTCCCAGGTAACTGCACTAGTACCAGCTAGCCTCGTTTTCCTTCTCTCTCATGCCAGCCTGCATCCTGGTGCAGCCACCGGATGTTTACACTAACACGTGACTCCCCATATTTCCTTAAAGAAGGTGTCACCGCCTTCCAGAGGCTTCTTTTGATCATCTAAAGTGTTTAATGTTTTTCCTTTTTTTTTTTTAAGAAAGAAGGAAGGAATGAAGGAAGAGGAGGAAGAAAAATAATTGTCTGTCTTTTCTTAAAGGAAAGGTGCAGGCAGGATTGAAGGCAAATAGGCAGCAGGCAGGAAGAGAGAGGAGAAAGAACCATCTTTATTTTTTATTTTAGTTCTTCACACTGGATGTTTCTCCACTGGGCCCGAGACTCGAACCCAAGGGTATATGGCCTGCTTCTTTGGAAGGGGTTGACCTAACCGCTGCTCTGCCAGGGCGCGCGTTGGTTTTCTTTTTGTGCATTCTGTAGTCTTGTAAAAAGTTCTTAAATATGTCTTTAATTTTCCTACTTATTGGAGAGAATATTAAAATTAGAAAATTAAAAATAAGTGTATCTTCAGCATAGATACTTGATAAATCTCAGGTCATAGCAAGATTGTAGTTAAATCCCACTCATTTGGTTCTTGTTTTCTGATTCCTCACTTAATATGTCCTCTGGATTTCTTATTCTATGGCAAAATATTTCAATCTCTAGAAGACAAATTAGATTGCGCTATGTGCTTTTGTTATATTTGTAACAAGGAGCTTAAAGTACAGTGTTTTGATTTATTCACGTTTTTAGGTCACCTGGAGGTAGACCCATTCATAAGAAGAAAAGGCAAAATTTACATTGGGATCCAGTGTCTTTAATATCCCATGCACTTAAACAGAAATTTGCATTTCAAGAAGATGATTCCTTTGAGAAAGAAAATAGGTCTTGGGAGTCTTCTCCATTTTCTAGTCCAGAAACTTCAAGGGTGAGCTATAATGAAAGTTTATTTTCATCATTTCTAAAGCATACTTTTTATGATCTGCCTTGCCTTCCAGTTCTCTTGATATGCATATGCTGAATGGGCTATAGAGTTGTCGATGCTACCGAAGTTTCTGTTGTGTTTGTGAGCTTTTATATGTCCATTGTAGCTTCCAGCCAACATCAAGTTTTGTGAAATAAAACACTTGATTTGAAAAATAGCTGTGTATAAGTTTATAATGGTTTATCTTGGAGAGGTGCTAACTTGACATTGTTGTCGGCAGTATGAACTGCGTGTGGAGCTCTGAGAGAACCAGAGAAGAATGGTGCCATAGGTTGCGCTTAACCATAGTTAAATGTGAGCACCCCAACATTTTTCTCAGTCATATATAAAGACTTCAGATTATTCGCTTAGATAGAATGTTGTCAGTGTTTTAATAAAAACAAATGTGATTCTAATTATCCTCAGTGACAATGCTTGGCTGCTCAAAAGGACGCACGCTTTAGTTCAAACAAAGCGCGGCACTGTATTTTAAACACTTGACCCTCAAGGTCATTCTTTTCTTAAAGTTGTGTTGTTTTTTTTTTAAGGAGAGGAAGGGAGAAAAAGAAGCATTTTTTAAGGAAGGACAGAAGGAAGAAAGGAAGCAGTGCCCTTCGACTCCTACCCGCAGCCCCAGGTCTTGAGTCCAGGTCCTTGGGCTTTGCTGGGTCACGCCAGCCACGGCTGAGCCGCCAGTGCAAGACTCTTCTTTCTTTTTTTTTCAATTGTGACATAATCCTAATTTAGGGGGTGGTTTTCCTGTCATACTGTTTAGTTAAGGTAGTACATAAGGATAAGCCTTGGGAACAAGAGGAACTTGAAAGGACAGTGCCTTCAAATAAGTTGATGACCTTGAGGTGTTGCAGACATAACAGAGGAGGAGATCAAAAAATAAAAGGCAGATACTCAGAGAGCACAGCACAGTGCGTGGGACTTGTCTTACCCATGTTCCAGCATGTGTGGTCTCTGGGTTACCATTAAGGTGGGGATGGGTGTGTGTGTGTGTGTGTGTGTGTGTGTACACACCAAAGACTTGATATTTATCATGTTGACTCAGGAAATTCTTAAATTTAAGAACTAAAAATGTATATTTAGAAGTATTACCATGAAAAATGCACATCCGAAGGAAATGTTTGACTTTTTTAATAGAAATTCATAATTTGCAAAGTATTTCTTACTCATCTCATTTGATCTATACAGCAATCTTTAAAAAAATAGGCCAATACTGCCTGTTCTACACACAAGAAAAATGAGTCTCATGGTGCATAATCTGTAGCCCCACATCTAGTGGTAAAGCAGTAGCTAGAACTTGATTTGTTGGTGAGCCCTAGTGGACTAATGATTTGCTCAGCAGCCTTGAACCAAGAACGCAGACCACATATCCCAAGGACCTGGGTTCAGGACCAAAATGAAACTAAATAAAATAAGGGGTTTCTTCCTCCTTTCTCTTTGTGCCTGCCTGTGTCTGCTCACCTTCATTCCTGCCTGCACCTTTCCTTTAAAAAAACCCCAAAACTTGATTTGTTAAAATTCCAGGTTGTTTGAAAACCTTCAGTTATCTATGAAATTCACTTAGAGCAAGCATACTATTTCCAAGTGGTAGCAGATCAATGAGTTTTACTGTGTTGTCTTATAGCATTCTCTGTGTTTTCTCTCCAACCCACTGTGCATATTAGAGAAAGAATAACCCCTTTTTGTATATTTTATAGCTCCTAGCTTGGGGCTGGACACAAGAGACACAGATTGTAGTTGACTAGGAGATCTATTTATGTGGCTGTGTCCATGGCATGATGTACAGTGACTGACATGTAACCATGCAAATACTTAGTGTTGAATGAATTAGTTTTGTGCTTGTGTTGCTGTTTTTCTACATTAGAATAATTTTTGTGTTAAACGTTTGTTTCATTTCAGTTGAACATCACATTTCACGGTCAGGAGGACAGTGAACGAAAGGATGAACTGACAAACACAAAAGGTGTTCACCAGTGTGCGAACAATGCGAGCCGTGTCTGCACTTACAAAGAAAGAGTGTAGACACATCCAGTATGCCCTTCGCTGCATGTTAAGGGGCCTTGTCTTCTCTTAGTGAAGTGATGTCTGTACACGGGGACATCTGAGTGCCGAGGTTTGAAGACAATCATTGACTTCTAAGTACACTTATACCTGGTTTTGGTTTTGCAGCAGTTATGGGATATTGATGATAGTTGAGTGTATTTTTTTTTCAAATGTCTGTTAATGTTATTAAAAGCTGAATACACACTTTAATTGGTTTTCCTTAGTGAGCCTAGGCAAAGTTTGTGAATTCTGTTTATTTTTTCAAAGAACGAGCTTTTGATTTTATTGATCTTCTGAATTATCCTTTTGATTTCTATTTTGTTTATTTCTGCTTGAATTTTTATTATTTCCTTCATCCTAAGACTTTTGACTTCAATTGTTGTTTCTTTTCTAGTTTATAGTATAGGCTTAGATTATTTGTAATTTTGCTATGAACTTTCTTCTTAGTACTGCTGTTGCTGCATCTAATAAATTCTAATAGCTTACGTCCTAGTCTCATTTCCTGCCAAGTACTTTTTAATTTTTGCTTTTATTTCCTCTTTTACCCAAAAGTCATTCAGCAGCACGTTGTTTGCCGCCACATATTTTTGAATTTTCTTCCTAGCTTTTTTTGGTGGTTGATTTCTAATTTTATGCTGTTGTAATTAGAGAAGATGCTTGCATAATTTCAATCTTTGTAAATTTGTTGAGACTTGTTTTCTTTCTCAATGTGTGGTCTATCTTGAGAATGTCCCATGAGCACTTGAGAAATAGTGAATTCAATTGTTGCATGAAATGTTTGGTAAATGTCTGTTAAACTCATCTGCTCTAATTTGTCGTTTAAAGCTGTTGTTTTCCTGTTAATTTTCCGACTAGTTGACCTGTCCATTGTAAGTGGGGTGTTGAAGTCTTCTGCAATTTTTGTATTGCTGTCAGTGTCTCTTTAGTTCTCTTAATACTTGCTAAATTTATTTTGATGCTCCTTCATTGGGTGCATATATATTAATATGACTAAAGTCTTCTTTCTGAATTGACCCCTTTCTCATTATAGGATGTCCATTTCTGTCTTTTGCTACCTTCTTTAGTTGGAAATCTATTTTATCTGATATAAATATGGCTATCCCTGCTTTTTTCAGGCTACCATTTTACTGTAGGATCCTCTTCCAACCACTGACCTTGAGCTTGTGTTTATCTTTCAAATGTAGATGAGGTTTCTGTATGGAGCAGAAAGTTGGATTATGTTTTAATGCATTTTAGCCACTCTGTTCCTTTTGATTGGTGAATTCAATCCACTAAAATTTAGGATGATTATTGATATGTAACTCTTCATTGCCATTTTGTTAATTATGTTTGGGTGTTGTTGCAAACAGTATTTTTGTTCTTTTCTTATTCTCAGGTGCTTTGAAAGCATTGATGTCGTTCTTGCTTTCCCTTTTCATTCCCTTCTTTGTGTTTTGTACGGGTTTATGTTTTGAGGTTATCCTGGGGTTTAAATCATAGTTTCTATGCTTCTAGCCTGTTTTAACTTGAAAGCAAGTTAGTCCTGAGTTCATTTTTAACAGTTCACATTTTTAGTCTCTGCATTTTATTTTTTTGGTGTCTTGCTGCTTCTAGGTAGGATTTCTTTTCAAATTATAGAACTTCCTTAGTATTTCTCTTAAGACTGGTTTCATGGTGATGAATTCCTTGTTTGTCTGTAAAGCTCTTTTCATTCCTTTAATTCTAAGTGATAATCTAGCAGAGTAGAATATCCTTGTTTGGGAATCTTTTCTTTCAGTACTTTAAATTTATTATAACATTCCCTTTTGCCCTGTAAAGTTTCAGCTGAGAAATCCACTAACAGTCCTATGGGGACTTCTTTGTATGTAACTTGTTTTTCTCTATCTCGTTTAAGATTCTGTCTTGTATTTTTGTTATTTTAATGACATTGTGTTTTGGTGTATGTCGTTTGGGTTTCTTTGGAATTTATTGAGCTTCTTGGGTCTAGAGGTCTGTTTCTTTCCTTAGGAGATGGAAATTCTCAGGTATTATTTCTTCTAACATGGTTTCTGCCCCCTTTTCTCTCTCTTCTCCTTCTGGGACCTTTGTAATGTGTCTCTTGATGCGGTCCCGTAAGTCTATAGACTGCTATAATTTCTTTTAATTCTTTTTTCTCTTTGCTGGTCTTCTTGGGTCCACTACTCTATCTTCTAGCTCATTGATTCAATTATAGGTTTCTTACAGACTGCTATTGAGCCCTTTAGTTGTGTCCTTTAGATCAACAACTATCCTTCAGTTCTATGAATTGTTTTTAACTGACTCATTTTTTCTCTCTTTGTTTTAGTTCTTTTTGTTCCTCCATTTTGCCTCTGATTTCAGTGAGTATCATTAAGACTTGATTTAGTCTTCCTCAGGTAGTTTACTTAATTCTGATGCATTTAGATTTTCCCCTTGGGTTTTGTTTAGGTCCATCATTTTGTGTATATTTCTCTTTCTCTTTGTTCTGTTCAGTATTCTGTGCTTATTTCTGTCGTTAGGCTTCCCTGATGTGAAGGCCTTGTGCTAGGGCATCACTTTGCACAACATAGTCCTAGGTGTTGGTCTGGAATGTTGAACTTCCTTTAGTTGTGTGATCGCAACACTTTTTAGAATTATTGAAGATCTAGAGCCTGTCCTGTGTTGAGACCTGGAAGCCCAGTCTACAGGATTGGAGGTGGAGTAGGGAAAGCAGGGGTGTTTTTCCTCAGAGTCACAGGCATGAGCAACAAGGCATAAGCAGAGAAAGCTGAGCTGTAGACTGAGTCTACAGGCAGCCGGTGGTTCCAGCAGAAGCTACAGGAAAGAGAGAATTCAGAACTGGTCGCAACAAAGTGCAGTCTCCTGTGACAGTCCCTCAGTCCTCCAGAGTAGAAGCAGTGCCCGCACATTGGTAAAGAAGCCTTGGGGTCTGGGGTGGAAGTTCTAGGAAGTACCAAGCAGAGAGCAACACTGTTCTAGCAGAAGTCCCAGGCGGGTGGGAGCGGCTTTCTGTGGAGCCCCCTCCAACTATTTCCATGAGAGAGATGGAGAATGGAATGGTCTCTGCTGGAAGTGACTCAACTATCGCACCAACAGTGCAGACCTGGCTGTCTGTGGAAAGCAGCTGTGAGCACCAAGAATTTGGCGCAAGTGTGCTAATGGTGGAGAGAGTGCTGTTTCGCCCTGGGACCTTTGGGCAGTGTCAGCCTCCAGTGCATTGGAAGTTGTCCCTCTTTCCACTCCATGCTGAGTTTTTTATGTTCAGTGACTGAAAACTAGTTCCTAGGAATGTGGGTTCCTGCTGAGGTGGCAAGTCCTTCAACCTTGGAGAAGTGGTTTGTACCAATGGTTTCTCCCTAAGGACCCAAGGGTCTCTGAAAACGATGGCATGACACTGACACAGATCAACTTCTACTCCTTATGAAGGTGTGTGTCCTTTTCTTTTTGTGGAGATGCTGGTCCCTGTTTCTTATCAAAGGTTGTAGTTGCTAAGTTTTTGTTGTGCCTGTGGAAAGGAGGTGAGCTCAACACCTTAGCAGCCAGCCACCTTGGAACCAGAATCTTCAAGTGGTTTTCCTAAGAGCCAAAGAGTAAATGACATTGTTTCTCAGAGAACAGTAGAGTCTCACTATAAGGTAACAAAAGTATTTTAATGGATTATTAAATTAAGTCTATGTACTACTCAGTAATAATAGTATGTGTGAGGTCTTAAAAACAATTTCTTAAAGCAATTATGACTTCCTAATTTACAAACCTTTAAATCTTTAAAAAAAAAAAAACCTTTAAAAAAATTCTAAATCTTTAAAAAAAATTGGTAGTTTGCTTTACTTGGCACCCAGGATTTTGGAGGTTTTAAAAGCAATATAAAATTATAATATTTCATTAAGACTATAGGTTGAACCTCCTAAAAATTCTTCTTGTGGTGGTAATTATTTTTAAAAACTGATTTTGATTGTTAAATGCTGATATTAGAGGTATTTAAAGAGTCTTGGTAAATTTTCCTTACACTTTATACATATATATGCTGGTCATTTTATTTCCTTGTTTCTTTATTGCTTGTATACTGTTGCTTTTTTTAAGAAAAAAATGTGAGTTTTTTGAACTTGTATGCTGTAGCAATTCAAATTTGTGTTTTCTCTTTACTACATAAAGTCTGGACTTTTTTAAAAGAGAGTTCTGTAGGTAGCTTCTTAGGTAACACAGATGAATGGGTATTTTGTCCCTCTGCTCATACACTGATCTGATGTGGAACCTGACACATTTCTGGACCCCACAGCCAGGCAGCAGGCAGAGTGCTACTTTGCTTCCATTTGAATGGACTCAGCACCTGTGCATTTTGCTGGGCTCTCCTTTCAAAGAAGCCAGCTGGCCCTCAGGCTTTCTTATGCTGAGGTCGAGTTGTTTCCACCTCCTTTCTCCCCTGTCACCTTTCAGTTTGGAGTGGCCATGCAACAGCCATCTTATGATTTCCAGGAACAGACTTTTCATCCCAGCGATGTGGACTCTGACCTCGCTGAGCCCTCGAACCAACATCAGCAAGAGCTCACTGCTGATGTCTTGCTGTATGAGAAAAATAAATGAGAAAAAGCATTTCTTGTGGATTTTCTTTTGCTTTCAGCCAAAAGCACTCAGAATGATGCCGTATGTGTAGCAATGTAGCTTGGATACCTGCCTGTTACTCCTGCCCAGTTTTCGGATCCCCTCACCCTGTTAGTGATTGTTTATTTGTTCCTGCCCCTCCCCTGCATCCCTTCACTTTGACTTTTCTCCCGTCATCCTTGTAATTTGAGTTTCTTTCCTCTGAAATAACAGTTTTTATCCCCCGAAGGTAGTCTTGCATTTTTGTTTTCTTATTAGAAGATGTGTGATCACCAAACACTCCCCAACAAGCCAGTGGGCAGCTTTGGACGGTGCTGTCTGCTGCTAAGTGAATTATAATAGCTTGAGAAACCTGGAATTGATTGTTTGGGGGGAAGTTTTCTCATCTATTTCAGAATGAGTTTTCTGCCTGCTCAAAGCATGTTTTAACACCAGAGTGATCGAGCTCTTCTTGGGCTCACCTCTGATTCCAAGTTTGGCTTCCTGCGTCCTTTGGAAGCAGGAGCATGTGGCCTGAAGTTTCCCTTCAGGAGCCTTCCTGAACAGCCTGAGCTTGGGCTCCTGTGGCTTGTGTTTGCTCTCCGGTCTTGAGGATTAGCATTCAGCGCAGATCTTCGTCATGAAATGTAACAGTTCCTCATTATAAAATCACATTTGTCTTTTAAACATAGTGAAAACCATGGTGAATGCTGAGACTCTCTTCGTGATAGCTATATAAATGCTAGCTTCTTGACTCTGAAACATAAATTCACCTGTTTTCCCTAGAAGTGCTCCTCCTTTCTTCCTCTTCCACAGATGCCTGGAACTAGATGGTCTTCTTCTCAGTTAATCCCCGCACACTAAGGTGATTGAGCAAGGGCATTCGACAAAGCATTCTAGTACTATTTTACATTTGGAAAATGAGGAGATATACTGGCTTTATAAGATAGACTGCAGGAAGTTAATGCCATTCAAAATCTTGAACAGTTTGGATACACAGATGACAGTAGGATGAGGAAGGAGAGATGAGACTTCCTGGAGTGTGTGTGTCAGAATCTAGAAGGATCCCCACATTGAAGAGTGTGGCATGGGACTGTTATAGGGAGAGGCTATCAAAAGACTTTGCTTTTGCAGTGAGAATACATTTGTCTTTAATCATGAAATTGAAGTAAAATTTAAGTTGAGGGAGAAGTAGTCCTCTACATGGTAGCAATGAGAAAAGAGAATTTTAAATGGTGTTTGTTGGATTTTAAGAAGACTCCTTAAATTGGAGAAATGAAATCTATAATTGGATTTGTTATACATTGAAACCAAGTCAAGTCAAAAATAGGTCAAGGGAATGAGTGAGATTTTTATATCAGAATAGGGCTTTTGCAGGTTGAGTCTCTGGAAGCAGGCTCCGAGATAAAGATTTATGTTTAGGGAGCTTTCTGGGGATGGGTAGGAAAGCATTTCTATTCTCTGTCCATAGCCCCGAGGTTCCCGCGTGGCTAACCTATGGTTGTCAGTGATAGCTTTGCCATTTTTCTTCATGGCCATTACTTATGTTTACAGGAGCCCAAATTAAGAAGTTACCACCTCGTGTGACTTGGGGGCCCCAGGAAGAAAAGCTGGAAATGTGCCAGAACAGCTGAGTTAGCCCTTCTCTGGGAGGCCAGATGAAGAGGACATCAAGCCCCACGTACATTAACATTCTCTGACTGACTTCCTCTGGTGAAAAGACAAAATCATAGCTCAATTTGGTTGTCATTTTTGTTTCTCCACTCTGCCAGAGGTTCTTACCAAAAAGATGTGGCCTTGGGCTGGGAAGGGTAGGAAGTGATCTGTGGGTCCCTGAGAACTTGGTAACACCACTTGGGAGCAAGCTATCAATTACCTTTCAGGTGAGAGCAATAGCTTTTGTTTTTAATGGCACTTACCATATATCAGCTGCTGTTCTTGGTGCTTTCCATGTATCAGACTCATTTAATTCTCATAACAACAATAGGTGTTATTGTTACCATTTAACAGATGAGGAACCTGGCATGGAGGGCCTATGTAAATTCCAGGTTTTCACAGCTGGGATTTGAACTCAGGCAACTGGGCTTTCAGACATATTTTTAGCTCCTAGACAGCACTATCCATCTTATAAATTTATTTATTTCAACTTTTTCTTATTTTAGAATGTGTTTATGGTGGTTTACAAGGACATGAAAAGCATGACAAATAACAAGAAACTTGAAAGAAAAAAACCAACTCTTCATGTTGCAGTTTTCTATATGCACCGGGAGAGGGCAGCATAACATCAGAGCGCAAAGGTGGATGTTGAAACTTAACCATTTTGATAACCAACTTGGAGTAGTAAAAGAGAAAGTGGGGTTCCATGTAGCATTACTTGCAAAAGCAGATTATTTTAAAGGTTATTCATGAATTCTTAATCGCCATATCCTCGATAAATCTAAAGTTATATCATCAGCTATTCTCCCAAAATAAAAAATAGTCTATACAATTCAGTGATACAGGCAAGAAACAGTATTGCTTGATTATTAAAGACTACAGTGTTGTTCTCATAAGTTCTTCAGTTTGAGTTGGGCTATTTATTACTAGGGAAAAGCACAGCACTTATGAATAACAGGATTATAGTTTTTGCTTTTATCCCAATAAAGATCGGCATATTAAAGGGGTGGAATTTTAAAGTGTACCGTAAGTTATATATGCAAATATGTTTTTCCAAAGATACTGTAATTATTTAAAAGGTCATTCTCCTTTCACCCCCTCCCTTTTTCTAAAATTTTATTAACTCAGCATTTTCCCTCAGAGGAGATAAGCCGTGTTGAAAGTTAATCCTGAGTTGGGCATTAGCCATCAGCCCCATCTGCTAGGGCATGGAATTATGATGTGGCAAGGAGGATTCTCTGAGTGGGATGACACTCTCTGTCCCATGTGGCTTTGACCTTTTACTAGGTTTGAGCCTGGTTACTGTCACTTAAGGACCCTTCAGTTCATTCCTCACTAGTCAGGTTTTCTCACATCCTTCAACAGCTAGGGGCTGTGTGTCTCTTCCTGCCAACCCTTCTTCCCTGAAAACCAGATTGTGTTTCTGCCCTTCTTGGTGCTGCTGCCTATGATCAGTGATAATGACAATCAGTCATAATAACAGAATCCTTTGAGTATTTGATTTGTGCCAACCATGTTACAAACATTGATTTATTGTCACATTCCTTTTTTTCAGATAAGGAAACTGAGGAACAGAGAGGTTAATTATCTTACCCCCCAGCTCGTAAAACTGCTAAGCCAAGTTTCAGACTTAGGAATCCAGAGTCTGAGTTCTTGACTTAGAAGTCAGCCCCTCCCAAACAGATACCACCAGCTCATCTGACTTCCAAAAGCAGCGTGCACCTGCTGGTCCCCAAAGCACCATGCTGACGTAACTCTGGGCATTGGCATTGGTTCTGTCCATCACTGGGAGTTCCTTCTCTTTCAAGGTACAGTTTAAAGAGCATTTATCTCAGAATCCTTTTCTGACTCTCCTCCCCTTATCCTTTGCTTCCAGCAGATAGGACCATTTCCCACTTTGGGTCGCATGATACTACAAACTTCATCTTTAATACTGAATTTATTGCAATTATAACTGCTTCTTTGTCTCTCTCTGACTCCACCAACCTTTGGGTCTGCCTAGGAAGTGTATGTCACACCATGGGCCCTGGTGAGCAGATCTTCCCCCATTTCCCACCCATATTTCCCCTTTCTGCTGGTTGTGTCTCAGCAGAGCCTACCTTAGTCTTCAGAAAACAACTCTTTAAGAGTAACTGTTTCTCCTTTGAAGATGAATTTGACTTCTGGAAATAGTTAAATCACCCTGATGAATGGGTAATGAAGGTGGGTGACTGTGAATGGTCTCAACAGGTTATGACCATCAAGTAATTCAGTTGATTTTCTTGCAATAATTGTAAGCTGACTCTGAAAGCATTTCCAAAAGATGGCTCCCAAATTTCTTCTGAGCAGTGGCTCCCGTGCTACATTACTCAGGCTGGCTTTTGGTAGGATAACATTCATTTTAAACAGAATTCCTGGTAAAAGTATCAGTAAATCAGTCATAGGACTTTCAAATAATTGATATATTTTGTGTTTGATATTGGCAGAATGGTGTTAATTTCCAAGATTTAAAAGTTTGTTTTAACAGATGATAGAGCAACTTTTTGGATAAAGATAAAAAATACTCAAAAGTAGATTCATTTTGACAAAAATCTTGCATCCTTAATATGTTTTCCTATTTCTTGAAGATATATATGGGAATTTCTTACCCATCAGTTTCTACTCCAACTGAATAGCATGACCAAGTCTCGTCATTCATTATAAAGGCAGATGGAGGTAAAATATCACAGACGATAATTATTCTTCAAATGGCAACTGCCTGCTACCAGGAACCTCTAACCTTGCAAATTGTTAACACTGGTGATAATCACTTTGAAATGAATGAAATGCTATTTTGTTGACTTATGCCAATCTTTGCACATTTAACCTACTGTATACTCTGCCTCTTTCAACATGATTTCAGAGTTAGTTTTAGGAAAGCATATTAAAATTGGCTCCTGTGCATTCTATGATAATTTCCCCCTTTTTCTCTGTCCAAAAGTGACAGCAAGAAGTTGTGGTGAATAGAAAAAACATAAAGCGTTGGGCGACTGGAGAGCTAGTCCCTGCTGTGAATCTCATTTATTGCATAAAAATAGCAAAGTCTTTTAATTCCTTTTAGTCTTTTTCCTTCTCTGTAAAATGACTTTGGAAAAAAAAAACCCATAACTAAATATTTAGAAACTACAAATGTGTATTTTTAAAGACTGTATCCCCTACTTATTTCCTTTATTGTAGCAGAACCAATAGCTAAGTATGTTATCCTGTTTTGTTAAGTACAGAAGTTCAAGACGACACTCCATTCTTTTCTTTATTGGGAGGCCTGAAATATTTTCTCTTGCATAATTAATTCTTAGCACATAAATGATCCCTGAAAGACAATGAACCATGAAATATTTCAGATCATAATCACACGGGTTTGTTCTTTTCGGTGAGAAATGAGGGGGTAATGTGAATTTCTGGACTTTGCTTTAATGATTTGTTGGCATACACTTCCACCATTCATATGCTTGCAAGTGTATGTGCAATTGTAATTTGCACGAAGAGAGGGAATGGTGTCTGTTCAGATATTCTTGGCATAGAACAAGGCCTGAACCTCTTGCCTATCATGTTCCAGTTACCATACAAGGTTCTTTTAACCACACACTGACTGCAGCTCTTCTCAGCATCACTTATGATTGTTGAAAGTTTAACCAAAACAGATTTCTTAAGATATATCCAGTTGTTACAGGACCCAGTCATTCTATTTCCTCATGATGTTTCCTCTAAGACATCTAATACATTTTAAAAATCAAAGATTTTTCTGTCTTTGATTGTATAGCTTTTTCAGAAGTCTCCTGCTCTTTGTAGAGATTTGTGTTTCACTTTTCAAAAATACTAGCTAGAGATTTGAAGTTCTTTTCTTTTTGACCTTGAGGAATATTATGGATACAGAATGGAAATAAAAATGTTAACATGTTTCCTGAAATATTAAAAGAGAAACTTATCGGACTAATCAAAAAAAATCCAGTGATAAAGAACTAAACTCAGTATACATCTGGAATGATATTAAGAATGAAATAAAGATTCCTAAAGAAATATTGCCTTTCAGAACAAACATGTAAATTGAAATTGCAGTCACAGAAGTCATATTGCTCATAAAAGGAGTTCCAATGTATGCTGAATAATTGGAGCATGCTTGAAATAGTATGTCTATTGGGGATCATTGTCCCTAGAGAGTACATCCAGAGAAGTTTTACCAGGTTGGTGAAGGAGTTGATGTATTTGGAAGAGGAGGTTGATGCAGAAAGCATGACAGTTCTCTTCATATGGAGAAAGTACTATCTTCTGTGTTGCTCCAGAGGGAAGACCAATCTTGTGGCTAGAAGTTAAAGGAAAGCTTATGGAGACTCCGAGTCAGGAAGAGCTTTCTGACCCTGATTGCTGCCGGCCCTGAGTTGGATGTCCTGTGAGACAGCTCCCTGTCTTCCTTGCAGGCTGCAGTCCCAGCTCTGCAGTCCCAGTCCCTGGTGCTGACATTAAATAGCATTTTATTTAGAATATTCATTTCAATTGATTAATATGTTTATAGTAATAATCGTGACAATGACACAGCAGTTCTGATATTCATAATATGAGTACACTTATATTCAATATAATGGAAAAGAACGGTGGATTTAGATTATTCTTATCTAGAAAAATGAGTTAAAGAACAAGGAAATATTCCAATTAAACTGGCATTTTCAGGGAGCGATTGCTAACTTTTTCATTAAGTTCAATCTGTAACGTGAAGTATTTTATAAAGTGACTTCAAAAAAGTGACATTGCTCTCTTTAGTCTTTTCAAAGGTCTTTTATTTTCTTGCCTTTTAAAAAGGTGCTTTAAAGAAAGAGAGACATCAAATTGACCTGTTTTCTTTTGAGCTAGATTTTATTTATAAGTATATATGGAAATAAAATACACATGAGAATGCAATATAAGGTTTTAAGTTTATTAACAATATTCAAATTACTAGTGCTAGCAAATCATTGATTTCTAAAAATTGTGTCTTTTCATGCTTATATTACTTGGGAGAAATTTTAAAATATTTTCCGGGATAGCATAAGCTTTGTTACTTTGGGATAAATTAATGTTATAGAGTGCTTTAAAATTATAAGTGGGCTGCTCCCATCAATTATCTCATTTAATGCTCAAACTAATGTGAACGTGGCAGGGTAGGAGGTGTTTTCACTGGCCGTGCTGAGATGAGAGGGCTTAAGTGAAATGAGAAGACAGGATATGTTCAAGTCAAAGACTTGGGCTCTATTTTTGACTGAATCCTATGTTGTTGCCTGAGGTTTGAAGAATGAGTGAGAGATAGCAAACATACCAGAGACAAAAGAATTATAAATAAGAATTCTCAAATATGAACTTAGTTATCTACTTACTTGGATATCAAAGGTGACCTTACAATCTGCTCTTTTGGGGAAACTAACCTGAAGATTGTCTTGTAAAATTTCATGGAACAGACATAGTTGGGAAACAGACATAGTTCCCCCTTTAGTGAACCTTATTGGTTGATCAGCATGTGCTGTCTATTTGCGATGCAGTCCTAGAGCAGGTTGTTTTCAAAATTGTAGAGAAAATAACAGTGTGTCTGCTTCTAAGGTGCTCCTTGCTTCTGCTCCCTTGAAGCTTAGACTGCCTTCTGAACATAAGAGCAGAAGAATGTAAAATCCTGAGGAGCTGAGAAAAGATGGAGGTTTCATTACCAATCCTTCTTACTAATCTCTTGCAAGACTTTGTTTTTTACAGCTTATTGTCGCATATTAAATTGGGAAGTGATTTTTTTAGGGAATCCTTTGCTAATACGACTACTTAGCAAGTTACCATAGTTTTGTTTTTTTTTTTCTCCCCCAGTCCTTTCTTTTTTTGTATAATGTGGGATGATCTAGGCTTGGCTCCAGGTCTTCAAACAGAGCAGTGTGATATTGAGACACCTTAGCTTCTATCATTTATGAAGATGTGTGTCCCTCTCTGTGGGTTGCTTCCAGTTTCTTTTCAAAGTTCGTAGTTTCTAAATGGACTTAAATTTCGTGGGTCAGGTGAACAGATGAGTTTGATATCTTGACAATCTGCCATCTTGGAACTGAGCTGTCCCCAAATTTTAATGATTGTAAAACATTGCACTGAAGATGTATCCTCAGATTTATTAATTCCCCAAATGGTTAGAAATTGACAGGTTTTTTTCCAGTCTTTTGCTTGTGAATAATCAATAATCAATATTTTATTTTCATTGGTTTGTTTCTTTTTTAATTTTAAATTTCAGTTTTTTGAGGTATTCTTGAGTCACACACATACATGTGAAAATGCAAGCATGAGTCAAAGAATTTAAAAATAAAAAGTACACCTCCCACCCCTTAGTCATCCAGGTCCCTTCTTCAGAGGCAACTGTGGTTATAAGGTCTCAAGCAGCTTCTGGAGAGGGTCAGTCTAGTGTATTCTATGTGAAGATACACGCATGTCTCTCCATTTTTTCTCTATTGAGTGGTAATTCGTTGTGAGTCTAGTGTCACACACACAGTATGGTATGTGCAAGTGCCCTGCCCTCAGAGCTGCTCCCTCTTAG
The DNA here is from genome assembly GCA_004363575.1 of Solenodon paradoxus. Lineage (NCBI taxonomy): Eukaryota > Metazoa > Chordata > Mammalia > Eulipotyphla > Solenodontidae > Solenodon > Solenodon paradoxus. The sequence continues at coordinate 80,515 of RJWH01001828.1, forward strand.
ACAAAATGGCAAAGTGGAGTCTCCACCAAGCTGCTGCCCATTTGCTGAGCCATGCGCCTGCAGGCTGCATGGGGTCATGGCAGAGGAGACAGCTTATAACTATAGCCCTGTGGGTAACTGCAAAACATCTGTAACTAGTTACCTCTTGATAGACATTTGGGTGATTTGCTGGTCAAACAAACCATCCACCAATAAATGTCGACACGCACATTTGTGTATTAAATTCCTGGAGGTACAATCATTGATAAAAAGGGCATGTGTAATGGTTTACATTCATATGGATCAATTTAATGGCCAGAATTGGGTGGTGCAGCGTTGCTTTGGTGATATTCAGGCAGAAAGGACTCTTCAGGGGCCATTTGAAAGACCGCAATGTTGCCAGACTCAGGTCAGCTGGCCTGCTGTCGCTGATCCGGGTCAATGGGTCAAAACCCTTTGAGTCTTAGATTTCTCATGGGGAAACTTGTAGAAATCATACTATTCACTTCATAGGGTTGTTGTGATTTATTCATACAAAGCTCTTAAAACAACACCTTGACATGTGTTTAGTAAGTGTTGTATTACTGGGCTCCTGGGGAGGCTCTCTGAGAACCTTGGTGAGGCCTGAGAAACTTCCCAGTTTCAGGTTCTTTTGATTTCGATAGCATCTCAGATCACTGGATTTCTGTTAGGACTGACACGTGCCATGGATCCTCACTCTGTTTCCGGTTATAACTTGCTGTCGACTAGCTGCCCAAACTTGAGATTCCCTTAGGTGTATGCTGCCTCTTCTTTTGAGGGCAGAGTTCTTTTGTGCCTCTTAGTAAGACTCCCACAGTGTGGAGAGTTCTAGGTATGAGTGTGTGTGTGTGTGTGTGTGTGTGTGTGTGCGCGTGTGCATGCATGCGCGGCATGAGAATGTGGGGGGACGGGTGTTGTCTGCGTCATTCTCTGGACAGTCCATAGCCAAAGGCCAGTTGCAGGGACCTGACCAGCATGCTGTCACTGGCAGGCAGGTCGTGGGAAGGGAGGAGCAGGTGTCCCCACTAGCTGTCTAATTGGCCTGGCTCTAGACTTCATTTTCCATCTCCCGTGAGGGTTTTTGGCCTCAGTAGTAACTCCTAAAATTAGTTAAATATGGAATGTATATACAGTAGTTGCTGCTCTGTCAGGCTGTGGAAATGGCTTTTCTTAAAGGCAGTGACAGTTTTCAGTGTTACAGAGGAAACAAAGGCAGTGTTTGCAAATGAACATATCAGTATTGAGTCACACACACCACTGAAAGCAGAAACCAGCCAGGAGTACGGTCAGCACTCATTTCTACACGGAGGCCATGGGTGTGCGTGCTGCAGCCTCATTAGTGAGGCTGGTAATGCTGTCCACTTGGCGCCCCGGACTTCTGTAGAAGCTATGTCTTTGTTTGAGCAGGTCTGTGAGTGTTTGGGGAAGTCAGAGAAGGTTCACAGAGCTGCCTTTGGCCAAGGGTCTATTTCAGTGGCTCCAAATCGCTCTCCCTGTCTGAGCTCATGTCTGGCCCAGAAGATAGATGGTGCCTTTCTGTGGAGCTTTTATTTCTTACTCTTTCCCTTTTTCTTTTAAGGAATGAAACTGTCTCCTTTGTTTCTGCAGGTCTCTGAGGTGTTTGTGAGACTAAAGCAATATCTTTATATATTTCCCACTTGATTAATTACACAACATTTCTGGGTGGCGCAAAGTTAATATGGTCTCCAGTAAGCAGAGGCCTCAATGCTTTACAGTTCCTAAAATATTCTCAGTGACCTAAGTAGAGTCATTTTGATTTCAGTTTGCTTCTGTTTTCACTGGTCTTTTTGTGAGTGTGCTTGTTTGTTTCTATCATGATGGATATCTAACATGCAATTTTAGAAATGTGTTCTTATGAAGAACAAAACAGATGTCAAAACCCTTTGGTTTTGTTTATTTGCTTTCTGATTATCTGCTAGACATCAGAATGACCATTAATCTTGGGCAGGAAAAAATTATACATGAGAAAATTGAAAAAAAAACAGTGATTTTTCTTGGAAGCTTAACAAATGTTACCACAGCAAAGGTTCCCCTGAGGTCTTAGGTGACTCCAGTCTTATGGGCACTTTGCTTTTGACAATAAAGAGTCATTTAATAATAATAATAGTAATAATATGGCTTATATTTATAAGCTCTACTGTTTACCATGTATTCTCATAGACATAATGTTTTTCATCTTTACTAACTGCACTGTGAAGTATTAGGTAGAAATGTAATAATGTTGTGATTCTTTCTTGATAAAAAGAGACTATTTCAAAGGGCTCAATTAAACAGAAAAGGTAGGTACTAATGATGAACTTGATTTCCCATTCAACCCAGAGAGTGAACTGACACATCCAAGGGTCTCACAAACTAAGTAACAGGTTTCTCTGGACCCCAGGCCTTTCTGATGCCAGAGCTCCTGCTCTGTCAGGGGCTGTCAACCGGCTGGGTCTGCCTGAGACCGAGGTGTTTCCAGGACACAGACTTTCCATTTAAAAACAGGGCCACACCTGGGCAAACCAGGGCCACACCTGGGCAAACCAGAGCCAGCCAATCTTCCTTACATGCCCTGTCACTTCAAGGAGGATGCTTAGTGAATGTGGTTGCCAGTCTCTTTCCTGAACTCTGTGTGGATCTTGCTGCCCTGCGCAGACCCCGTCTTCTCACAGGGGACCCTGGCTCCAGTGGCAAGACCTGCCTTCCAGCCAGCTCTTATTTTCTATTTTTTTTTTTTTTCTTTTTTCAGGCCATGCTTAAATCAGGAGGCCTATTAGAAGGGAAAGAGAGTTGGGCATGAGCCCAGGAGTCTAGACCCTTCCTGATATTTCACTGTGGGACCTGGAGCAAGTGATTTAGGAGGAGTTCCAACTTCCTTGGTCATAAAATGGGGATAATAACTTCTATCAAATCTACACAACAGGGTCCTTTTGAGTCTCCATTGAAGTAATGTATGTGAAAGCAAATATAATGAGATATGACCGTACTCATTTCTCTGGAGTAAGCTTTCTGCGGGATTCAATTTAGGGCACTTGCCTAAGCTTTCTAGGTTCATCTCTGTGGATTTGCCATTTCACTTCTCAGGCTTTTTCAGTTGGGTAGATCCTCTGGGAGCTAGTCCTGTCCCAGTGACTAGCTATCTGTGTGTTCCCACCAGACCTGTGAATTGGTCCTTTGTTCTGTGTGGGAAGCTCTGCTCTACATCCGTCCTGGTACAGTATCAAATCCCTCCCTTCCTACCACCTGGTAGCTTCTAGAGCTTCTACGAGAATGTGTTAACTTTTTATAAAATGTGCTCCATGGATATGGACGTCCCGCGTAGGATTCGGATTTCCTCGACTTGGAACATTCCTCTGCTATGCTTCATCCTCTGGCGTGCTGGCCTCTGCTCTGGCCCCTGCTCTGGCCTCTCAGCTTTGTAGCGCGGGCATATTCCAGTCAATCAGGCCTCCCGGAAGACAGAGCTTCCACATCCTTTCCATTCTATTTCCACACTGAGTTCTTACATCATTATGGTAACAAAAATATCTTGATTTCTGTTTCCTTTATCTTTTAGTAGTTTTAGGGGCCAATTATTTAGTTCACAGCATTTTCCTCCTGTCCTGAGCACTCCAGAGGGACCTTTGTCCTTTGACCATAGTAGACATTCAAGATGACCATAGTTTATTAGGCCCAGCAGCGGGGCTGGTTGTGGCTCTTTGTCTAGCCCTACAGCCCTGCTCGTTTTTACCATTCAGCTTCATCTGGCTGATGGCTTCACCACCAGGCAAACATGATGGCAAATTTTGGCCCTTGTGGTGTCTATTTCTACTTTCTCACTGTCAGTTTCATTCAGATTCCTGCTCAAAGTCAGTTCCAAGGCCCCCATTCTCCATGAAGTCTTTTTCTGACCAAGTCCAAGGCAAGAAATCTCCCTTCTATGGAGTCCTTATTGAATGCCACCTTGCATGTCTGTGTTTATATGTCTGGTCTCCCAACCAGATAGTGTGGATGATGTCATATTCTTATTTGTCTACAGAGCATGTCTTAGTGTGTTTATTTCCTCAGCTGACATAAGGGCAAAGACAGTCATAAAATGACTTCTTTATGGCTTTACTTATTTATTGAAAATGTTTTTGTAAAAATCCTTCTCCCTACATGTTCGTAAATTCACAGATTTTTATTTTCCAGTTTTATTGAGAAATAGTTGACATACATCACTATCTATGTTTAAGGTACACAGCATGACTACTTGATTTATAGACATTGTAGAATTATTACATTAGATTCAGCTGATCTTTTCATGTAGATGTAATAAAGAGGGAAAAGAGAAGAAAAGAAAAAAAGGAAAAAATTCTTGTGATAAGAATGCTTAGGAATTACTTTCTTAATGACTTTCCTACATATCATATAGCAATATTAACTATAGTCATTAAGCTGTACATTATATCCCTTGTATTTATCTTATAACTGGAAGTTTGTGCCTTTTGACCACCTTCCTCTAATCTTTCTTTCTTGCTGGTAACCATTATCTGATTTATTTTTCTATAAGTTATTTTAAAAATTAGAGTCCACATATAAAGGAGAATATATATATATATATATATAAATGTTATGTATCTATATATCACAATTTCTTTATTCATTCATCCATTGATGGACAATTACCAATATTACCTTATAATATTACTTATTTCTGTGTCTTGGTTATTGTAAATAATATTACTGAAAAACTAGGTTTGCAGAATCTTTAAAAAATTTTTTGATTTCAAGAGGAAAGTATTCAGGTAGAAATCAAGACTAGCAAAGCAGGAAGAAATAAAGAGGGAGAAGCATTTATTTAGTTGTTCATTTTAGTTGTTTTCCTTGGCCCTGGACCATGAACCAAGGTCCTAGGATTGTAAGTGGACTGCACCCCAGGGGCAAGTTTAACAACTGAGCCACCAAGGTGTACCTGCATATAAAACTTTTTTAGTATTTTATTGCAGTAACTTTGTTTTACAAATTAAAATAAACTCTTAAATGGTGGTTCTCTGTATGTGCAGGTTCCCCATTCCTCTGATATATGCAAACATACCCTACCCTCCACCAAATTACCAGGAGTTCTTCACCATTGTCTAGAGGGCTCCATCACCAGTTGCCGGCCCCTCACTAAGCCCTGCCCATTCCCTGTTGGTAACCTCAGTTTTATTGCAAGTGTCCAAGGGTGGTTTTGTTTGTCTGTTCCTTTGTCTATTCACTTTCCACCTATGAGTGAGGTCATCTGGCATCTTTCTTCTTTTGACTTATTTTACTTAGTATAGTCCCCTTGAGATCTATCCATATTGATTCGAATGATAGGATTTCATCTCTTCTAAGGACTGGGTAGATTTCCATTGAGTATTCCATGAAGCTGGGAACCCCGATGTTTTCACTTATCCTTTATGGTGGTGAATGCTGCTGCTGTCTCTGTAACTTCTGGCCTGCTTTTCCTTAGCATTTGCATTGCAAAATAGGGCTTCCTAGGTGCTCTCTGGAGAGGAGAAAAGATTCAACTCCTACCAGGTCACCATCTTGACTAGTCTCCTGAGATACCTTTTTGAGGGAGTGTTTTCATTTTTTTTTAAAATATATTCCTAGAAGTGGAATTGCTGGATCATATGAGAGTTCTATTTTTAATTTTTTGGGGAACCTCTAGGCTGTTTTCTTACATTATTTTAAACCAAGTTCTCTCACATACCTTTTCTCACCAGTTGGAACCCTGCTTTCTCGCTACTCTAGAAACTTCTCTTGGTTCTAAAATGTGGGGAAATGTAGAAATGTCATCTTTAAGGAATAAAGCTCATGAAACCATTTATAGTCAGTAAATCTGGTTTCCAGGTATTTTAGTGAGAACTGTTGTTTTAGGTGTTAGGTTTGTTACAGCAATAATACATTGGTTATATACTCAAGTTGCTAAAAGTTCAGTCAGGGAAATAGACATATCACACATGATGAGAAGACTAAGTAATAAGAGCTAATGTAAAGGGTGCTATGGCTGTCCAGAGGTGAATAGCAAAATCAGACAGAGGTGCCATTTTCATTTCAATTTAATTTTTATTGAGGTTACTTTGCTTTACAAAATGATATAAGCCCATATGTGCATCCTCCCCATTCCTCACATACATGACAATACACCCTTTCTACCACCAAATACTGAAAGGTCTTCCTCATTGTCCAGTGGACCCCAACACCATTTACCCCCATCACCTGCCCCATTCCCTACTGGTAACCTCAGCTCGCTATTGTTAATGTTCCAGGGTTGGTTTTGTTTTAGTTTGTTCCTTTCCTTTGTTTCTTTATATTCTACATATGAGTGAGATCATTCAGTATTTGTCTTCCTTTTTCTGATTCATTAGCACAGTCTCCTCTAGTTCCATACATGTTGTCTCAAATGATGGGATTTCAACTTTTCTAAGGGCTGTGTACTATTCTATTGTGTATATGTATCACACATTTTTAAATCCATTTTGATGATGGACACTTAGGTAATTGCCAGTACTTGGCTATTGTAAACAATGCTGCAATAAATATGAGGCTGCATAAATACCTGCAAATTAGTGTTTTTGTGTCTTTTGGATAAATATCAAGAAGTGGGATGACAGGGTTTTATGGCATTTTCATTTTCAGTATTTTGAGGAATATCCATACTGTTTTCCATAAGGATTGCACCAATTTGTACTCCCACCAACAGTGTAAAAGTGTTCCCTTTTCTCCACATCCTTGCAAACATTTGTTGTTTCTAGACTTTTAATAATAGCCAATTTCACAGGTGTGAGGTGATATCTTCTTGTTTTGATTTGCACTTTCCGGAGAGCCAGTGAGTAGGAACCTCTTTTCATATGTCTGTTGGCCATCTGTATGTCTTCTTTGGAGAAATATCTGTCCAGTTCCAGAAGGTTTCATGATCTGAATTGGAAGGATCTGGTTGGCGATGAGCACTTCCAATAGAGGGAACTGCAGGTGAGAAGGCTCACAGGTGGGAAATAGCAGGTGGGCTTCAGAAACCTGCAACTGTTTGGAATGATTGGATCCAAGACAGGGTAGGAAGTGACAAGAGGGAAGGTGAGCTAGATGAGAGAAAGATATAGAAATCAGTAGGGTTCAGATGATAAGGATCTCAGTATTCTAAAGTTAGGAAATATATTTATGCAGGAAAACCAGAGGGGTGATTATTAAGTGATTATAGGGATAGATTAACTAGGTTGGCATTTTAGAAAGACTATTGGTTGGCAGAGGGAATTGTATTATATCAGAGGGGGAATTATGACTTCCGAACAAAGCTGATTATCAGAGACAAGGGGTTGAGTATCTTGAAGGTAGAATCTATAGGGGTGAGAAAGAAGGAGGAAGTAAGGAAATGCACATTTGTTTTGATTTGACTGACTAGGTGAATGAACATCTTGTTCACTTAACATGACAGAAAATAAGCAGATTTTGTGGAGAAGATGCATTCTGTTTTGATTCATGAAGCTATGTCTTCAGTTTGGGTTTGGAGAAGACATGAATTTGACACTCACCATGCAAATGTATCAGTAGTTTCTGAAGTCTTGAGTTGAATGAAGTCACTAAGGAGACTTCATAGGCTGAAAACAACGGAGGATCAAGGATGAGACTTTGGGAATCTTAGGGGATTCAGAGGCGATGTTGAGTCCTGCACATCCGGGCCACAGGCGGTAGAAGGTGCAGGGTCTGGGGCAGAGGCGTGTTGGCGCCCACTCCAGCTGTGGCGCAGTCCCAAGATGGTGGCCATCATGAAGAAGGTGGCTGCAGAGAATGTCAGTGTTACTTTTGAAGATCAGCAAAAGATAAACAAATTCACATGGCATGCAAGTAGAACACAGAGCTAAAGGAAGAAATAGAAGTAAAAAAGAAACAACTCCTTGCTATGAAGACATCATGCTTGTAAATGATGACTGCTGGATGATATCTTGTCAAATCGGCGATGTTTTCATTAGCCACTCACAAGAAGAAACACAAGAAATGTTAGAAGCAAAGAAACATTTACAAGAAGAAACTGACACCTTAGAATCCGGAGTGGAATCTATTCAGCGGATGGTAGCAGATTTGAAAGTTGAGTTTCACACAAAATTTGGCAATAACATAAACCTTGAAACTGGCAGAAGTTAAATATTTTATAATACTTTAAAAAATTGTTTAATAAACTTGAATATTGTTTAAGATTAAAAAAAAGGATGAGGCTTTGGGAAACTGGTATTTTAATAGTAGGTGGAAGACACAGCACCTTCAGAAGGAAACTTAAGAGCAGGCAACCTAGTTTGCTCTGGAGTGAGGGTTGTACACATTCAGTGTGGAAATGGTCCCAGACAAATTGGGATGGTCATCCTGTAAAGGAAGATATAAGTCTTAAGAAAGAATATAACAGAAGACATAAGAAGAAAAAGCAGGGAAATATGATGTGAATAAGAGTGCTCAAAGAAAGTCTGGCCAGAAATGATCATGTTGCAAGAAACCATGCCAGATAAGGATAGATTTAGATCTGGATTAACCTGTACCAACTAAATGTACAGAAGAAGAGAAAATAACCACAGTTTCTTGGATGAAGGAAATACAAGTTTTCTGCTGTTTCCACAGATTATTTTGGGTTATATTTTGATAAGATACTATGATTTGCTAAGTAAACATAATGATTTATCCCAGGACTGTAGGTGATCTGGTCCTTGAATCCCACTGAGTTTGGCTTAGAAATTCACTCTTTCTCATTCTCCTCTCCCTAAATTGTGCAAGCCCCTGAAGTTTATTCTTCCTTTGCATACTTTTTACATGATTAGAAAAAAAGGATTAAGTATTGAGGTGTGAGAGTTCTTGTGATTAAAATAATATATCCATGAAACATCTTAGGAAACAAGGAAAAAAATCAGAGGAGAGCATGAGATGAAGAAGAAATGAGAAAATTTTCCTTGGACCGTTATGAAGAAACAAGCCTCTGGAAGCAGAGTCTTCCTTAAGACAAATAATTTCCCATTTTCTTTATTTTTTTCTAAAGAAGCAGGCAGCCAGGCAATAAAGAAGGCAGACAGGTGGTGGTCAGAAAGGTTGAGAGAGGAGGAAGAAGAATTTTTATATATTTAGTTGTTCATCTTGGTTGTTCCCCCCAGCCCTGGGTCATTAACCTGACTCCTTGGGTTGTACATGGACTGTGCCCCAGGCACTGGCTTAACACCTGAGCCACCAGAGCGTGCTGGGTTTACATTTAATTTTCAGTTGCTTTGGGTGTCTTGTTTGGGACTCTTCCAAGTGTTGTGATTTGGCTCCTATGTTGCCAAAACATTGAAGTTTACCTTCTTTATTCCTAGTGACTTTTATGGCTTTGTTCTAAGCAGCTTACTTATTGCAATGCTTTACCTGTATAGAAAATTTTGATGAATGGATCATGATCAAGTAGGATATGTTTGAAAGAGGAGGGTCAGCTTTGTCCTCCTAGGAGTTGGTTTGCAGGTCACTCTGTCCAGACCTTGTTTAACCCCTTCTGGATATTCCTATTCTTTGTACTCTTGTCTCCTTTTAATATCCTTAACTTTAAGGTTTCTGTAACAGTTTTGTCTGAGGTTCAGTAAAGTAGAATAATAATTTACAGAGGACCTATTATCTGCTAGACATGATGATATTCTGGGCTTGAAGACATGAATTAGACAATTCCGGAGAAGACTGGTTCTGGGAGCATCGACCTCCAAGTTATGACAGTAATCTTTCAATATCTACAATGTTCAGATGAGAAATTTAAGGAGCAATTTTAAGTTGGAAGTCAGATCATGAGCATAAAAGCATTTTTTTTTTAAGGGTAAAGTTTAGGCAGGAATGAAGGGAATGAAGGTGAGTAGCGGGCAGGCAAGAAAGAAGGGAGAGGAGGAAGAAGCATCTTTATTTAGTTGTTCACACGGGTTGTTCCCCTACCCCCACCCCAAACCTGGGACTCAAACCCAGGGGTACTTGGCCTCTGCTCCTTTGAAGGTAATTGACCTAACTGTTACTCCACCAGAGTGTGTCAAGACCAAAAACATTTCTAACAACACATGGCCCAAACTGAAATACGTACTGAAAATATCACACACAGTAACTCTCCTTCCTTGAGCTCTGAGCAAGATGTGATGGTCAAAAGAACATGTTTTCTCTGCATATGAGCATTTAAAAATGAAAAAAAACACATTTCTAGTCATTAGTATGTAGCCCACATTGCTTTCACTCACTTGATTTTCTTAACAACCCTATGAGAGGTCCTATTTTTACCACACTGATGTAACAGTGGCCTAAAGAGATGACGGAATGAGCCAGGGCATAAATAGCTGGAACATGGTTCAACTGGAATTTCAGTTCACTCTGTCTGCCACGGCCACTCTGTGCGGTCCCTATGGATGCTCAATAGCTTGACAGGCAAGAGCTGTTGATTAATCATATTAAAGCGAGGGAAAAAGTAACCACAAATGTTGAATTCTTTTGGTGAAAAGTCTTTGAGAAGTTTTAGTAACCATCAAAATGAAGCCATCTTCTATTTTTCTGTTGAATCTTTCCTGGAAGAACCCAATGTACTATTTTAACTTCAGTATTTTGGTGTGTCTCAGTGCAGGGATTGCTGACTTGGATCTTGATTTGGAAATTAAACTCTGGTTGAAATTGGTACTTGTTGATAATAGAATTACTATGTTACTCTTATTTCTAGAGAATATTGGATTATATACCCTATGAGGCTAGGAGGAAGAAAGCCTTTGCATATAATACAAAAGATGTGGCTACATTTGAAAACCTTTCCTCAACTCCCTGGAATTGTACATAAAAATTCTAGGAAGGCTTGAAGGCTTCTGGACATCAAGATCACTTTGAGGGAAGGAGACGTTTTATCTTCTAACAGTTTCTCAAATTCTAAGAATGGTCTTAAATTAAGCATTAATATGAAATGACTGTGTAATGGTGATGCTATCAAATGATTTCTGTTTTCTTCACATTCTCCATTGCTTTTCGAGGAGCAACTTTACTCAGATGTAAGAAGGCTTGAGTAGAGCCTCTTTCTCCGGCTCTTTGTTGGCCCTCCTCTTCTCCCTGAATCTGATGTGGTTGGGTATTGAACACAGGCTCCTGAACTTAGATTAAAATCTGAATGTTCCTGATTTTTGCTTCACAAAGGGACTGCCTGAATTTTCAATGTGTCCTTGAAAGCAGTTACCAAAAATCATTTACGTATTGGTGCCCGCTTTTGATTTTTGCTGCTCCATGATGTTCTTCATTAGCGAGTGGCTCACTGGGTTAGTCAGGGGTGGGTTTCTTTCCACTTTTCAAAATTAACATGCCTCCCTATTCCATCCAGGAAGCTGGCAGGTCTGATGGTTCTCCCTGTCACAGCGGCTTGCTGACTCTTGGATGATCTTTGGAGTTACAGCAAAAAGGAGGCTTAAACATTTAGTGTTAGGCACAGTCCCTGTTAGTGCCCTAAGACCGCGGTAGAATCGTGGCGGGAGTATTGCCGGACTTGGTGTCTCAAAGGGAGAAGAAGCAGGGCTGGTTATTTGCCTGTATTCCTGCTCATCACTTCTGCCATAAAGAAGCCTGCTCCCCATGCCAGTCCAGGCTCTCTGGTTTTGATGCCCCTAATTTTGGGGCACCTGCATGCAAGTTGCCTTACTCCCAGAACCGCCCTGGGGCCGTCACAGTCAAATCAATCAAAGCCACTTCTTCCAAAAGCCCAGCTTCCCTTCTCCTAAGTCTTGGAAGTGTATCTAGGACTCTGTAAGTCCCTGAGAGTCTATTACCAGCCATAGTGCCCATGTTGGGACTAATTCCTTGGGCAATCTAGTAGCCAACTTAATTAACCACTAAAAATAATGCTTCCTCTTTGCAGCTATCTTCTCTGATATCCTCATACTCCATGTTATTCTGATCCAACCTTCTGCCAGTCTCCTTCCTCCCCCTGCTCTATGTGCTGTGGAGTTCTCAGATGAGAAAAGATACACTCATATCCTCTGTCTTTGCATCAGACATCCTTTTTACTGAAAACTGTCCCCAGAAGGCTGCTTTCTCAAAGACTCTCAAGTGGAGGCCATCTATTGTCAGCTGCCCTTCATTTCAGTGTTGGGAAATGAGGTCAGTGTCAGATGATAAGTGTCCCCTTATATCTTGCAGTTACTTCTCGAAAGACAATAGTCCTCTACCCTCATTAAGGGATCAGAACTCCTATATCTCTTCTTCTTAGGGTTCTTGGCATAAGTGCCACCACCTCCTTGTCTATGTTGTCATTGCCATTCCATCTTCTCTACTTTAGTTACTGGAGAGCTCCAGGCTTTCACCCCAAGTCCTGCCACCATCCTGCATGATGTGATGTTAGCAACGAAGTAGATAACTCACCTGCCACCAGGTTCTTTTTGTCCCTTATCTACAGTAAATTTCTCCTCCACACTTTTGAAGCTACCCGTCTTCTGGCCAAGCTTCCTGGGTCCTTTCCCACATCAAGTTGTTTGCCTTTAAAATAATAAACTCAGACATTGCATAGCCTCAGACAGTGGACTACTAGGTTTCTCCTCTTTTTGGTTCTTCTTTTTCACCAGGTCTTCTAAGGTTCTTTAACTCTTGAGTGTGTCTTTATCCAGTAGCATCTTGTCTTCATGACTTTTCTACTCAGCTTATGTTTCAGCTGTCGTCAACTCCCTTGTCTTGATCTTTCTTTCTGTTCCTCTTTGGCAGCATCCAAATCTTGGGAGACTCTGATTTCTGCATTCTCTGTATCTTCAGTTGGAGGTTGAGAGCTACTGGAGAGGCCACAGAATGTTTAGATTAATGCCGTTATCAATTTTATGATTTTTAACATTGGTCCTGCACCATTGTCATTTGAAGTTTCTTCAGCTGGCTCTTTTTTCTGTGCTTCACAGGTTTTCCATGAATTTCCTCTCTTTTCTCCACACTTTGGACCTGCCATCACCCTTCACTCGAGTAGATGCCTTTGCATTGTACTTTACCCAGAATGTAGATATCACAGGTGCGAATTCTTGCAATTTTCCTGCCACAAACGCTACTGTGCCTGCCATGTCCCCCTTCTTCCATCCTATTAAAATGGCTCTGAGTGTGCCCTCAGCTCCAAGGTCTCCTGCTCTCTTAATTGCATCCTTCTTCAGGAACTGACACACCAATCATTTTTTTATATTTTTAACTTCTTATAATTTACATAAAGGTCTAAAGATATTCTCAGAGTACTAAAAGTTTTTCCCCAGTGTCCTAAATTTACCTTGATGTTTCTCACCTGTAGAAACACTTTCAGCTACCATTTCCTCTTCCTGAAACATTTCTTCTGTCCTCCTCACTCAACATTTAGATTTGAACTTAATTCTTAAGAACTGTTGACCTCTCCCATCCTGCAGCGAGTTAGGTTTCCCTTCTATGACTTTCCATGTTACTTATACTTTTTAATTTCACTTGTTAAACTTTACGGATTATGAATTATTTCCTGTCGCTTTCTTTATTTGTTAGTACAAGAAAGGGAGACATTACTGTATCCTCAGTGTCTAGCACAAACCTGGAACATTATGTAGATTTGTCAAATAAATGAATAAATGAATCAACGTATTTATAACATTAAAGGTAGTAAGAGTGAAGAAGTTGAAATGTGGAACAAAACTCACACTGTTATCTCCAGCTTGGTGGTGTCAGTGGGATTTTGAATACTTTCTGAGATAGAAAGGAAAGGACTATAGAAAAAGGAAGCAAAGGTGTACTTTTGATCCTTCTTTCTATGAGACTTTTCTAGACTTGACTTCTAAATTTGCAGAAATAAACATGTCTTAAATCTGAAGCAATCTTTCCTAGTCGCCTTATTCAGGGGAACTTTGGAAGATGCATATGGTGCGTGCATGTGTGTATGTGCTGGGAACAGATGGGAAATAACACGGGGCGGATAAGTGAGTGGTGTCAGTGGACGGGGCTGATTAGTGCCCCACACCCGCCACTTCATGTCTACTGGAGCCTCCGCACTGATCGTTTTGGAAATAAGGCCTTTGTAGATGTGATTAGTGAAGATGAAGTGAAGCTGGATTAGTGTGAGCCCTAATTTGTAACTGGTGAGAAAACACACAGGCACACAGGAAAACATGCAATGTAAAGATGTAGGCTGAGCTTGGACTTAGGTTTTCATAACCAAGAAACACAGAAGCTTGAAGCAAGAAAAGACTCTTTCCTGACCATTCAAGAGAAGACACCTTGGTTGGGGGTCTCCTGGGCTCCACACTGTGAGAGAATACATATCTGTTGTTTATAAACTACCCAGTTTGTGGTAACTTGTTATGGCAGCAGTAAGAAACTCCTACAGAAGGGAGTTGTAATTTTGTTTCATCTTGGATAGTCTTGCTTAAGTGCTTAATTTCCCTCCCATGTCAAAGAGAAATCAAGGTAAGTCTATTCCTATTTTCATTCTTCCTTTTACCTCTTATCTTCATTAACAGTCTAGTCTGATTTAAGTTAGAAGAATTGAATAATCTCTTGCAGAAATGGATGATAGAGAGCATCACTGTGGCTTTTGGTTGACAAAACTTAGTATTCAATAATATGCAAAACACTGTCAGGCATTTCACAAACATTAAATCTACAAATTTGCAAAATAAACTATACGATTACTGTTTTTGAAATGAAATTAAGCCTCATGGATAACTTCTTACAAGTGATCTTATTTATATGGACAATGTTAGGGACATATTTAACATCTGGTTGGAGTCTTTACCAACCACATGTAAAAAAATTAATTATCCCTAAAACAATTAGCTCTGAATACTAGAAAGTAGAAATAGCCATATCCAGTAATTGCTTGCTCATGAATTATTTGCTAGACTATTACAAGTTTAATAACATGTAGTAGAGATTTCACATATTCACCTCATCTTCCTTTCTCTTTCTCCACAATCCCAAAGCACTTTTTCCATAATGTGGTATGTACAAATCTTGGGACACAGCCTTAGCCTATCTGCCCATGGAAAACTCTTGTCATCTCATCTTGCTCAGAGGCTGACTCTGATATGTGCAGCGGTTAGTGATCACTGTTGGGGAAATGGTCCATACCTGACTGCCTAATACCTACGTAGGTTGTTGGTGGGGTTGGAGCTTCACTAAATCATGCTGAAGAACTGTAAACCTACAGTTAAGAAAGAAAAAATTTGATCAGAGTGGGAAAGAAAAAAAAAACAAAACCCACTTGCCTTTGCCATAGAATTTAAGATAAAGGAAGCATTTTAAAATTTATTTTTATTTAGTTGTTCACCTTGGTAATTTCCTTTTCCTCAGGACATGAATCTAGGTTGTTGATCCCAATGTGGATGTGGTACATGGACTGTGCTCAGTTGGAGGTGGTGGACTCAACCACTACTCTATCAGGATGAACCCAAAGACTATTTTCTTGACAAGTTTTTTATGGGATAATTAATACACTTTTAATAAATAAAACCCACTGAGGCATTTAGGAAATATTTCACAACATACTACATAACCTAGCAGAATTTTTTGTTGTTACTCATCTCAGTCAGATTAATACTTGAAATGTGTCTGTGATTATAGAATATACTTCTTACTTCTGTTAGTATATGGCACTATCAGTATTTGGTTATTATTTCTAAGGTTTTTTTTTCAAGTGTGGATGAAATTTCATAGAAATGTAAAGTCTGAAGTCTGGAAAAGTTCGAACAAAAACATGGCAATAGTAGATACTGATAAATAACCTCCCCAAACTAACTTGCTTTTTGGTCCATTAGGCTTACTTTGCTGACAGCTGCGAACAGCGTACCTGTACCGACTTCCTGGGAAGCAGAGCATGGGTCAGTGAAGTGTTATCGCAAATACTAAACTCTCATGGATAAAACAGAAAACCCGTTTGCTTTTGTTATGCTGTTTTAAAGATGAAGATTAGGATTTGTGGCTGTGTTTTCTTGGATGTATGACGAGAGGGGACAATTGTTAATCCTGCTAAGGGAGTAAGTTAGTGGTCCTTGTAGGCTTCTTTCTGTCGGACGAGGAAAAACCTAGAAGTTTTGGACATGAAGTCCTTCAGGGGGATTATTTTTGCCCCTAAACCCTCTGAAGAGCAGATGGATAGCTGGGAGGGAAAAACCATTTTTCTTCTTAAATTATGTTCCTAGAAACAGTGTAAGTCTAGGAAAGAGCAACTGAATACCTGAAAACCAACATGTACATTTGTATTACTGAGAGTTCTATTGTTACAGCAGAAGCATTTATTTGGATTTAGGCGTTTGCATATTATTCTGATATGATTTTAAATTTATCAACCAAGACTATTTTTTCCTTTTAAGAAGTATTTATTCAGTGCCTTCTGTGCTATACTATGGAAAATGTATTTACAAATATAATTGTTCCGGTTATCAAGGAGCTGACATGTCAGGTTTGAGAGAGTGAGGAAGGGGTGAAGGGAATGATGTTGGTTCTTGCCAGTACTTACTGAGCACATTCTGTGTGCAAGGCCTTATTTAAAGTGCTTAGTGTGCATGAGTTCTTTTAATCTGCAGGAACTCTATGAAGTATAATTATTTTATTTATCATCTTACTGATGAAAGAGCTAAGGCACAAGAAGTTTGGAAACTTACCTAAAGTTAGACATTGAGCCACAAGCTAGTGGCTAAAATCCAGTCACAAATTTAGGTAAGTTAGCCAGCATGTTATGTTCTATCTCAAGTTGAGCATAAACATATTAATATCATGAATGACAGACAACCAGTCATCACTAGCACTATTAAGACAGTAAATGATTAATGGGATATCATTATGGGTTAGTGTTGTCAAGGAGGACTTCATGATAGGAAACCAAAATCAGACTCAAACACGTATTACCTTCCCTATCGTCTTGCTGGAGACGGCTGTTAGCCTTCGGGGACTCTTGAGAGGCAGGTAGGAGAGAAGCCTCTGTGTTTAATCCAGTGTTTCTCAAACTTCTCTGGCTATAAAGTCATTTCTTCTTCAGGAATACTTAACTTTCACTTGTTAGCATTTGAATTTTACAGCGATTTTGAAAATGCTAGTTTAGAAGAAACGAATGTACTTTAGGGTCATCTATGTAGAGAGACTTCTGGATTTTTCTGGACTGGAATTCTCTGCCTCGTCTCAGTGGTCGGAATGGATCTGAAGTTTCAAGGGGAGGAGTTGCTGGAAAGCTCAATGGATGGGATTTGTCAGGTCGGAGTGGAAATAATGAAAACTTAAACTTTTCTCCAGTCAGGGCTGTAGCATCATCATTAGGAAAGGTTTAGCTTAACCAGACTAGTTCTTTCGGCCGAGCCAAGGAGCGTTTATTTTAACATCAGAAGAGACAGCCCCTTATTTGTCCCAGTTCTTATCATTGTGTCCGTAGCAACCTGGGAACACTGTTCTCTCTCTGTAATCATTTTTCTACTGTTTGATCTGTATTATAAAGATAATTTTATGATCAAATTGGTCACCTGTAGAGATGGTTATGCTCAATGTCTATTAATAGGTCTTGTGTTTTCTTTTGTACAAAACTTGTGAAAGCTGGAGAAAGTGAAAGACATCTCCCAACTCCCACTTTGTAGATTATTTTAAATTGAATGATGTAGGAATTTATATGTGTTAAGTACTCCTATTCTTCTAAAAACATGCTACATGTTTTAGTTATACTTTCTGATTTTGATCATAATCACCGTGGGAGGTAGGTTTACTTGCATTTTATAAATGAGGACATGGAGGCTCAGAGAGGTGAAATGAACTGCCTAGCAAGTGATCATGAGGGACTTGATTTCTGGTCCATCTCCACAGACCACACTTTAAAACTCTACCACCTTATCTCCTTAAAAGGGGAACGAATCACTGAAGATTAAATCAGCACTTGCAATACCAGAATTTAAACCTTTTCAGACAACTGAATCAAAAAAATACATCATTGTTGAGTTTACTAAAACAAGACAGTCATGCATCTTTAAATCATATCAGCTAAAACTTAAAATTTTTCTAACAACCTCTTGGGCTAAATTGAAACACACACACACACACACACACACACACACACACAACCCTGTCATGGACTACTTCAGAGCTAAAAGCTTCTTGTTTAGTCATTTCTCAAATGTTTGTCTGTTACATTTCCATGGAGTCAGGACTGAGTCTTCTGCCTTCTCTCTGATGGGATGTTGAGAAGCGCTCTGCTTTCTGTCTGTACATTTCCATGGAGTCAGGACGGAGTCTTCTCCCTTCTCTCTGATGGGATGTTGAGAAGTGCTCTGCTTTCTGTCCTGCTCTAGGACAGAGTGCACACATTAGCTGAGCACACCTTTGGAAATGTGAGTGTTGTGAGCTACATACACTCCGGGAGACACCACCCATGTCCCCTCCCTGGAAAGCCAAGCAAACCTTTTAGCATCTGACATAACCAGAGTCATCACCGGCTACAATTATGGTTTTGGTGGCATAGATGCAAGGGAGATAAATGACTCATTTTGTGTTTAGAAGCTCTTTCTTTCACAGAAATTTCTGACAGAACTGCAAACAAAAGATACGCTGTCTTCTGCTCTACTATATGGCTGAACAGTAAAGGAGCTCTGGTTGACAGGGAGGTTTCATTTGAGCAGTGGATTGGTAGGGGGATATTTATTTATTTTATTTGTTATTTATTTGAAAGAAAAGGTGCAGGTAGGAAAAAGGTGAGTATGCAGGCAGGAAGAGAGAGGAGGAAGAAGTATTTTATTTATTTTAATTTAGTTGTTTATCTTTGTTGTTCTCCCTGACCCCCGGTTGGGTCATGATCCAAGGTCCTTGGAATGTACGTGGGTTGTGTCTATAAGACTTCACACCTAAGGCACTAATGTTTTCCATGAAAGGGGAATATTTTTACCCAAACTTGCAAATAAGTACATATATAAATGAATCAGTCTGTCAAAAAATGTTGAAGTGAGTTTGACTTCCTAATGTAATAATATTTCCCCCATGTATTTTCTCCATTCTTACCCACGTGTGAGTAGCTATTTACCAGGCTTCTTGTAATTTAAGAGGGATTTGTATCTTTTGAAAGTCTACTATGTACCATATGCCCCAGAGTTTGTGAGACTTTTTGTTATGTAATCTCTTTTAATTGCCATGACAATACTATAAAATATATTAATTTTTGGAAATAATTTTATAGAGTGTTGGTAACTTCCCTGATGATAGAATTAAGATTGAGACCCACTCTGTCTCTAAAGCTTATCTGCTTTCTGTTAGGCTGTACTCCAGCAGTTTTAACAACCTTTGTGCCTTTGCAGATATTCTCATGAATTCTCTAAAAAGTGTTCACTGTAGCACCAGTCCCTAACACAAGCTGGAATGCTCCTGGAGGGACTGGGTCTGTCTATATCCAACTAGCTAGAAAACCTCTGACATGCAGCAGATCGTCAATGAGTCTTTGTTGAATTTAAATTACTACCGCTTGGTCTTTTTGACAGCATTTCAACTAGGTTCCCAGATACCTTTGAAAGTCATGTCTGACATGTACTTGGAATACCACTGGAGTTTCATTTTTTATTTTATGATACGGAATACTCACAAATGAAAAAGCAGCTTTACATTTAAACATGGGCAAGAATTAAGGAATCAATGAGATTCTGAACAGAAATCTTGATAAGATGGCTATAGTAAGGAAAAATAAAGATAAAAGAGTGTTTCTTGCAAACACAGTTGGTCTTTTTCTTTCTCATCTATTTCCCAGTAGATTAGGACTCTCAGTTGTCCTGCCTGAACTGTTCTGTAGGTCCAATATTGATTATGGTTTTTATAAGTAATTTTTGTGTTGAGCCTCATTGTTGTTTTCACAACCAAGAACACTGCGTCTCATTCCCATTCACGTATGAGTGTGAAAAACATGCATCAGGAAAATATCAGAACTCAGGAGAGATGCAGACTTCAGTGGGTAGGTAAACAGACTCTCTTTGCCTAACTTGGAGCTAATGGGCACATGATGCCTTCCCCGACATCCCGAATGTGCTGTTTCTGCAGCCCCAAGTGGGACGAGTGACATAGACCATGTCGCTGTCTGTGTTCTTTCCTTTATATGCTTCTTCCGAGCAGCAGATTCTTTTTGTTGAGTCTGATTGACTGATAACATGTCACCTGGTGAGAATCAGAATATTTTCAGAGTGTGATATTTTAAAGAAATCATCTTTATTTTTCAATTGTTTATGTAGACATGCCAATGGAAATGTAGGCCACATTTTGAGCAAAACTCACAAGGTGGGTTTTTTTTTTTAAAAACCTCACATGTGTACACAGAACAACACAATTTTAAGAGTTTGTTAAAAGAATAAAGCATAAGAAATACAGTGAGATACAAGATCATAACCAAATGCAAATCAGTGAACAGATCGGATTCAACATTAGAGAAAGTTACAAAACAAGCCTGTGTTTGTAGGAAGACAGCGTGGCAGGGCACACCCCAAGTCCGTTTATGGGAAGGCTTTAAGCAGGAAGAAACAGCGGGAGTTTTACTTAGCCTCTCAGTTGTGGGTAGGTCAGAGTTTCTTGACTAGGTTTCTAACTACTCATGGATGTTGTTAAAAGGAAAAGCTATCAGGCCTGGCAGTGATATATCTTTTCTCTCTCTTCATTTGATCTTAACTTTACCTTCGACTTACTAAACATAGCCCTTTGATTCCTTCTCAAACAATGAAAGAATTAAACTTGGTTAGGTCAATTATTGATGGTCCATGGACGAGGAGAAAAATGTAAAGAAAAAGTCCATGAATGATACGGCAACTTTGTCTTAAGATGCTGAACTCCTATGGAAATATTACAGGATAGTCATTAGTAGGCAAGGAAAAAGCAGTGTTCACATTCTCTTTTTTTTTCTTTTTGCCAAAAAATGAAGAACTCAAGAAATTGCTCAATAGTTGAAAGGAGACAAATGCATCTAGTTTCTGCATCATGTCTTATTTTCCTTCAGGTTTGTATTGTATTAGTAGCTGCTTCATAGAATTAGCAATTGGAGTGTTGATGATGTTCCCTGTGAGTTTGTCTTCAGGACCTAATTGTAACAGATGCAGTTTTGCCCTATATACTTGCAGCTACTAAAAATGCTTCCAATCTCATTTATCCAAGTTACAGTATATTTTATATAAACAAAAATCCATTTCCTAAACTCAAGGTACAGGCCCCATTCACTAAAATAATGCTTGCTTTCTTATATTTATAAGTGTTTTCTATGCTTTGACCTCAGATTCATTAAAATTAGACTACTCAATAGTCATCTCTGCATCACCAAACCAAAATAAAGAGGTTTAGAAGCAAGAATACATTCAGCATATTCTCTTTTGGGGCGTCAGCAAGCTAAGAGTTTTGGAGTATGAAAGCAATACAGAAAATGTGTCAACTCATAGTTATTACAGAAAATACTCACAAAAAATAAAGTTACTGTTAGGTTTTCACAACTTCTGGCTTCTGACCCACATCAACAATTTCAACTTATCATCCACCCATTTCATGAGATTTTCACACTTTCTTTAGCACCATCTGACAATCTCCTTCTTTTAATGAAAATACAGCCAACTTTCCAAAAATTTCCCTAAACCTTAACTCTGAAGCCCCAGACATTCTACAGGAACTTGTTACAAATCCAGTCAAGTTTCTAACATTTCATTTATAAGTTAGAGAAAAACAAACAAACCCAACAACAGTTGCAATTAGGGATGAGGGTTAGCTGTCACTCTATCAGCTTGGGAAACAGCTTGGTAGTGGCAGAAATAATCACGTTATCTTTCACCCATTGCCACATTGTTTAAAGTAAGAAGCAAAGAGTATCGCCAACATTATTTATGCTAGGACTTCTAAGGAAAAGATTCAATGCATAGAAGTTAGCCACTAGAGAAGAATGCTGCAACAAATTGATAGCCAACGGTCAGCAGAAAATATAGCAAAAACAAATTTCAAAGCGACTCTCCTAGCAAGAGCCATACTTAACCACAAAGACCTGAATTCTGTCAGAAAATGGAAAATATTTTTTTCTTAAATAATTTTAACTTCAGCTATACAGTTGGGTAGTTGTTCACATGAAATTAAGGAAAAAGTAGAATCCAATTACTATTAACACCAAAGAAATGCACACCAACTATAACCAAAGATGCTTTGGTTCTATAGCCAGAACAGAAACAAGTGGGGTAGAGAGCAGGGAATTTCCTGATGGGGAGATGACGGGCTCTTAGAAGCTTTGCAAGACCCGCCATGTCTCCTGCAGGGTTGACACCATGTTCCCTGACGAGTCACATAAACACAAGCCTATCAGCCGGCTTGTTAAAACAGTGTGTGCAATATCGCTGCGTTGAAAAGTGACTTCAGCCTTGCTGAAGGGTCTCATTAATCTGAGGAAACGATGCTTGGTGTCATAGATTAAACACCATGGTCTCAAGCAGAATGTATGAGAAGTTTCCAAAATATTTCCTTAAAGACTTTATTCAGTTTCAGTTTGTGACCTTAGCTGTAAAGCATAAAGATGGACATGGAAGGCAGTTCAGAAGGACATCTGTGAGAAGTTAAGTTGGGCAGCTTTCAGAGGATGAAAGATGTTTAAAGTTAAGGCCTTTATCTGCAAACAACAGTATATTAATAAACTCTATACCATATTTACAAATGCATTCTCTTGTTTTAAATCTAACAGGATTCTGTTCACAGTGCCATTGTTTATACAAGTAGCAATCCCATAATACTCATGTATTTTGGCATGGGACTCAGTAGCGCTTGGTATTTACAGAAAATGTACACATGTGAATATAAACATGTCACTGAATTTGAGTTATTGATAAAAGACAGATTGGCTAATGGTGCAAAGGAATGAACTGTACAGCACCTTCCCCTCGGATCGGATAAGAAACGTGGTTTCTTAAATTGAGAAGATGCCAAATCTCTGACCCAAAGTGGCATAAAGTCAGTTACAAAACAGTGAACTCCCTGTTCAAGCTTGGTACATTGAGTAATCTTAGTCCAAAGTTTTAGGTCCAATGTCTAGTGCATAAAATATAAAAGTTAAAAAGATTTATTATTATTTTTATAATAATAATTATTATTAAAATAGAAGGTACTTTCTCTCACTACTCTCTTTTGTGCTCTTGCACTTCAGACCAATATCCTTGGAGCTCCAAATATGCTGGTGGTTTTGTCATGCAGATCAGCAATCAGGTGGTGAACGCGAGCATGCTCTGGACTTAGGAGCTGCTGCCTGTCACCGTGTGACCCAGGGCCCGTGAAGGACATGGCAGGCGCACCTCTTTCATACTCCTCAGTCTTCTTGAGCGGCAAGGCCCCCCCTGGAATCGGTTCCCACATTGCTGAATGGAGTTGCTCATTTCGGCAGCGAATGCTGAGGTGACAAATGACTTGTGTACACTTGGAAAAAGGAGGGGAGGCAGATAAGTAGGAGGAGGGTGGCATTCCAAACAGTCCCGGGATGAAAACCAGAGTTGGCCGGGTGTTTTCCATTGCAAGAACCTCTTCGGAGCTTCCGTCCTCTCAGGAGGCCTCTGCTCAAGGAGATTCTTACTGAGTGTGCAGAACACGGCCAGGCCCGGCTGGCACTAGGGGGCGTTGCCTTCCGTCACAGTCTGCTCCTGCCTCTCAGTCTCTTGGCCTGTGTGGTCTGGGCCACGTCTGCCACCGCCACCTCCGGCGCCACCACCGCTGTTTCTGTGCTGGTTGGATAACAGGCTCTTCCACTGGGCCTTGTTGTGTGCCAGATGGCTTAGCATGCTCTCAGACAGGGCGCTGTTCCCCGTGAATCGGGCCCATTCCCGGAAGAGCGGCTCCACAATGTAGGTCATGAAACCTGGAACAGTCAGGGCCAAACTCATTACCAAAAGGCGGGCAAAACCTGCTGCTCCCTCCTTCACCAACGGGATGGGAGTCCTATTGTGTACTTGGCTCAGGGAGGTGAAAGCAGAGAAGATGTGGTCAGTACCCTTGTCTACGGGCGGAAGCCATACCAGCTTGAGCTTGTCACTTAACCTCCTAGGGCCTTCATTTCCTGGGTTGTCCAAGGGAACGAAGAAGCCTTCCAAAACCCACAGAGTTGTTAGGGCAATGAAATGACTTAACACATGAACAAGGCTTAGAAAGTTCCTGACATATAGCAGACACTCAATAAATATTGATTATTATTATTTTCAGAGGGTAAGAGACACACCAACAGAAAAGTATAAAAAAGTCTGCTGGAACTAAGCAGGGCAGATAGAAGAGGGGAAGGAAGGAATAAAGGACACCAGAAGGTATACACCCTTGATTTAGACCATTTGAAGAATCCACACGTTTACCCTGTAGGCTATTTTTTCAAGATTATTAGTTCATAGTTTTGTCTCTAATTCTGTTGAACAATTAAGCATAGTAAAAGTTAATTCGTATTCAATACAGATCTTTAGTTGTATGGAAATTCTGCTGTAATGATTAGATAAGATAGCTTGCTATTAGACATCTTTGTTTGCATGTTTGTTCTCTTAATTATTTTAGACTTGTTGCTTTCTAATCATGTTTCACAGTTAATGTGCTTTCCATATGAATCATGATTTGTTAAAGCAACAATAACTCTCAGTCTAAGTCAGAATTATTGGAATCATCACAAACCTGGATATATTTAGATTTTATTAATCTCCTTGAAATATAGGTTTGGAGAGAGAAGACAAATGTTTTTCAACACAAGAAAATATTGTAACAACTAACTCTCTATAGGCAAATAAATGATAACACTTGATTTAATTATCTTTTTATTGGACACACAGCAGATAATTGGCCCATAAGCAATGCTATGGAGGAGAGACAATGCATCAATGCCGTGTTATTAGACATTTCTGGATTATTTTATGTGAGATGTTATTTAAATATTATACAGATGCTATGAGATCAATGTAGGTAACCTAAACCTGAGGAGGAAAGTTAAGTCATTGACTTTGTATTTTGATAAAGTTATATAGGGAGTCAGCAAGTAAGGATTTTATTCTTGAATTTTCTTACTTGTTATTCTTGAATTTTCATAATCTACATGCCTAATTTATAATATCTTTCACCTTAAGAGAGATTAGCTATTACATACTGAAAAAGATAGTTTGCAAAAGTATACTATAGTTAAGGTATGAATATTTATCAAGTTTACCTTAAGTATTAAAAAATTTACAAATTCAACATTTCAAAATTCAACATATAAAAAATCAACTCATTTTCTTCCTGAAGTTAGCCTGGAATGGTGTTTCTACTTGTCAGTAATAAAGACCTCTTATTATAGTGGATGGAAAAGCCATCTTAGAGTCTGAGCAGACAGCATGAGTCAGTTTTTCAAATGAAGGAAGGCTCCTTTATGATCAGATTCGGTGCCCAGTGCAGTTTGCCCACCTCCCTCTTCTACTCAGGTGACGTAGAACCTGATTTTACTGGATTGTTGTTTTCTTGGAGGAGTGGGAGTGTGGGAAGTGAGAAATAGTGGCCTCAGAGTACAGAACAGTTAAAGACTCTACCTTTCTATACGTTTCTTGAATTATAGTTTCATTCAAAGTAATATCTTTTTTCAATGCAGAATTTGATGGGGTGGGGCAGTGGGGTTGAGTGAGAGGGAATATTAAGTTCCAGTTCCATTTGGGTAAATATGAATTGTTTACATAGAAAATACAATCTAAGCCTGAGATGGACTCAGGACATTCTTATCGTAGATTGAGGCAGGAAAAAGGGGGCATTTTCAGTCTCAGGAGAATCAGGACAGAGGAAATAGCTGCATTACTTAGGACCCACTGGAAAAGTCCTTGTCTGGGAGGCTCATCAGCAGCTCCCATTAGACTCCATTTATCTATTTGGGTTTTTCCAGTTTACCGTGCTCTGCCCTTGAACCTACAGAGCTGGAAGATGTGGAGCAAAGACTTAATGTACTGACTATAATCATCTTTTTTCTTTTTGTTGTTAGTGTGCTGGTGTAGCGCCCACGGGATTTCCCTGTTCACTCAATCCCCACCCCATTTTAAAACCAGGGATCCATGGTAACCACATTCTCCTCAGCTCAAAATCAGGACATATGATCTGACCAAGTAAGTATGTTCTCCTGACAACGGCAGCATAGAATCTCTGAAATCAGGTCTGTCTTGCATATCCAGGTTATGTGCTATATTATGTGTTATATTCACATTCTTATGTGAATACTTTTCTTTGGGGGTTCAAGCTGTTTTTTAACAGATACCCGGCAAATTTCTTTCCAGCTAGAGTTTGGCAAATAGAATTTTGATCAGGGTCTATTCTCTTTGAATCATATCTGAAGAACCTGCAAACCTAAAGCGACTGGACAGGCGGAACCGGCTCTAGGAAGCAGAGGCTGCATTGCTGTTGATGTCACTCCTGTGCTCCCAAACCCTCCTTCCCAGTGATTCTGTAAATTCATTGTCCTGGATTCTTCCTGTGCTCTCTCTCTCTATTTTTAAAAAATACATTAGCCCCTTCCTTTTTCCAGGTGGAGGACTCAGCAGAATTTTAAAACATCATAGCAATATTAATGATAATTTGGACAAAAAAATGGACAACCAATCTCATGATTCTAATATACGTATTTTAATATTTACATATTACATCAAATATTTGTGACTAGATTTATCTTGTCATTTTCCTAGGACGACTTTATGACTCTTGATGGTTTAAATTTGACCCTCGCAGATTATTTAGTTTATCATTCCAACTTGCTCTGGTTTTCGTAAATTTCAGCTTATCTTTTTTAAGGGTACCCCCTTCGTTTGCCATATCCAGGCATTAAGCCAGCCCTGCAGCTGTGAATGCATTAAGCTGTCTGAGGTCTGTGGGAACTGGTGAAAAAAACAAACCATGAACTGGTACATGACAGGCTATCATTTATAAAGAGCTAAAAGTTCTGAATTGGGTTTAATTGCTGTGCACCCCAAGGAAAAGAAAGACTTGCTTTAGATTTAGATGGAACTGATGGCATGTTTTAAGGAGGGATAGAAATTCTTAAGTGATATAAATTCTTGAGAATAAAAAGTGTTTCCTCTAGAAAGTGCCTGATATGTTCACAACTTGATTTGCTTAATGATTTTATGCATAACTTAATTAGATAAGTAGTAATTATTTTGGATGTGTTAACATCACACATTAACAGTTTATTGCATTTGACACTTTTTCTAAGAGAATGAGATTTAAAAAAAACTTTGAAGAGGAGAGTAAAGACTCATAAGCCTCCAGGCCACCAAGGATAACACTGCCTATAGGGCAAGAAGCTGAGACCTGGCCCTTGGATTTTGTGTGGGGCATGAAGGATACTAAAGACTGATTCTGCAGACATGCCCCCTTCAAGTCCTAATGTGCTCTTCAGTAGCGAGTAGCTGATTGGTGTTACTTTCCTTCTACCCCATTTGGTTTTGTTTAGATTCTGAATGACAAAGTTGATACAGGTCAGAAAAGGGTCTATATCAAAGCTTTTCTCTTTGTAATTTCTCTTTTGGCAATTACCTAGTAGATTAGTTATGATTAGCATATTTGAACTCACCATTTAAAGGGACATTGATTAAACCTCTCACCTGGAATTTTCTAAAGCTGTGTATTGATCTTTTCTTTGTGAGTCTGCAGAGGTGCCAAAACTATTCATATGACCAACATTGGGTTCATATCCAGAGTATATAAAGAATCATAAAACTCAACAATAAAAATTAAACAACCTAGTCAAAAACTGGGCAGAAGACCTGAGTAGAGACTTCTCAAAGAAGACATACAGATGTCAAACAGACACATGAAAAAATGTTCGACATTATATTATTAGGGAATTGCAAATGAAAACCACAATGAGATCACCTCACAACTGTTACAATGACCTGTATCAAAAGACTGGAAGCAAGTATTTGCGAGGGTGTGGAGAAAAAGGAGCACTCATACACTGTTGGTAGGAATGAAAATTAGTTCAACCTCCATGGAAAACAGTATGGAGATTGCTCAAAAAATTAAAAATAGGAATATCATATGATCCAGTAATCTCACTTTTGGGTATTTATTTAGCCAAAGAATATGAAAATATTAATTCACACACACATATATATATACATATACATATAAATACATGTATATATACACACACATATATCTCTTTTTCATAGCAGCATAATTCATAGTAGTTAAGACTTGGAATTAAACTAAATGTCCATCAATGTATGGCTGAATAAAGAAATGTGTTGTGTATGTACTTAATGAAATATTACTCAGCTATTAAAAAAATGAAATTTTGCCCTTTTGACAACATGGATGGAACTTGAGGTAATCATATAAAGGGAAATAAGTAAAAAGAAAGTACCAGATAGTTTTACTCATTTGTAATCAGTAAAGAAGCAAAGTAAATGAACTAACAAAACGCAACAAAAACACTCAGACTTTGAAATCAAGACAGAGACTACCAAGGTGAGGAGAGAAGGATGGATGGGAGGGTACTATGGGCAGAGTGGGCTGAATGACAGCGGTGACTGGCACTAGAACTCTGGTGATTGCCATGTGACATACCAATGATTGAGGTGTGAAACATTGTAAACTTCTCCTGAAGTATTGTAAACCAGTACATTACATCCATAAATGCAATTTCATTATGTGTTAATAAAAAATTAAAATTGAATTCAACTCACCAATTTGTATGCTAGGGATTGAATCTTTCTGTTGATTACAAAGAGGACTGATTTCCAGTTCAAATTTCTGTTCAAGGTCACCTAAGAAGAAAGGAGAAACACATTGGCAATTTGGCACTTAGAAAAATCAGTGTTGATGGTTTTAATCATCTAGGAAGAAGTTATTCTGAGAACTGCTGTTCTATGCCTTGTCATTAGAAACTTTTTGGTAATGACTTGCTCTACCTTGCTCTGGTAGCGTCTATGAAAAACTGAAATATCAGAGCATCACTGACCATTTATAATAGAGTTATTGCAGCCAGGTGTGCTCTGGGACCAGAATAAACATTTGAATGAGATCTATAAAAATAAGAACACAACTAATAGGTATTTCCTAACATGATATGGAAGTTTTGACTTTAATTTTTATAGGTGAAGACAACAGATTTCATGCTTTTCTCCTCCTTTCACTTGTCCTGACCCTAGACTGGTTGACCTGCACAACCAAGAATAAGTGGAAGACAATGGGGCAGAAGGAACAGAAGATCTTATTTGAAGAACTTCTCAGTGTTCAAGTATACATTTAATCAGAAATAAGTGTTGGATAGCTTTCATTCTGACTTCTTAAAATTTTACATATGTAACTAAAGTTTTAAAAAAAGATCAGAATGATACTCTTTTTTAATGTCTTTGTCAGCTTGAAGAGGAATGGAGAAATGCACCATATAAAGCTTTATCAGATTACTTAATTCTTCCCAAGAGAGAAAAATGGTGGGTAATTTTTGTGCAGGGATGGGTGGGGTAGGGTTGAGTGAGTTGGGGCTGGGGACAAGATGGTTAATTAGTACAAGATGGTCCTCAGAAATTTACCTGGATTTACAGTGGTAAAAACTAAACTAGAGAAGATAAAAATATAATGTTTCAGGTGCGCCCTGATGATTTAGATGTTAAGTCTGTGATTGCCATGTAGTCCATATAAAGCCCAAGGACCCAAGTTCTCAACCTGGGGTGGGGGGTGGTGGTGGAGGGAAACAAGCAACTTGAACAACTAAATAAATAAATGATTTTCTCCTTCTCTGCCTGCCTGCCTGCCTGCCTGCCTGCCTGCCTGCCTAATTGCCCTCATTCCTGACTGCTTCCTTTTAAAAAATCCTCTTAAAAAACCCAAATATATATACACACACATATATATACATCTATCTATCATCTATCTATCTATCTATCCATCTATCCATCTATCTATCTGTGTAAAGTTCCTATCATGCTTACTGGGTGCCAGGTACTATTCTGAATATTTTACATATGTTAATTAACTCAGTCATCAGGACAACCACATTATAATCCTCATTGCACAAGTGAAGAAATTGAGATGAAGGGAAGGTTTGCTTGTTGACCTGAGGTTATAGTGCTGGTAAAGAGGGAAGCCTGGGGTTCTAACCTAGGAAGTCTGGCTGCAGAGTGTTTGTACTTATCCAATGATCTAGACCTTAGGCCACATTTCTGTCATCTTCTCTAAGACTGTGGCCATGCCTTCCATGGTCTCTTGTGTCTAGGTGATTCTTAAGAGTACTATGAGGAAATCACTCTGGATTCATCTAAGAAGCTCAGGGAAATTGGATGATAATAGCCTTTAAGGGTAGGGCATGGCATCATTTATTATTGAAACAACTTATCCTAAAGCCAGTTCTATTCCTCACCTCTGTATTTCTGTGAATAGTGACACATAGGAGGAATTGCCTTCTATTTATTCTTTTCCCCCATTCTTCATATTCGGGTCTCAAATTCTGTTTATTCTGCTCTTGGGATATCTTTTTTTCTTCTCTACTTTAACTCTGTCTGGACTCTAGTCTGGTTTCTTAATAATTCTTGCTTCTGCATCTTAGTTTTATTCCTTCAGTATTTCTTCCACTTCAGTTCTACACATTGCCTTAATTGCATGTTCTAAGGGGACTCCAATTGTCATGTTCTCTACATTAGCCTGGTGTACAGGATTATCCACAAATCCTCCCATGCTCACCTATGGGGCCAAGCTGGTCAATGAAGCAGATATGGTTCCCACCTCGGTGCCTTTGTCTATTTCCACTCCTTTGTGGAGACCAGTAGTGTCCAAAAGGACTTTCTCAATAATGGAGATGTTCGCTACACTTACCACTATCGAGCCCCTTGAAATATGATCAATAAGACTGAGGGACTAAAATTTTGATTTGATTCAAATTTAACTAGTCGCCTGTGCCTCATGGAAGTGCAGTACCTACACATCTTTCAACAGCCGGTTCAGATTCTATCTTCCTCAGCACTGGATCTTCTTGTGTGGTCTCTACCATTAGAGGTCTTTCAGTCTGATCACACAATCTCTCACTTATTCAACAGATATTTATGAAGTGCTGTATATTTCAGACACTTTGCTAATCAATGTAGAAATATAAAGAGAAAAATGGTATTTTTCTCCTCCAGAAATTTCACTCAAATTAGTAACGAGGTTGTGAAACATAAACTACTTTGTTTTTCACTCTTTATCTTACAAAGGATACTTATTTGCATCCTTCATGATTTTCTCAATGGGGCTTTGTACATGGGAAAAATCACAGTTTTGTTGAGGATTAGACAAGGTTGGAAGCAGATGGTCAATTAAAAAAAAAAACTCCTGGGAATATTGTTTGATTGAGAAAATACTAATCTGGTGTTTTAACAGGACAGAGACTCTTACCTTTTTTGGGGTGGGGAGGAGGGTGAATGATGTTTGAAATTCTAATCTCTGTTCTGAGATTTTAACAGTTTTTCTAATTCATGGGATCTCATCTTTCCCATCTGTCTTTGAGCTTGAATTTAGGGGTTTTCTTTTGCTCAATATTATGAATCATGAAAAATACATTGACTTAGACTATTGATAGTCTGTGGAAACCCAAATTCTAAAATGAGAGTCAGAAAATAAGAGT
This sequence comes from Solenodon paradoxus, assembly GCA_004363575.1. Lineage (NCBI taxonomy): Eukaryota > Metazoa > Chordata > Mammalia > Eulipotyphla > Solenodontidae > Solenodon > Solenodon paradoxus. Next base: position 112,022 of record RJWH01001828.1, read on the forward strand.
AATACAAATGATTCAGGTCAGTTACAGAATTAAACAAATTCATTATGCAGGACAGGCAATTTGAATAACCAGAGGGTCTGGTCTTCTCTTGAACAGGCAGAACTTCTGCTAGATCACATGATTAGTAAGTAAAAAGGACTGATGTGTCCTCTCTATTCTTTCTCTGTTAAGTGGCAGGCCAGAGAAAAGTGCTTGGAAGCTTACCTTTAATGATCAGAGTTACAGAATGTTTCCTCGTATAACACCGCACTTGCTATCAGGGCAACAATAAATTTTTGCAAAGAGATCTAACAGCTTATCTTTCTTGCTTAATCCCATTTATACCACTTAGCTAGCAACATCGGCTCTCCAACTCTGTGGACTTTACTATCTGCTCAAGTGACAGGGTCTCTGCCCCAAGTTTCTCATAATCCAAATGAGGTGTAAGAGAAACAAATAAAACTTTAAATTAACCAATGCCCACAAGAGAGCATGACTGAGTCAAAACCATGAACAACAGAGGAGCCTCTTTTCTCTGTTCTATGGTTTAATTTTTAAGGGTGAAGGTCCTAGCCCTTCTCTCACTGTGCTCTTTCCATAATTTCTAAATCAGACAGTGAAGAAACTTGTTTTGTCTAATCTAAAACCTTCTCTCTCCAAATGTACCATATTTTCTTTAGTTTTTCCTTCAGTGAAGATTTTACATCTGGGCAACAGGAGCAGATCTTTTGATTTCTAACCAGGCACACGCCACCGAAGTGACATTACACCGAGCTGTCAGAGCACGTGAGCAGTTTCACTCATAGTGAGAGACGGTGAGCAGATTGTCTGACCTCACATGAACCCAGTCACTTTTGCTTTGTCTCCTGTCTTTGGGACTATCCCCATGTCTTGACACATCTTTCAAGAGAGACTTTTCCAAAAGGCTGGCTCACTGTAGCTATTTGACCTCCCCACAGAGCCGGGTCTGTGGGACACTTCAGGCTTTATTTGTTCTCAGTCTCTCAAACCTGATCCTGTCACCAACATCAGGGCACTGTTATGCCTGAACAAACATCCTGAGCTCTAAAACTGGGCCTGAAGAAACAAGACTGTGTTTGAAGGCTGATATCCCATCCAGTGTCGATCCTGCTGCTAATTCACTGCCTTATTTCTGAATGAGGTAACTCACCTAAAAAATTATACCCTAACTTGAGCCATTTGTCTTCTCACTGTATATATTTGAGAGAATGAATCCCATTTTGGGCTGGTTGTATTCTGAACCAAAAGAAATAGACAATAAATAAATAATGAAATTTCAGTATTAACTTTACTTAAGAAAGCAAGGAACAAGGAATACAAAAGGAGTCTAAATCCTTCTGTCAGAATGGAAAATATTGACCCTAAATACTATTTAGCTTCCAGGCTGTGCTCAGCTCATTAAAATGAAAGCAGAGGAAAAAAACCAAACTGTCCAAAAACCAAACCAACCAAACCAAAACGAAAACCAAAAACAAACTGTCCCTCACATTCTTATATCCACAGAGAAAAGTTATTTAAAAGTATCTATAAATCCCACTGTTACTCATTTTTATTGCACCTCTTTACTACCTGTTTTTGTAGTAAGTCAATGTTATTTACTTAAAAATTATTTCCATGAAAAGATTGGATGGTTTGCAAGAGAGTTAAAGAGAAAGGTTAGGATAACAAGAGTTGATGAAAGAACAAATGTCATGAGAGATTAGCCATTTCCTGTTGTATTAGGTTACATGCCTAAAAGGAGAAGGGACAGTGAAAACTCCAGTGGTAAGATTGCTACTCACCTTGCCTGTAGAATTCTTCACAGACCCTTTCACTCCATTGCTTGCTCATCTCCCAGATTCGACAAGGATTGCAAATGTCAGCACACTTCAAGGCAATCTGAGAAATAACAGGGTGGGAAGGGTTGGTCAGAGGATGATCCTTTAACAGCCAAAGCACCTGGAGCCCAAGAGGCTGCAAACCCACCAGCTATCTCACGGTACCAGGCCCACACTTACAAAGACACCCCAACCCCACCAGGTGCCTTTTCAGCAAACAGAGCTTACATACCTCCATACAAAAACCTTCATTCAGAACTCTGACTTTGAAATGGTGAGGAGAAGGGAAGAGCCACTTCTTGGAGGAGACTTTGGGGTGGGCAGGCCAAGGAAAGCCTGCACCTGGCTGCTTCTGCTGCCCCAGCCCTATGGGCAGGGAGGCCACATCTAGGCTCAAGTGAGATAATTTGGACCTTACTCTCACAGGGCCCCCCGACCGACTCCATCTATCACTTTAGTTTTGTGTGGTTTGCATTTATATGTCCATGTCTCTGGGTGTTGAGCAAGCTCAGACTGCAGGCAGGGAGCCAGTTCATATCAAACCTATTTGTTGAGCTTAATGGTCTGGGTCTGGGCTCCAGCTTTAGTCACTTATGCTGACCCAGAGAGAGTTACCTTGACTTCCTAGAGAAGCTGGTTTCCCCACTTAACCACCAACTGAGAGCTCCTGGCTGAGATGGGTCCTGGTGGTGTACCCCACCCCCAGCAATACTTACTTGTTTTGACTTAGCTCCTTGCAATCACAGTCCTGCTACAGGACTGGGCACTGAGAGAGCCTGGATTGTCTTAAGCCGCAAATTGGCTTGTTTTGTTATTTTCTAGCTAATGGGGGAACCCTGTACATGCTGCAGGCAAGGAGGAGGAATTCCTTCCAAGTTCTGTCCTTTAGAGATTCACGTGTGTGAGTAAACACTCCTTTGGAAATGTGACTGTACAGGCCAAATATTTCAGCTACTCACAATTTGACCCGATTCACTAAAATCAGATACCTGGTTGATGTTTGTAGTACTGAAGGACTAGAAGACTAGTCTGGGGAAAAAGAAGGAAGGAGATAGTCTACTGCTGGGAAGAGGGTATTTCCTGGGACTGATGGAGCACCAGGCAACTACAAAGGGAGCGCGAAGGCATGGAACAAAAAAGATGCTCAGTTCAGTCTCCATGCAACTCCACCTCCCTGGTTAAATTTGAGCTGTTTAGATGAGTCCAGGGTCTATCCAATTCAATCTTTCATGCCACAAGGAAAGAAGGAAGACAAGATAAAATGGAAGATCAAGAAAAAGGCTTTGTTTTTGGATATCATCTCAGATCTCTCCTTCCCAGTTTCACGTCTCTTGTTCTCATGTCACAAATGGCTTCTTATCCTGGAATGCCACAGACTGGATGAGTTTGGTATGATCCCATTTGTTCAGTTCAACTTAAAATAATTTATTGGTGCCTAAAGTTGTTAGACTAGGTAAAAGGCTTGAGTCTCAGATGAAAATGTGAGTTTAGGTAGGAAAAGGAAGTAAAGCAGCGGGTGATTAAATAGAATTTTGGTGAAGGAAGCTACTGTTTCAATTGCTGTTTGTACTATAGTTAATATAATATACTTTGGAGTTCCAGAAACAGTCTTCCTATATTGCACGGGTATCACGGTGGTCAATGCTACATCAAGCCACAGTGTGAGATAGATTCTTACTGCACACACTTGCCCAGGTGGGTTTGTGGTGAAGTAATTACCGAACAAGGGAAAATGAGACATTATCAACCTATTGATACGAAACCCAGAGTTTGTTTGCTGGGAAGCCACTTAAAAATTTCATGTGTCTCAAAGCTTTTAATAAAGTAGGTCAGTGCTCTAACTTATACCACAGGAGATACAGCTTCTCAAATGTGCTAGAACTGTTGATCATGACTTCAAGTGCTTTTACCCAGCAGGGATGAGGGCTTTCGTCCTTGCTGTTTACCTGGAGCATGAAATGCCTGTCGTGTACATCCTCCAGTCTTAAGTCGTTATTGTGGAGGTGAGCTTTCAATCTGGTCAAAAATTCATTCTGCCTGTTGATGTCTGTTGCCAAGATCAAGGAGCCCAGCTGCTGTTCGATATCCTGTCTGCATCCACAAGAATGAAAGAGAAAACACACACACAAAGCAAATCTCTTTGAGGAGGGTGATTAATTCTGTCATCATCAGATGGTTTGTAATCTCATTCCAGCCTTTGATTCTGTTTATTATACAGAGTCCCAGCTCCTCACAGTCTGAGTGATTCTCTCAAACCCCATTACATCTGCCCTTAGACAGGAGGTATGCCAGGAACTGTCTGTGGTGATTGAAAGCTTGGGTGAAGCAAGTTGAGTAGTTTGTTCATTTCCATGGTTCCTAGGCAGGGATAAAGTGAGGGTCAACTAGAAATGCATAGCTTAAGGACTCACAAAAAACCCTCATAAAATCGCAAAAGTTTGAGTTGTGCTTTTATATAGTTCAAGAAGCTTAGATATTAAGATTTGCCTAGAGAGCGAAGAGGGCATACTAATAGTAATAATAATGACAATAATAATGACTGATACTATGGGATAGAAATGTCCATCAACGAAACAAAACAGACAGGAAAGAGATACTGAAACTTAAAAAAAAAAGTCATCATTGCAAACCAGTGGGCAAGAGATAGAGTAGTCAACAAATGGTCCAGTGAAGATGGGATTATTTTGGGAAAATAAAGCAAATTAGAGCTTTACCTCACATATAGAAATGGAAAGAAATATTCATAACTAATTTTAAAATTTAACTTTGAAAATAAAATATATGTAAGAGTGTACATACTGAGCTTAATGAATAAATGGAAACTTCTTGCAGTCACCACCCAGGGCAAACTATTGACTGTTAGTACCTCAGAACGTCTCCATTGCATCTCCCACCGCATCCCTCTTCTCCCAACCCCTGAAGTAACAATGCTCTTGATTTTTGCTTTAATAATTTTCTTTCTCCTTATAATAATTTTACCATGTATGTGTGCAGATCTAAATAATACAGTCTAATTTTAAGTGCTTTTGAACTTTAAGTTACGTGGTATGTATTAGTTTACAAATTGCTTCTTTCACTTAATATTATGTTTTTGAAAGTCTTCCATGTTGTGTAAGATGTAACTCATCAACTTTCACTTGATATTATACACCATTGTAGCAATATACTATAATGCATTTACCTGTTTTACTTTTGATGGTCACTTGAATTGTTTCTACTTTTTGACTGCTATGAAAAATTGCCACAATAAATATCTTATATATTTCAAGTTAACTAAACGCAAAAGTTTCTTTAAAGTCTGTGTCCAGCAATAAAATGATTGGATCAGAAAGTGTGTTCATCTTTTCCAGCTAATGCCAATTATTTTCAAAATGATTGTATAAAATTTACATTCCAAGTTGTAATAAATGAGGTTCTCATTGCTCTATATCCTTACATTTTCGCCTGTTTTATGGGTCTGTGGTACAACTCAATGTGCTTTAATGTGATTTCCTTGATTTCTAATGAGGTTGGATGAATTTTAATGTGTTTATCGGCTATTTGTATTGTCTCTTTTGTGAAGTTTCTGTTCTAGTCTTAACCTACTATTCTAATGGGTTGTTTCTCCTTTTCTTATTGATCCTAAGAGCTCTTAAAAACAAGTTTTTAGTGTTGATACTTTGTTGTTATGTGTTGCCAATATCTTCCCCCACTCTGCAGCTTGTCTTTCTGCTTTCTTTGTCATGTTGTTTGATGAAAGGAAGCTTAATTTTTAATATAGCTTAATTTATAACTCTTTTAACAGTTGATGCCCTCTTGCATTTGGAGGTTCTTTGTCCACAGATTCAACCACTCCTTGGTTGAAACCTGCTTTGTTGTTTAGGCCTACAGTAGTTGTGTGTTTACTGAATGTGCACAGACTTTTATTTTTCTTGTCTTTACTTCTAAAAATACAATATAGCAACTATTCACATAGAATTTTTATTTTGTTAGGTATAACTAATCTAGAAATGATTTAATTTATGAATTAATGTTAAGATCATTTGATGAATATGAATAATTTGACCAATAACTTATCTACAAATTCATATTAACATGCAAGTAAAGATGTAATCAGTAAAGATGTATGTTATAAAAATTTTTATCTATTTGTTTATAATAATGAAACATTTTGGGGAAAATCACAAAAATTGATGAATGAGAGATTGGTTAAATTAGCCATGGTACATACAATTTTTATATATGATGATGTATAGCTATATTGATTGACATGGAAATATGTTATGTTGTATTGATATGTTCAAAAACAAGAAACAAAGCATGTAAGGCATGATCTCCATCGTCACTGAGTTTAGAAAGATATAGAGTAGAGTTATGGATGATCTTCACTCTTTTTTACTTCTCAATATTTTATAAATTGCTTAAAATGTAAATTTATAGAATTTTTAATCAGAAAATAACTATTGTAGTTGGGTGAAATGTCTCATGTAAAAAAAGGCAAAATAAAACTTCAAGTAATATTTCCAAGATATAAAAAATTATTATTGTAGTTATTATACAAAGAATTCTTACTAACAAATGATAACAGAGAGGAAAATAAAAAAAACCAAACATGAAAATTTGTTCCCTAAGAAATAGCAAGAACAAGTAAACATATGAAAAAAATTCAATTTCAGTTGTAATTAATGTATCTCTATGTACATACATACATACATATAAATACACATGTATACACATATATATATCAACTTGCAAATATTTTAAAAGATAATAAAGATGATTCTCAATTTTTGTGATCGTATATTGGTAGATTTTCTTATAATGCATTAAAAGGAATACAACTAGATATAGCTTTATGGAAAAGTAATTTGATAATATATAATAAGAACCTTAGAAATTAACACTTTTCTGACCAATAATTTCTATCCAAAAATATTCTCTAACAAAATAGTAGAAGTTTGGGGTAAAAAAAAAATTAAAAAAAAAAAATATGTTTAAGAATGCTTGTTAAACATTATTTATAGTGATGAAAATTAGAAATCATCTAAATTTCAAAACAAAGGCAACAGTGAATACATTTTGGTAAAATAATGCCACTTAGTCACTACAATAACTATCTTTCACAGGAAGGTATCAATATGCAGACTCTATAAAATAAGCTCCTAATTTTGTGAAAACATGATTGTATTGAAAAACACACTAAATGAAAATAGACCAGCCAGGTAAACATTAACTATCCCTAGATGACAGGATTACCAGTAACTTCAGTTTTCTTCTTCATATTAGATTGAATCGTATCAAAATACTGTTTTGGACTCTTAAAAACATATGATTCAAAGTAGTACTTTTCTAAATTTTCCTTAATTTGTACAGTTAACCTGTCTTTTAAAATCAGAATAATATTTTCCCCCATGAAATTATATGAATTTTATTTTTGAGATTACAGAATAAAAAATCTAAAATTTCGATGTAATTTAATTAAAAAAATCTTATTTATTTTCTTACTTCGTTACTTCACAATGCTATATTCATTTTAAAATACTGAAATTGCTAGGAAAATGATTCTAAAGAATTAACATGAGACTAGGAGGGATAATCATGATTATGACAATGATCATTTTTATTATAAAGTCCTTTCACATGCATTATTGCACAATAATTATTCTTCTAGCAACAGCAATTTATAACACAGTCCCACAAAGACACATGAAAAATAGGGTATTTTTATTTGGGATCCATAGGGATGAGTGGGAGTATGTTAGGAAATGAATACTAATTGAGCAGCAAGCAGGATTCATGTGGGTTTCACAGGCACAGTTCTCAAGGGAGCTCTTACCTCCTATTTTCCTTTTGTTTGGTTCCTTCCAGTGTTCACTCTCCTTCCTTACCTTCTCCATTTTTAGTTCTCCCTGCCACCTATGTCCTCTTATCTTCTCTCTCTTAATTTCTTGCTCTTGTTTTCAGTTCCTTTTGCATTTAATTCTTTCCATCTTTTCAATTGACTATGCTAGTTAAAGGCACACATTTTTATTCCATATCTGAGAACTGGATTTACTTAGTTCCAGGGGGTAAGAAGTTATCAGAAATGAAGTTCCTCCTACAAATTCCACATGCTTCTGGGTGCTAGGAAACAGCACGAGATAGCATCAGAGGGCCAGAAAAAAACCTGCCTATGCAGAGCAGACTGCCTGTTCTATGGAGAGACACTACTTGGCCCTTGACCTCAAGATATGTGTTCTTCAGTAAGAAGGGTGCAGTGTTCTACTTACATCTTTCCTGTCTCTCTCCAGTTGTGTTATTTTAATCCAACAGTTCAGAACTAGTGTTGGCCTTGGATTATGGTTCAGCATAACTTGGGGCCATGTGGAATATGAGGCAACGGCCTTGGATTTTGTAGGATTTGGCCTAAATACCCAGGCTGAAAAACAGTAGACCAGGAAACTAGTATTTCCCTTTCTTTTTCAGAAGAGAAGCTCTGACTTTGACTTTTGCTGAGGCTGGCAAGACAAGATGCACTTTACTGAATTAGTCTTAAATCTAGCTTGAGAATGCCTGTGTTCTTTCTTGATAAATATTTGTTATTTGGATTTACACAGGAGGACAATGTTGCTAGCATAAAAGACAGGAATTTGGCAAAGGAGCGCATTGATACTGAAGAATGAAAGCTGAGAGCTGTTTATGATCCCTTCTCCTGACGTTAGGTCGTAGACTGTGTAAGGCCCTTTTAAAGCTCACAGAGAGACATTGGTTTCTGGGTTGCTGTAACTGACACCAATCTCCTTTGATAGACACCGGAGAGCAGGCAGGAAGCACAGCCGGCTGGCTCCTCGCCATTAGCCCTGGGGGTCTCAAGCCTGCTTTGCAGTGTAGCTTATCTCTAATGAGCCGACATCAGTATGTTTCATCTGGATGTCACTTACGTCATTTCCTTTGGCAAGTGAGCAAGAAGCCTTGATTCTCGAAGCATACCAATTGTAGATCGCCAGTGGTGATTCTCCAGCACAGACATATTCTAGAAAGAAGGAAAAGTAAAGTTAGAAATAAAGAGAGAAACCAGATACCGATCTTTCATGGTGAACCCAGTTCTGCTGAGGTTAGTATTTCCCCTCCAGCCAGTTTGTACCTGACGGCACTGAACCAGACCAGGAAAAAAAAACACAAAATAAAGCCACCACTTTCTTAAGACTATAATAATGGTGGGTTAGTGGCAGAATCCTTGCTGACCCTCCACTGCAAAGTTGAATGAGAGTCTATTTCTGCATCACTCACTCCTGTCTCTGCCTCTGGGTTTTTTTTGTCAAACAACATTCAAGATAGAAGAAAATAAATCAAGTAAAAATAGGTAGTAATGGACACTATAGAGCTATATGTATAACATAACTGAGATTATACCACTCGGCCAGTTATACTACCTCACCCTCTGGTTGATCCAGTGCACTGACCATGGTTTCTCAACGTTCATAAGAACCTTTAGGGTTTGAACCTCTTGGGCATAGTCAACCTCTGGTGACATTCAAATTACTGGGTTCACATCAATACAGCTTTGATTTTGTAGGTTTCTGATTAATTCTTATGGACATTAAATTTTGAGAACCACTGCCACGGCAGCAGCTCTGTCAATAACTTTCAGGACCAGCATATTGGCATTCAGCCAAGTAACTCTGAGTTTGAATCTACAATTGCTTCCTTGTTAAATTCATATTTCTTCCCTTCTGGCAACTTCTATTATGTTCAATCTTTCCTTTTACCTTATGATGTTTATCTGAACATTGAAGTGACTCTTAAAATAAGGAGTATTTCTTCCAATCCATTGTATAATCCGTTGTGTTTTGTTTTAATTAGTAAACATTTTGGCCTTACTACTAACTTCATACACGTATAATAGTACCCCTCTAATCCCCAGAAAAATCTTTTTGCTTTATTTTCTTATTTATATTTATATTTCTTACTTATTCAATTTCTATTTTGTTTCAAGAGGAGTTATATACCTACCAAAAATTCAGGAAGATAGTATTCATTAAAAGTGAGGGGAAATTATATGATTCCGCTGTGTGAGCTACCTGGGGTAGTTACATTCACGGGAACAGAATGAATGGTGGTTGCGAGGTGCTGTAGGAATAGGGAGTTATTATTTAATGGGGACAGAGTGTCAGCATTGCAAGATGAAAAAATAGTTCCTAGTGTTAGTAATGCTTGCCCCACATTGTGAATGAAACTATTACCACTGTACACTTACAGCTATTAAGATGGTAAATATTGTATTATGTGGATTTTGCCACAATTTAGAAGAATGTGAAGGGAATGAAAGCAAGGAAAATAACATGGAGACTAACTGGATCTGGGAGTGAGACCCAAACCGATTCCATCATTCTACCCTCTTGTATAACTGAGATACCATATAATGCTCAAATTTTTCAGCAAGTGAGATAAGAGAGTGACACAATCCAGTGTTCTTAGGAAAAGGCAAGTTCCAGAAAATTCCAACTAGTTTTGGTTCTAAAACCAGACGACAATTTCTCTCCACAATTTTGAAGAATGAGCTCCATGAGGTGGAGTTTTGTAAAAATCCTTTGCACAGGCTGTTGAAATGCTACTCATTTCTCTCATTGCCAAAGGAGTGTTTTTCTATTCACTACTCGACTATGTGTGAACCAGTGATGAGATCTTGTTACTTTTCTCAGCTGGTCTATTATCTTCTTTTGGGCATCAGCCACACACAACAAAAGAGAATGTTTATGAGAAATAACATGCTAGACTAATTTGTTTTGGTTGTAAAGATTTATGAGAGTAAAGAGTGACAGGCTAGTGTGAGGTAACGGATGTTTTATCCTGCAGTGACATTTAATTCAGTCACTCATGAATATACACTTGCAAGACCAATTCAAGTAGATGTGAACATGAATGTCCTCACGTGAGTTTTTCAAGGGAGGAAAACTGCAACAAGACCTAATGATAAATGACACCATGTCCCCAATGAGTGGAACAAAAGTGTATAGAGGATTGCCTTAAGCCTTGTTATTTATGCCAGTCTGACTTAACATCTTCATTAATAATCTTCCTGAAGACAGAATAAAAAGATATTTAGGAAATTTTCTGGTGAAACTATTTGGAAATGAGCCTGAAGAAAATGAAAGGAAATTGAGTGGGCTTGGAAGCTGGCATAGAATAAAAGACAATAGAATACATGATTAAAAACATAAACTTTCCTGGGGCAATCGCTGCAAATAAATGTGGTTGACTAGAACTGTGATGAAAGTAGGGATACTTCAGTGGATCCCAGCGAGTAAGATAAACAGTATGGGGCTAATATTTATGAAGCACCTACTCTGTGCCAGGCCCTTCATGGGATCTCATTTCATCCTCGCAGAGCTCTACATTATTTTTATCATTTACTCATAGATCATAAAATCTCAGGTTTCTCTGACAGGTGAGGAGTGACAGAAAGGCCTAAAACCTAGGAATGCCAGGTGTCAAGACCTATGCTTTGCAAGCACCTCTTTATGCTTCCCAAGAATTTCCTCTGTGCAGCTACATCCAAGCATTCAGAACCTATAATGTATAAACTGATGAATACTTAATTTTCCAAAATGATCTATATTTGCGACTTTAAAAGTCTGACTGTTTTAATTAGATGTTACTTTATAAACACATTGGAATTTTCATATTTACCTCCAAATTTGGTTTCACAGTGGAAAATCTTGTAGTTTGAATACATTATGAAGTTGAGTCGATTTAGGTTGTCTTGGGGGAGAACTCATCTTTCAGCTACTCTCAGCCTTCACATCTGATCAGATCTGAGAGCTGTGGATTCTTCCAACATGGCATCACTTGTACCCATCCCATTCTTTCACTGAAGCTACCCTATTTCAGTGTTTTATTATCCTTCTTAATTTTCCTTCTTTTTATCCAAGCCCCATAATGCTTATTTGACAACATTTTCTACCATTTCCCTAGTCTTTGGTTAAAATATAACACTAGTATTTTTTGCGCATCAACCAAATGGCAGGTGTTATGGTGAGAATTGGGCCTCTAAAGATGAATGATTAACATTTCTACCCTCAGAGGTCACCTAACTTCAGTATAATCATGTTCTGTGCATCTCCTCATGCCCTACTCCAAAACCAGCGGTAGTTTCCCATCAGAAAAATTAAGCTGAATTCCTTAGTTCAGGATTCAATGCTTGCTGCATATTGTCCCAGTTATCATTATGTCCCTGTTAGATGTTGAGACATTTTACCTCTTCCTACAAAGTTTATATAGTCCAATAAATGACACCATATTAATAGGACTGCAACTTATTGACATAGATTTTCCATTATTAATACATGATAGCATCCTTTCCTTTTGTGGTTTTCATGCTTTCCGTGGTAGCTTATTATTCTCAAACATATTTTTCTCTATGTTTTCTTATTAAGCCATTATCTGTCTTTCAAAGCCTACTTCAAATACTCCATTCACAAAGTCATCTAAGATTAAGCCAGTCAGAGGCAAACTTGCTCTCTTCTGAATCCTATAGGTCTTTCCTTTGGCATCCCTCAAATCCTGAATCCTTTTGGACGCAGTGCCATTAATATGCGTGAGAGTTATTTATGCACTTCTTTTCTTCTTAGTAGACTGTAAGATACATGTGAGTAGGAAGACTGCCTTATTCATTATGTATCCACTCTATGCTTTACACCGAGAAAGTGCTATTCACTTACTAAACAAGCAACTGAACAAATTACTTGATTTCATTCTACAGTTATACCGACCACTTACTATATTCCAGGTATTGTGATACAAGCTTGGGACATACAAGTGAATGGACTAGATAAGGAACTAGTGGTAGCAGAGATGGAAGAGATAATATACATAATACACATCTTAATTCTGGAAAAATATTGATAGGATCTCAAAAAGAAGCAACTGCATGAAAAGAAGGAAAAATAGAACAGAATGGTGAAATTTTGAGTCTTTGGGGATGGAGGCTGGTTAGGCAGTAAGGATGTGAGATAAGATTTGAACAAAGACTTGAAGGTGAAGAGGGAGCTAGCCAGGCTACTCTCTGGGGAAAGATTTTCCCCAGAAGTAAAAGCTTGAGTAAAGGCACCCAGAGGGTAGTACACAGCCATGAGGTCACTGTGCCGTGTGAGAACAGAAGCGTGAAAACAAGAAGTTAGAGAACCAATGAGACGATCAGACCATACGTGGTCTTCTTGTCATTACAAGGATTTTGGGTTTTAGTCTGGGAGAAGTAAGTAGCCACTCTTGGGGTTTGGAAGGATTAAATTATATGACTTAAATTTTAATATTTGGCTATTAGGTTGAAAATGGAATTTGGTGGGACTAAAGGAGCAGCAGGCATAGAAGGCTATTTGGAGGTGATAGAAGCCATGCTTGGAAAAGAGAGAAATGGTTTGAATGATTTATTTTTGGATATGCAAGGGGGATTCCACTGTTTCTGGTCTGAGCAATCGGAAGGTTGGTGTGCCCATTACCAGTGATGGGAAAGCTTTTAGGGGAGTTGTGTGGGACATGTTGACTTTGATATATCTATGGGACACCTGGACATGGACATTGATGCAGACATCAAATAGTCGAGTGGTAACAACAGAAGAAAAACAGGATCATTGAACAAATATTATAATTTATGAATTAGAGAAATAGCATCACATAAAGAGATAATACTTTTATCATTTTGATGGTCAGGTTTAAGATTAAGTATTGTATGAAGCAGACTTGCTTGCTTATCCCTTAAATCCATTTTCTCTTCCTTCTTAAACCCAGACACTCAGTTTTTAGATATCTCATAGCTGCCCAGAATAAAGATAACATTTCCCAATCTCTTACAACTAGGAGGGATCATTTGATTAAACTCTGACCCTTAATGTAAATAGAAGTGTGGGTTTCCAGGAAGGTTATTTAAAGAGAACTGACTCATCCAAAAGAGACCTCTTTTTCTTTTCCTGTTTTTCCGTCTTACTGTGTGGAATGCAACACAAATAAATTGAACTTCAGTAACCGTCTTGGTCCTTGAAGATAAGGGCCACACCCTAGTGATAGGAGATTGGAGGGCTGCAGGGCTCCTGGGTTCCTCTCCCTTAATTCGAGGAGCCACCAAGCCTGCTCTGATCTGCAGCTTCCAAACTTCTTCTATGAAGGTTAGAAATAAACTGCCGATTTGTCGAAGTCACTATCAGACCAAGTTATTTAAAGTGAGTTTATCGTCTTAATAGCATCCCGGAAGAGCTAATGAAATGGACTTTTTAATGTCTTGATCCTTAATGTCTGCTTTTTTTGTATAGGAATGATGATACAGAAATGTATGGACTTTATAATTGATGTTTTATACATTTTATAATTTAAGTGTATTTATAATTTTCATAAATTTATTTTAAAAGATAGATAAAAATCACCTTGATAAAGTAGCGACACACACACAGACACACACACACACGCACACGCACACTTTTATTTCTGAGATAAATCACTGCCATCTGCTAGGAAGGCTTTTCTGGTTTTCCAAGGAGAATTGACCTCTCCTCATTCCCCATCCCCTGCCCAAGCTTCTATTCTAGTGTTGAAAACATCTTACAGCTTTGTTCTCTGGTCATGTGACTTCACATTATTTTTGTTCATTTACTCTTGAAAAAAAATTTTGGAAGCATTATCTCCCCACACTTTCCAGAACTGATATCTAAAGTCACAAGTATAGACGGTACCCCAAAGTCTTGTATACATGTAAATATTGATATTTTAATAAAAATAATTATATCACTCTTCTTGTGTTAGTGTCTAAATACCAATGACATTCAATGCCTCTTCATCACCTGTTGAAAAATACAAATGCATAATTCTTTTTATATCAGGAATTTAAAATAGATTTATTTTCCCCCAAGATTTATTTTTCCATTTAATTGTGCATAGAATTTTATTTTAATGTAAGATATTTTTATATGTGAAATTCCTTTATTGTCCTGCTGTCATATTTTTATGCAAAAAACTAGTTATGCATTTAAATTTTAATTCAACAAATTTTATTTATATAGGCTCTCACTAGTAAATTTTTCCTCTATTTTAATCTACAATGCAATTGTTACTAGTCACAAATTGACTGGAACACTTATATATTTCAAATTTGGAAATATAGTTATGCTCAAGAGTACAAATGTAGTAAACCAAAGAGATAACAAATTATTGTTTATAAAAGAATAAATATGTATGAGTAACACATCTATTTATGAGCTGGGCAGGAGGGTTATAGAACCTTCAATAGAGGAGACTTCCTTTAATACTTTTAATTGTTCCTTTGTTTGATATTTATTTAGCTGGTCAATATACAACATGACTCAGAATGGGTAAGAAGTATATCTTTCTTTTATAAGATGGGAGCAGGGTGATTATGAAAGGGAAGAAAAGTAGAGCTGCCTGACTTCCCTGCAAACACATTTTAGGCAGGTCGGTTTAAGGACCTGAAAATGGATTCTGTTAGCCCTATTCATGTCTGTACCCTCTGGAAAGTCTTCACGTATCCCCACAGGCACACATACCCAATCTGAAAATGACTGCCATACATGATTGCCATTTGGAGTAGGGAGCATATCTTATTCATCTTTGTGCCCTCACTTGTGGCACAGTGCCACTTAAATGAGTAAATATTTGTTGAATGGATACTGAGTAATTAATTTCTGAAATCCAAAAGTTCAGTAGCTGCAACCGTTTAAATAACTGTTCAAAGAAAAGGAGTCCTGTTTGAATTTTTTGGTCAATATTTGATAGAAGTCAAACCTTGAGTCTTCTGTGGTGAAATCCTTAGACTTAGGCAAAAGCCAAAGAGATTTAAAAATTATAGTAATGGACTCTCTCCCCTGACACAGCCACAGATAACCAGGAGAAAATAAATGACTCCAGAAGTAACATGCCAGAGAGCATTTGTCAATTGGAGGATAAACAAATAAGATCATTGCAAGGAATTTTTCAATCAGTGCTTTTTATTCTTCACGGTGGACTCTTGATGCAGGGTAATAAAGATGCAACAATCAGCAGGAATAGCTACTATGTGGATAGTGGGGAGGTATGTCCTGACTCAGGGGTGTCCTTAGTGTGAGTGCTGCTGCCTCTGTTCATTAGATTTCCACTCTAGGTCTCTGGGGCTGCTTGCTGTTGGCTACATTCCTGATAGCTCAGTGATTCAGGTTCTGCCTTTCTTGCTGCATCATCCAGATCCACTCTGCCCATCCATGCATCAAGCCACCCATCCACCCATCCATCCATCCAACCATCCATCCAACCATTCATTCATCCACTTACTTATCCAGCAAACCGAACACCACCTAAAAATATTCACTGTAAACCAGAGCTGTTCTGGATGCTGACGCTACAGCTGTGAATGAGGTGACTGCCCAGAAGTCCAATCTGTGGGATTTGGGCAAGTCGATGAGGCAATGGCAATTTGGACTGCGTAATACCATGACAGTGGAAGTGATAGAGACCTGTCAAATCAAACAGGAGGGGCAGGAAAGAGGGACTTTTACAGACATAAAAAGACATTCAGGAGGACGATATGGCTAAGTTAAAATCAAAAGGATGAGTGAGTTAGAGAGCAGTCAGACAGCATAGGCACTATAGAGGGAATATATGTCCTTAAAATAGGCAAAATCCTGAGCATGTGTGTGATGTCCTCTAAGTAGAGGAATATTTTATATCTTCCCTGTTTTATCTTTTTTAAGCATTAGAAATGATCAGTTTCTAATGTACTACATATTTTACTTAGTCATTCTGTGTTTTTCCTAGTAGAAAGCAGGTATGTTTCATTGTTTTGTTCTTCTGTATTCCCAACACTCGGCACGTACTATTGAGAAATTCTTGCTGAATGAATAAAGGAATGAGTGATATGTTAGGAATCTGAAATGTTCAGAATGGCTGATACATAGAGACTTAGGAGAGAGACAAGCATGTAAAGTAGTGGGATCAGAGCCTGAGGAACTTGTAAACGGTGTTCAGTCATTTGGACTTCATTCTGAGGGCAGTGGGGTTTTCAGCAGTCATCTATGGGTCTGATACGAGTTTTAAGAAACTTATCTTGGCTGCATCTTGGAGGGGGGTGTGGCACTGGAGTCAGACAAGGTGAGTGTCGGTAAGAGGATGAGGATGTTTGTGCCTTGAAGTACGACAGAGTCCAGGCCAGTGAGCAGACTGGGGCGGACTTGTGTTTAGGGCATGGGTAGAGTTACCTTTGTCCTTCTTAACAGGCAGTTCTGCTCCTGCTGACTCATCTGGTGTTCACAGTGGCATTAATGACCAACATCAGCAAAAAGTAGATTGATAAAGAAAAAGATGATCAGAATTGCTCACGGAGGTCTTAACACAGGAAGCGGTAACACCACTTGACTATTTGTGGAAATACTGGCACTATTTTAGAATCCCCCATTGGATACCACATCTTTCTAGATTTAAGAATCATCAGCTCATGAACTTTACATTATCTCAATGAAGATGTTTTCTAGTGTTGCCAATGCCTTATTCTTGCAGTTTTAGGAATCATCTTAATTGTAAAGTTGAAAAAGTAAGCATCTACCTCTGTGGTGACAAAGTCTATTAGAATTTTAATTTTGAAAAAAATAAAACCTGTAACACTGCTAAGGCAAAACTTTCATTTCCATTTTGGGGTCTGAATTATCAAGCATTCACCTGAAGAACAAAATAATCCTTTTGTTCCTAAGTAACAACACACCTGGCGTTTAATAACAAACCTACCAAAACAGGTTCTCAAGTTAAATCGAGTCTGTTTGTCAAAGAGAATCTGGTAGAACAAATTTGCTATCACACCAGGCAGCGTTTAATGGTTTTCCCCCTATTTATTCAACACTTTCTTTGATTCAACGACTTAGGATGAGGTTGATAAACTGAGTCAGGTGTACAAAAAAAATCAGAGTTAATTACACCTTCAAATCCAGAGGATATGGGAAGAAAAACAACAGCAGGAACAGAGTCTGTGTGTTCATTCTTAATTGGCCACGAAACAGAGAAACAAGGCTCCAGGAGATAACGAAGTCACTGCCTTCTTCCCTAATAAGCCCGTGGTCTCCTTGGTAACGAACCCTTTAAGATCCTCAGCCCAGGAGGTCTCAGAGGAACCGAAGCTCAGTGAATCCCAAGCAAGACCTTCATCCTTGAACTATCTGCCTAAGACACTGTTCTGAGAACAAGGGGCCTGGACAGCGGCTTATCCATGGACGGGTTTGTGTTCACGTTAAGCCGACAGGCCACATGCTTACCACTTTACTGATGAATAGCAGACATCTTGTGAAACAGAAAATCAAATTTGAGTTTCCTTTTTATAATTTTCACACTATTGGACCAAATCACCTTTCATACTGCAGAGATTGTGAGGTTATGTATTATCTTTGCAGTTGCTTGTTGGAACAGAAGTCATAGGACCCTGTGGAAGGGACATTTCTCTTGGTCCGCTCCACTTCATATTTATGGCTCAGAGTCATCAAGAATGAAAAATGATTAAAAAGGTGGAACTCCGCTAAGTGTTTGTGGTAAAAATTGAAGAAGAATGATTATAAACTTCTGCAAGACCTCATAGAACATAATAAATGGAGTGTTTCACAGAACAATTAGTGACTAATTTCATTCAGATGGTTGCTCGGTCACAAGTTAATAGGTAATTGGAATCTACCAAAAGGAATTTCATTTTAAATGGAACCAAAAATGATTTCTTATGCCATTGTAATAACAATATTGTATTGGATTTAATGCTTCCCTTCTGAAATTGCCGAGTTCATAAGTGTGTGGGGTTAGAGGTTGCTAGGACAGAAGACAAATTCTTGTTCTATCTCTCACATGCTTCTTGCCTCCTCAGGCCACCATGGACACCTGGATTGATTCCAGTCTAACAAGAGAGGTGCCAGGTGGACATGCCTTTATCGCCTTCAGGTTGAACTTGGGTTGGCCGTTCAGCCAGTGAGTCTGGCCCAGACAGTAGACAATGGGAGAGAGCCCTCTGACCTGACCTTCACTCCGGCTGTCCTGGCTCTCTCTTTATCTCAGGGCAGAAGCACAGGCTGGGCATTATGCAATGATCTTATTTATTAGAGCTAAAAGAGTACAGCCAACAAAAGGAGGGAGAGGAAGCCCTCTTCCATTTTATCTCATTTATAGTAAGTCTGGATTATAGCAAAGTCACGCATGGGGTGTTGGTAAAGCCACATCATTCCTGGCACATCCTCTGTACTGCATTCTTGTTAACCCAGTGTGTGCCTGTGTGTGTATGTGTGTGCAGTTATATGCATTCACTAAATGTATATTCCACTCATTACATGGCTCTTAATATTTTATGACTTTATAACTCATTTAAAAATATAAGTGATGGATCCTTTCCCTAGACAAATAGGTACATCTTCTGAAAGACTGCATATAGCTTATTGAATGCTCATTTGTATCTCAACCAACAGGCCCCTGGTAAGCTGAAAGGCTACATTTCCAAAGATTTAAAAATATCATGTACTGTTAACAGTCTTGCTCAGTTTATATATTATGTATTATCTATTACTTAAGTATATGATTTTCTGTCTTAAAGTTGAAAACTTGAAGAGTTGTATTATTCCCTCACCTACGACTTGATGCAGAAAAGAGATTTATGGACCTACGTTATGTCCTGTGACGTTCTGCAAGGTTTCTGCAAAAGGGCAAACACACAGTGAATGCATTGTCTGAGAGCAGGGGGGTCCGTGGCAGGACTGTGGTGAGTGCAAGTCACTCCATAGGGATGACCCATTTTCAGTCATTCTGGAGTTGTGAGTTTTAATCCTCACAGTACACCACCAGCTTGTGCCGCTTCCACTGACCTGATGTCAGTGCTGCTACTCAGAGTGTGACTTAACACATCAAGGCCTAGTTTAGAGCAATCTTTTTTCCCCCAGAAACCATCTGCAGAATCCATTATTCTTCCCCCTTTCTCTTCTCATCACATTTTGATTTCGTTAACTACTGTAGAGCACCTAGTAAAGTTTCCCACTTTAAACTCCTTGTCTAACATTCTTTTATCTCCCTCCCTCACTAGAATAGAGGAGAACTCTTAGCTTCCTGTACACAGTAGGTGATCAATATGAATTTCAGAGGCAGTATATATATTCCTTAGATGCTTTAGCTTTGGAGACAAAAGTCTTAGCTTTGCCAGTAATTAGTTACTTACTGTCAGGAAAAATACTTTTCTAAGTATAAATTTTCCTCTTTCTGAAAAAAAAAAAAAATGATAACAGTATCCACCTAACTGGGCTATTGCGAAGATTAAATAGTATAATACTTCAAAAGCATTTAGCACAGTATTTGTATCATGATAAGTATTGAATTAAGATGAATTTTTGAACTAAATTTTTCATGGAATTTTCTTTATCTTTCTGGAGTTCTTTCAGATAGTTGATTAACGATGGTATATAATCAACTATAAAAGATATCATTTGGATTGGTTATGGGGGAGGGTGAAGGAAAAAGTGGCAGTAAGGGATACTGGAACTCTGATGGTGGGTGTGGTATGAAATATAGAGTGATAAGCAATTTCAGTATCCTAAATGGAATTTAGCATTGTGAAGTAAAGAAATACTAAATATAAAAAAAGATATCATTCAGGAGCGCAAAGCTGAAATCTTAGATTATTTTCAGGTTCTCTTAACAATTTATCCAATCAGCCAAAGCCCCAATTTGACTGATAAAGCTTTCAACTTTTATCTTAGCTAGCTCTAGGATATTGGAAATACCTTCATGATATTATGTGACATTGGTTTACTTTTAATATGATCCTTAAATTAACTTAATGACATGAATGTCTAACTTCTGAGAGATCCTAAGACCAACTGAGCAAGACACTGATGAAGTTAATATCTTGAATATGTTTTTCGATTATTTCAACTTTTCTCTAATCATTATCTAAAGGAGTCATTATTTCTTTCCTATCCGGGGTTCTGCCCATTTGAACATGCATAAATTCACTGCTGGAAAAAAATAATAGATAACTTTATTGTAGTGATAGCTCTGACCGCGAAGAATAGTACAGGCATTTACTCCTCAAAGACTTAAAAAATTCTATCTGTATACACACATTTAGTTAACGTCTTTCAAATTGGGATTCAGTTTGCTTGGATCTTTACACATTTTGAGTATCTGAGTTGGAACTAATATTTGAGGACAGTGATTATATTTTATTCACCTTTGTGCTCCTAGATCCTAGTATATTATCCTATAAATGCAATAAATAGTTGATGGTTAAAAATATAAAAGACCATCTGTTGTGCTGAAAGGGTTTTAGAATTTGATTGCATTGCAATGTTAAAGGTTAAGAGGTTAAAACAAAAATTATTTAAAAAGTATCTGTACTTCAGAAGTTTGAGAATTTAATTTTCTTGGAAAACATTTTTTATTATCTGAACAGATGGATTGTAGTAACTTCTTTTGAGAATCAATCTTGGTAATTAGCAGTGAGTACCTCATTCATTATTAGTGAATTCTATACTTTCTTATTTTTATGTCTTTAACATCTGGCATACTTCTTCTGATTTCCTATCTAAATAAAAATTCATCAAGTGTTTTTAATATGCGACATGAAAAAGTGCTTTGTCCTTCATTTTTATGTACAAATCGGTCAGTACCAGTAGGTACAATAGATTTCATTGATAAGATTTATTTGATGATGAAGGATGAGAATTATGTAAGCAAATGGGAATGGGTCAAGTAGCCAATCTTGCCGACTGATTTCTGTTGTCTAAGAAAAGACATTTGAGAAAGTCAGAATCGATGGGACTAGAAAACCTATCTGAGGACTCTCAGTTCAGTCATTTATTATTTTTCCCTTTTCAATTATCTGTTTTCCTCAAACAATAAATTTAGCTTCTGAGATACTCAGATGTCTAGTTTTAGTTTTCTTCGTTTAGTTTTTAGCATATAATCAAAGACTTCGTTACTTTTGTCATGCTGACCCCTCTCTCTGGCCATATCTATGGACGTTCTAGGTGTTGGCAGACAGTCCAAGAGAGCCCAGCGCCGAAGCGTGTAGCCAGTGGAGCCACAAACCCAGGAAAGCCAGGTCCTACCTGGGTCACAAGCTCATCAAATGGTTACAGAAAAGGCATCATGTTCCTGTCGAGTTCCCTTACCTGATAGAGGTTGGCGAGGTGGTGGTTTGTTTTGATCAAAAATGGCTGATTCACGCCTGGGTGGTCAACATCGTGTGCTGCTGCAGCCAGCAGCCCAAGCATGATGTCCAGAGGTGTAAGGAAGCTGGCAAGCTGTTAGAAAAAATCAGTATGGTTAGCATTTATTTTGGCTAAGTCAAACTGAATGAATCATCTTGGTATTGCTCAGGCCTTTCTCCAGGCCTTGATTCTCTGA
This sequence comes from Solenodon paradoxus, assembly GCA_004363575.1. NCBI lineage: Eukaryota > Metazoa > Chordata > Mammalia > Eulipotyphla > Solenodontidae > Solenodon > Solenodon paradoxus. The sequence goes on from RJWH01001828.1 coordinate 134,188, forward strand.
AGTAGTCAAAGAGGTTATAGTCACATGGAATTGCAGGGAAAAAGAAAAGACTGTGTGGCTAGTAATTAAGCAACTCAAATGATGTCAATCACTCAGGCAGCCTGCTCTTCCTACTGCCACTCTGTTCTGTGTCGTGGTGTCGTTTCCTGTTGGAGATGGCTCAATGGCAGGCAAGGACAGGCAGAGGCTAAAATCAGCCTCCCCCCCTTAGAGAAAACTGGAAATGAAGGAAAAAACTGAAACCCAACCAATGGGCATATTAAAAACAAATAATCTGTGTATTTCTACTACCCAATATATCATTGCTACTACTTTGAATAGGAAATGAAGAGTCAGCTGAATTGCAAAATTTACATATTTCATCAGTGTGTAATAAATGGTTAGGGCATGTACGAAAATCTATAATTTCTTTTGATTAGCTGGAAAATAAGCAGAAAGATGAAAAACTCAGTACTAACTTTGAATATATTACTGTGACATATAACAACTTTCAAAGCCCTTAGAGATGAAAAGTCAAAGCTTTAATGTCTTTGGGATACTTTATAAGGATATTTTCTATCCATTTTTGTTTTGGGAATGCCTGTCTGGCATGTTTATTTTGTGGTTGATATTAAAACTGACCTAAACAGTCTTGGATTGGGATATCATTTTCCAAAAACCTTAGGAAAACTCATCTTGTATGTTACCCAATGAAGTTTTATAAGACTTAGTAGGCCTGAATTTAAAGTAATGAGCGTTATTATTATGTTTTTAATTTTGGACTGGCTTGACACATCAGGACATGCTTGCTAAGAGTTCTTTGACACAAGATTTCTCGGGTATGAATTATGATGTCCAGTTGCCTCCCTAGGAAATGGAGCTTGAATCTTGAGTTTTAATTCTATTTGTTGGTCAAAAACTATAAAGTAGAAAACTTTTCTCAAAAAAATTCAGTGCTAGTATAGTTTGTGGCAAAGGTCCAACGCAAACTATTGATTGGTAGGACTGTTGAATATATCTAGGATGTAAATTATCACAGAGAGGGTTGTTTTTGTTCTAAGCAGACTTGAAAATATACAAAGTATAAAAAGAAATTTCAAAAATTTTATTTTTTCAGGGTATCTTATGTTTCTCAGAGCTGATAACTTGAACTTGAAGTAATTATAGTCATATTGTAAATGACCTATGACACAGTTACTCTGATACGTGGCTTGATTTGGTACTTAGCAGGGAATTTACTGGGCATTTCCAGATGGCTGAGGAAGCAGCCAGTTTTGCCTTACCTTTGATTCCTTCAGGTAGCAGTGCATGGCCTGGGTGACGTCGGCTGCATGAACAGCATTGTGGTACGGGTTTTGGCTGTGATAATCTTCTTGAACCATAACTATAAGGCAAACAGACAACTCAATCAGCTAAAATTAAAACAAGAAGGTGATACTGGCTCAGCCTTATTGAGGGCTCCCTTTGCTTAAAAATATTAGTGTCTCCAAAATGTATAGCCTGGGGATTCTTTGAAAATGAACACGGTTTGAAAACTTGGCAGGTCTACTGGGCTGGTGTTAGTGGAGAGGAGGGGGAGGGCAGAGAGGAGAAAGGCTAAAAGGATTTGTGAGGCCCTTGGGAGTCCTTACCGCCTTCATAAATCACCCCTTTCTGACATCCATGAAGGCTCTTATTCATAGGAAAAATAAATATGTAGGAAAAGGACAACTTTATTTCACACTATAGTTTAATTATTTAAGTTTGCTGCTATCTATGAATAATCTTCATAAAAGAGATTTCCATGTAAAGAGCCCTAATAGCATCAGACTACTGATATCCAAAGATTAGTTTATTTTTTGAATCGAAAATACTGAGTAAAGAAATCTGAGGCATCTTTAGGCAAAAATTCGAAGTATTATGTTGATCTAATTAAAGACTTACTGGTTTTATTTCTATCATATCCAGATTAAGTAATCTCTCATGCTCTTCCAACCTAAGGATCAGAGTGTTCTTGGAATTACGTGGAGACCTCATCAAGGCAATTTTGTTTTGATAGTTACAGAATTATTCTGCTTTAGCTAATAGCCAAGGTAATGCTGAAGATGTTATATATTCAGTGTGTATAGAATATCCAGATTTTCCAAGTGTGGCCATAGTCTCTCAGTCCATAAGTTAGCTTCAGATTCTGATAATATTTCTGTCATTGGATCTTTGCATTTTTTACGAGTATTCTGGGTGCATACACATGTCCAAAGTATCTTTGTTCTCCCTCTTTTGATGAATCAGAACGATTTGGTCCTGGTCATGGCCATTACTTTGTTCAAGCAATCTAATACATTAGCCTGAGGTTATTTGTGTTTCTGGAACTGAGCCATGTTTTGATTGGTTTCAAATATTTCTTGTATGTAATGTATACCTTTTTTGTTTTAGCAGGCTTATTTTGCAATTATATTTAAACCTTGCTCTGTCACTTACTGTTTGTATTGGCAAGTTACTTAAATGCAAGCTGCCTTCTCTATAAAATAGGAATAATAATAGCTCTGATCTCAAAGAGTTAAATGTAAGGATTAAATATGCTAACATATGCAAGTCCTTGGAAGAGTTCCCAATGTGTGAGCACCATATAAGTCCTGTTGTTGTTATTGTTAGCAGCTTCGCTGGTACTTTACTGTTGATGGCATCAAGTCATCTTCCACATTCAACCTATAGCCATGTGGAAAGTCGAGGAGGGCAGAAAGAGGCTAAGGAGCAGAAGGAAGTTATTTGGTAATTAAAAATGCACCCTGGATGATTCACTGGCAGATAAATAAGAATGTATATGAAGTCAAATAAAAACTGGGGCTGCATTCTGAGTGGAAAGAAGATAGTCTTTAGAGTCAGACACCCTTGGACTTGGACCGAGGCTCTGCTAATCATTAGTTATTGACCTTCAGCGAATTGTGAAACGTCTTTGTTTCTCTCCTTAACTGTGGGTTAACTGGTGGTGGGTGTGGTGTAAAGTTCACACAGACTGAGCTGTAAAGTCAATATCTTAAAAGGCATATAGCTATGTAAATAAAATAAATAAATAGTGAACAAATTAAAATGATATAATTTCAGGTTGAAGTCTTCAAATGCTATGATACCGTTTTTACAACCTGTCATTATTCATCGGCATGGGGGTCGGAATATGGAAAATCAGACTTACCTAAAAACCGGTGTAAGGTCACCATATCTAACTTGAAATGGTGGATGAGTCCATGGGCAGTGAAGAGGTGGCACAGCAGTGTCACCAGGCTGTTTCCTGCAGAAAACCAGTCACCTGTTTTCCCTCGCTTTCATCACCACAAAATATTAAGATTGTCAGTAAGATCTAAAATGTCTGCAATGAAATTTGTCTGATAGGATCATTTCTCTCCCCCTTTAGGCTTGAAATTATTTAAGTATAAACGATATGATTACTGTGATCTATTCCTAGGATTGCTTTTATTACACTAGTAAAATTAGCTCAGACCTTCTCCATACACCAAGAGCACTAAAAACATTGGGAGTTAGAGTTTGCCCACTGAGGTATCAGGGGTGCATGTGTGTGTGTGCAGACACACACACACACACACGTAATTTTAAAAGAGAGGTGAATGGTCATTTAAAATGTTGCCTTAAATTGCTTCCAATCAACTCTTACATTAACAGGGGCATCTCAGTCTCTGTGCTGTGTGACACTCATAGTCCATTTTTCCTAAGGAAAATCAGACAAAATGAGATTTGATCATAAGATCTTTTATAACTTAAGCCAACAGGGAAGAAAATGGAAATTATAGTAACTTTTAGACATTCAAGAAATATTATTTATCAAAGAATAATGATTTCGAATTTTAAGGGCATTATAGAGCTTATGAAGGACATTGAAGTGAACCAGGAAGATGACTGTATGTCTTGAATAGAAAGAGTTGCCCGAGCAGGCGCTTCCCGGGTACCTAAATCTGTGTCTCTGCAGCTTCCACTGTTTTGAGCTGTCTCACAACTCTCAGCATTATAGATTATTGATAACATTGCAGGTGATTTGTGTCTGTATTAACCCAAATGAAATTTGTCAGGTGGAAATACAACTGATTTCCTCCTCCCAGTTTGGTGGTTATTCATACATTTATTTCAGCATGTCTTACTACTCATATGTGGGTGACCTGAATTATCCTTTGAACCAGTTGCAGCATCTCACTGGATCGCTAATGGAGTTAAATAAAATATTTTGTTATTTTCATTTTTTATGTAGGTCATAATTATCCTCGCTTTTTAACAAATACTAATAAGTTCTTTTATTCACAATTAACTTTTACACTCTGTTCCCTACTATTGTTTTCTTCTTCTGATGACAAACATATCTGAACATTATCTACAATGGGGCAAATTCAGTGTGCTTCATGAAAGTGTATCAATTCTTGCCCTGTGAGGGTCGGGACTGATCAGATGTACTTTCATATTTTTAGTTTTCGTCAACTAACAATGAACTTCCTCCTTTTGGATGGGGCCAAAGTATTCTACAAGGGAAGAATCTCATCTGTGATTTTCACATTCCGTTGGGGTCACCCAGGCCAGAAGGAAACTGTCTTAAAATTGTAAGGCCACATTTTCTCCTTATTCTTGATCTGAATTAATTCCTTCTTGAGTAGCTGCAGATTTACACAAGTTGGGCAAAGAAGGAAAAAATAATAGTGATGTTTAAACATAAGTTTCTTTTCATGAAACAAACCCCACTTTATGGTGTGTATTGCAGAGAAATCCTTTGGGTGACTTACCATTTGTCAAGCGATCAAACAAGAAAATGTCAAAATCCCACATTCCCACTTTGGAGAGCATATGCTGAAAAGACAAACAGAAACCAGCAATCAAATGAATCATATCAGAGATTCAAACATTCACTTTGAAACACAGTGAACCAAACTGATAAAAAGTTGAAAATAGCATACTACTGCACAATTGGTTTATAGTAAAACAAATCTTACTCTACTTGCTAATAACAACAGTTACAGGGGCAGATTCTGGAATCAGACTGCTGGTTTGGCGTCAGTCACATATTCTGCTAGACGTCTATAGGACCTTGGACAAATTCCTTAACTTCTTGGAAACTCAGTTTTTTAATTTAAAATTGTGGCTGAGATTAATTGTGTTACCTCAGAGGTAGGCTGACCATATGTACTATTTTAAATGGGACAGCAGAATTTTTTTCATATTTCCTAATCATCCCATTGTTTTAATGTAAATGTTAAATTTGTCCTGTTTTTGATAAACCAAGGCCATCTTTAACACGGTCACAAAGGGTAGCTGTGTTGTCCCGGGTCCAGTCTATTGAGAGGGCCCGAAGACAGCTGCCCCTTCTGTGCTGTGCTAAAGATGGCCCTTGTTGGCACTGACTGTATCGACATCCTGGCTGCTGCTGCTGCTGTTTCTGCCCGCTGTGAGGAAACAGGAGCCTGGCAGGAAGAGGACTGCCCCCAGCCCCAACATGCACCATTCAAAGGAAGCAGGACACCACAGCACGGTCCAGCTGCAGGTTAGTGCTGTGGAGGTATTTCTGGCACTTTGAGGGCTATCCCTGGCACTGTGGGGATTATTGGGCATTTCTGGCAATGGAATGGTTAAAGCTGCATGTGTTTTAGGCAGAACATTAGAGCTGAGCATACAGGGACACCAAATTTAGTTTTCTCCTAAGATGCCAAAATTCCTTGCATTGGCCCTTGCTGTTTGTATGAAGTCCCACCAATGGGCATTGCATAGTACTCACTTGTTGCTGGCCTGCTCTGCTCCTGCTCAGATTGCTCCACCTCCTCCCCTCCTCTTAGTCACCAGCACTTAAACCCATCCTGTTTTTGCCATCCCAATGTTCCATTTTTGTCCCAAGGAAATTTGGTCGACCTACTAGAGGGTGGTTGTGAGGATTAATACGGTAATATATGTACAGCTCTTAGAACAGGGCTTGTGTAGAGTAAGTCCAAACATGTTAACACTATACTTCAAAAACTCAGGACAAACTACTATCTACTTAAGGGATTAAGCTAACAGCTAATTTAAAAAAATGAAATTAAAAATGATTGCTGAGAAAATGTGGTCTGCTCCATGTGGACTAAATGTGGAATTAACCACTGTCACAGACAGAAAGCAGAAGAGTAGGCAATTGAAAATATTGGATCAGGCTTATTATCCTACTTTTCTTCTTAAAAACACTCCATACTTGGAATTAGATGGTATTGCCTCTCAGACACAGTTACCACTTCTGATTTCTGTTCTCACTGCAATGCAGATCACTGTGCCTTCTCTTCTTCCAGGCACCATTGTGGGTTAAGGAACAGCTCACTCTCCCCTACCTGTACCGAGTAGTTCCCTGTTTTACAAGAAAATCCAGAGGTCTCCACAGCAGCATTAGAAAAATGAAGGGATCATGGATTATTTGTGAGGTCTAGACTAACTGAGCATTTTACCCAGGGCAGACGACAGGATTTGATCTCTGAAATCCTGACTTCTGGGCTGGAGCTTAACATTTCAATGTTGCCTTTCTTGAGAGGTGGCTTCTTAGAGAGAAGGCACCAGCCAGAGTGCTCTGTCACGAGACAGTGCTGAGAATGTGGTTTTCCTTTCCTCTTCCCCAAACAACCGGCTATCCAAGTGACCAAATATTCGCTCAATCTCAGGTCTTGGGTTATTAGGAGTGTTACTTTTTCCTTTGTTAGACTGAATATTGGGAATTAGTTGTTCTGACATTACTCGCTGCTCATTTCTTAATAGTATATATAATAGTGCATAGCTAGCATAGCATTACTTAGATTTAAATTATAAGATGCTACCTTTGATTTATGTTAAAATTGAGGCAACTGATGCTTGAAATTTAAATTCCTTTGACATTTGGGGCTGGTGATTACCTTTGATCTTTGTTTTAGATTGTCGCACATTAATTTTCCTTAGATCAATGCTTTGCAAAAATTAATGTAAAATTAGTAAAAAAGTATTTAAATGAAGAAAAACCTTATAAAATGAACAATGCACTATGTTAATAACAAGGTGAAATTGAGAGTGGCTGATTGCAGGGTTAATGTCAGTGGAGCTTTTATAATATGATAACTCAATGACTTATTAGTTATTTCCTCACTGAAAATCTTCCAGTCTTAAATTTTATTTCAGTGTTGTGCAAATATGTTTTGCACATTGATAAAAATGGAAACAGCATGTGTTAGACACAAGTATATTAAGCTCATTTAATCTTTCATCATTTAATCTTTGATCACCCCAGGAGGTGGGTCAGTTTTTGTTAACTTCATTTTATATCTGGGGGAACAATTCCAGATGAGTCAAATAACTAGCCAGAGTCACAGTCCTTGGTGGCAAAAGTTAGGCTGAAACCAGGTGTTCTCTGCAGAGACACAGACTTTGACTACTGACTGCTGTGAAGGGTAACTAGCTCACCCTTGCTTGTCCAAGGTAGTCTTCATCCAGCAGGTGCAGAGGGGCTTGTGGGACAATTCCACGAAGCAGCCTCGAAGCATGGAAGTATCTTTGAAAGCTTAACAGTCTTTTCACCTTTTTCTTGGTGCCAATTTCCCCTGAGTATGTTGTATCTGTGGAAAATAATCAAATTCAGGTGTTATAGACTTAATAGCCTATTTTCTTCACTATGTAATAATAAAGTGTATTAGTAAGGAGACATTATCAATATTTTCTTATACAGTCTAGCTATATTTGAAATTCTTCTAAAACAAAAAAGATATTGATTATATGTTGCATTCATTAAAATGCTGAGTTTTTTATGGAATGTGATTTTGGAATTTGCAGATTAAAAACTTCATTTTATTATTAATGATATTATATGCTTAGTAAGTGAAAGTCTATATACTTTTAGACCCTTTTGAAAGGAATAGTTATGACCTTTTCTGTTGTAATGGAACCTAAGCTCCAAAATTTAGACCATATTCTCATCCTATACTCTCTCTAGACTGATCAAATCCTTCACCTGAATTAGAAGAATTGAGACTACATTAACTTAGATGTGAGGAAAATGTTTCCTAATGTCCTAGGAACATCAGTGACAAAAGAATCAATAATTCTGGTACAAAAGTGACCTAGATTCCCCTGACATGAGGGGAAGCAGAGAGGGTGATTACTTTCTAGTGGAGTGTACTCTATTTTAGTGGTTGCCACAAAAGTCTGATCCTGTCAGTATAGCTATTTTAATACTCATGCCACATGTACTTTTCAAAATTTGACTGTTAACATTGTGGTAATAGTCCAGAAATAACTCAAATACATTATTTGCATGTCTGTATTGCATGTATTTTCATCTCAACTGAAATTCTGTGAATCACTCCAGTGTTATGTACATGATGTCCACTGTAATTTTGGACCTGGAGTCAATTGAACAGTCTATTAGGATAACATACAGCTCATATGTAAAGAAATTTTGATTTTATTTATGCCTCCTCTCCTCCTTCCTCTTCCGCCATGAAATTCAAAACCATAGTGGTTGCCAGAAGCAGAGGAAACAATGAGTGGGCCAATGCCTCCTTGGCAATGTACACTCCTCAATGACGGAGTGCCATCAAAATCAGTCCCTTTCTTAGGCTGTGTTATGCAGACAAAATTTTAACTCAGGGCTAGAAAATCTACCATTTTATGGGAATCCTACCTGATTAAAATGATTTTTATTTCAAAGTAGATATGGATTCCATGTGTGGAAAGAGGTTAACAAGTGCCTATCGAGATAAGAGAACTACAACTGAAGTTGGGTGTTTAATTTAGGCACACATCAATATAAAGGTGATAGGTGAGATTCAGTTCTTCTGGTATGTTCTCACTTATATCCATCAGTTTATCAAATCAAAGAACAAGATAAAGTTCTTTGTTTATTTATTTAAACATATTTTGAATTTTACTAAAGTTTAGACACTTGAATGCTTGGTGAGAGCCTTCAGTTCTAGATGCTTCTGTGAGCAGAACAAGGATCCCTGTGTTCATGAAGTTTACATTTGAATGGATACAGACAATAAACAATATAAAATACATGTATTTTATAAATGTATTAGAAGATGGAAATACATTGGGGGGAAATGAAAGGGAGCGAGGGATCAGGAGTTCTGCATTGGCACAGCATTGGTTACCTTAGTAAGGGCACAATTTGGTCAAAACTTGAAGGAAATGAGGAAGTGGGTTAAGGCATATATTTGGGGAAATGCTTTCCAGATAGAGGGAACAGCTGGAAGAACTCTAGCGTGGGAGCATGCAAGGGGTACTGGCATGTGGAAGGAGCAGCAGGAATTCAGTGTGGTAGGAAAAGAGAGAAAAAGGAATGAGTGAGAGATGCGGTCTTAGAGCAAAGGTGGGTGGGGCATGAAAATTACACAGGACCACACAGGCTTGGATTCTACTCTCAGTGAAGTTGGGAGGCACTGCAAAATTCTGAGGAGAGTGATATGATCATTACATTTAAAAAGGGTCATCCTGGCCTCCGTGTTGAGAACAGATTGTAGGAACAAGGGTTGATGCAGTGAAACCTGTTATGAGCCTTTTCATATAGTCTAGGCAAGAAGTTATGGAGTGAATAGAAGTGGAGGATCCTGAATATATTTTGGACAACTCCATATTTTGTTTCTAAATGGAACTGTCATTACTTGAGATGAGGAAAGTAAGATTACCTAGGAAGGAAGGATACAGACAAATGAAAAAACAATCAGGGTCTGAGTTCTGCAGTATTTCATCTTCAAAAGGGTGTGGAGAAGAGTAGAAGAAATTGAAGGAGAGACTGAGAAGTATCCCCTGGGGTTGGAAGAATATAAAGAAAGCTTCGTTTCCTGAAGGATTAGTGAAGATAGTAATACAAGAAATAAGGGTTGTTGCTAATATAGCAAATCCAATAAAGACTGAGAATTGACCATGGATGTACAAATTTTTTCAAAATTCATTGAACTTAAAAGAATACATTTTATTTTCTGTCCTGAAACAAAACTCTATCCTGCTAGCCATGTGGATGACTAGCATTCTGGTTTTTAAATAAATTTCTGACTGAAAGAAATCAGATCACTGTGGTGAAATGGTGAGGCAGGCAAAGCAGGAGATGAACTGTAACATCTTGTAATGCCAGGAAACAAGGAAAGGCTTGAAGAATAATGGGATCATTTAAAAATGACTGGAGATAACTCAAAAGGTCCCTCTAAGCAAATATGTAAAAATTTGAGCATCAAAATAATTAATGAAAAAATGAGTTGTAAACAATTGACTGGAGAACCCATGAGTTCATATGACTACTAAGCAAGAATGTAAATAAATAATAAGAAGGAAAATCTCTTCTGTGTGAGAGGATCAATCATGTAGAAGAAATAATAGAAAATTATCATTTTTTGGATTTCACAATAATAGTTGATTCAGGCCAGACTCCTCAGTGGGTATGAATAGTAAATGAAAGTTTAAAAAGCAACAGAAAAATTATGTAGTATATCCCCTTTTGTTTTTTTATATTTTGGATCTTGTTACTTTAAAAACATTGCATGATATTACAATGTGATATGTGTTGTGCACTGACTTATTTGAATCCTCTTAAATTTTGAGTCTAAGCTGTTAGTGCCCTGCTTCCCTCACCCTATTTTTAGCTATTTATTTATTGAAAAAATATTCAATAATAAATCTAGACAATAAACATTTTTTCATATTTATATTTTAAAAGTAGGTTGTTATAGCATATCATATCGTTCACTATGAGCTTTGGAACAAGTTGGTTATAATGATGTGTATTTTTGAGTGTAATTTCAGACTTACTGAGGCGGAGAGGTAGATAACTGCCAACTTGCAATATCAAGCATCAAGGCAAGCCATAACCATTCAGCCATTTAGAACTTCTGTTTGGGTTATTCTTTAATAGACCATGAAACAATTCAGAATTGATGCTAGATTGTCATTATGACAATAATAATAAGGTCTAATTTTCTTATTTGAGGACATGCATAAAGTTAAAAAAAACTCAAGGTAGCTCTCTCGAGGAGAACATTCAATAATGCAGGGCACAGAAATGTATTTAAAACAATATTAATAATTTCATTGTCAATTGCCACTTAAGGAACAGTTTGTGCTGTATTAGACACTGAAAAACTAGGCTATAAGAACTAGGCTATCATTGGGAGAAAAAAATCCATTTAAGGGAAAAAAATCTATGACTAAATTGTCATGTTGGCTAATAGGACAAGACGCTTCTTTTTGAAGTGTTGAAATATGTTACATAATAATCAAATGACTTGTTTTGGGGAGGTTGTTTCTATTTTGGAATCAGAGTGTTTTGAATCTAAAGAAGTCACCGAGACTTGCCATTTTCTTCTGAAAGAACTAGTCCAACATTCCTCATGGCTGGTTCAAGTATTCATTTGCCCGAAGGAAGGTAGTCAAATTTCAGTGCTTTATCATATTTATGTCTAAATTAAATCTCACTTGCTATAGATTAAAACACCTTTCTTTTTAAAGTTTTGTTTATACTTATTTTAAAATGTGATCTCTTGTTTACTTCAGAGCTAATCTATAAACTGTATCTTGTCTGAAGAAGTTGCTGGGATTAGGGACTTGTCTATTCAGGGGAATTTAGGAAATTCAGAAATGCACTATACTGAAATCCCATTCTCTACATAATCATACACTGTGTAATTCTAGGAAAAACCTTAAACTTCCCATTATTTCATTTTTTTCTTCTTTAACAAATGTGAATTTGTAATGAAATACTTATTTGATTATTTGATCAAAGTCTGCCTCTCTTATATACAATTTTTAAAAATTCAATATATTTTTTCCAAAAGAACATTCAGTGAATAGCTTTAATAATTAGGGGTATAGTGATATGCATTGCTGGATAGAAATTTAAGTGATTAGCTGAGCTAAATTTTATAGTGAGCTCAGTGAAATTGAACTTGCAAAAAGTTAGTCTCAACAGTTGCCTAATAATGAAATGTTAAATTGATTTAATTCATTTATATAATTAAAAATCTAACTTAAGAACAGACATAGTCAGCAATGATGCTTTTGTTTGGATTGTGTTGTTTCATGTGTTGGAATCCCCCAGTTCTTATTTGGGATAGTAATAGAATGGGTCTCCAGTTATTTCATCATCTAATCTATGCATACCTTGACCCTACCTGTGAAATTCATCTTTTGCTCACTTGTTCTTTTGTGAACTTCACAAATATGTTCATATGAACAGATTTCTGAGCTGGTTAGACACTAATTTTAAGTTTATGAAGTTTATATTGGCACTGCCCATATGGTAATTTAAAAAATTTCACAAGTTGAGGTTGGCTTAAGTGCAAAAAACCTAAAATTATTTCATTTTTGAGTACTTTCTCTGTGACATAGTCCCCTTCTTTGTAGGGGCTGATAAATTTTGGTGCTAGTTGAAACTTTAAAAACTTTTTAATATGGGATAAAAAAATCAGTGTGATGAGGCTGTTTCTGTCAACTGTATATCTGGTCCCTTCAGCAAGGTCTGTATCAACTGTTTCCGGAATCTGAGTAGTTAGCAATTGGTGCAGAACCAGATCAGGTGATGCTGAGAACAAAGAATGTCTTTGTTTAACTGAGCATGTTGTTCCTCAAGCAAATATGGAGTCCCAACTTCATAAATGTAATATCAATACTTTTTGAGCATTAATGCAACTAAATCTTTAAAATAATGTGCTATTTACAAATGCCCTACTGTGATGATTATTGTATTAATAATTATTATAATACACATTCTACACTTATATAAGATTAGATATTTGATATAATAATAAAATAATATATAACTATAATTGTCATATAGAATAAATCTCATAAATAACATATGATGATTTTTATAATGAAATTACTTACTGGGTTAGTGGTATTTATATGCTTTGTTTATTCTTCTCTTACAGATTTTTACTTTGTTTTATACTATAGAGTTATTAGTATAAATAGCTGATTACTACTCAGTGTTAGAAAACATCTTATCAAACTTTGTCATCCCTTGTATCTAGTACATAATCTTCACACCTAATGGAGACCCATTAACATATTTTTATTTAATTTGAATACATTCTCTCAATTAGTTTACAGAAACATCACCAAATGTCATTTCAAAATAAGTTAATTTATGAAGTGTAAGATGTCAAAATTTTTATGTCAGCTTTTGAAATCATTCTTTTTTTGTTTCTTTGTTTTATTTTCTTTCTTTCAAGCAAAGGTGCAAGCAAGAATGAAGTCAACTATGCAGGCAGGCAGGAAGAGAGAGAGGAGGAAGAAGCATCTTATTTTTATTTTTATTTAGTAGTTCACATTGGTTATTTCCCTGTAACTGACCCGAATCCAAGTCCTTGGGATGTACGTGGACTGTGCTCCACATACATGTGGACATACCTGACCTAACCATTATTCTGCAGGGACACCTGCAACACCTTTTTAACCCTCTTCCAGGTGAGTTCCAGGGCCAGGGCCTCCTGTCATTGTCCATTGCTGGGACCAACTTCCCACCTAACCCTCAGATGTGCTCTGCATGACTATGAATTTGCTCTTATTTATGTGTTGACTTTCTTCTTAAGCTGTGAGGTCTTGGAGGACAGACTCTTGTTAGTTTGAATTTCCACAACATCCTGCAAGTTATAGATGTTAAATATATAACGATGGATTAAATGACTTTCTCCTGTGCGTGTTCAAGTTTTAAGTTCAAGAATGATGAACCCTGGAAAAACCAGGCTGCAATTCTGGTTTTAAAGATGCAGTTTTGAAAAAGATGAGAAAAAGTTAATTTGTTTGTTTTTAAGTGCCCTGAAACAGAAGTAGTAGATTTATGGCATAGCTTTGTCTCTCTTATTACAAATTCTGCCATCCAGGGTTCAAGATATCTGCAGAGTTAGTAATTCTATGGAGTTACGCAGGATAGGGATTGTTGTGAAAGCACACACGAGGATTTTAAGATTAAAACAACTTATTTTAAGATAAAGTTGTCTGGTTGATTTAAGTGAAGTACTTTAAAAATGAAAAAATAAATTAAAAAGTGGTGTATAGAAGACAATATTGATGGCTTTCCAAAAAGTGCCATGTGAACTTTCAATCTTCATGACAAAGTGCTAAAGATGTCAGCCTCTGAAGAAACTAGTGCTAATTTCAATGAATTAAACATCTTGATTTGTTTTCATGTGCTTTTAGCAAATTGCATAATTCAGACTTGGCTATAATAACTTCAGTATTCAAATCACATCTTTCATAGCTGAGCATCTTTAAAGTCTCCATTTCATTAAAAGATCCAGTTGCCAAAAAGACTTTTAACATGAAATAATGTATTTACCCCAGTCTAACAAAAACTGTCACTGGTCATAAATGATCATATTTGTTTATTTCTTCCTAGATGTATATTCCCAGTAGTCAGAAATGGTGGGTAGAAACGAATGACAAACAAAGGATATTATTTGGCTGATAACATCATCAAGTGTGGAGATTGTTCCCATATGGGTGGACATATTTTTAAGATGTTACAAATGACTTTTGAAATATGAGCAATTGGATTGAGATAAAATACAAATTAAATTCTTTAACATCGAGGGCATTTTCTAATCTTAATCTTTAATATTTAGAGTAAGGAAATCAGTGGTGACTTTTTACATGAAAAGAAAGCTGGCAGGAATGAAAGCAGGCAGACAGGCAGGAAAAAGGAGAGAAGAGCAAAAAGTATTTTTTATTTATTTGCTCATATTGGTTGTTCCCTCAAGGCCCTGGGCTTGGGCTTTACATGGTTTATACCCCTGCCTCCTGCATTTGGCTGAGTCAACAGGGTGCACCTAATCAGTTGTGATGTTAAAAAAAAGAAAAAATATACACAACGTAATATCACCAACAACAATAAAAACACCAAAACAGAGTAAAAAAGAAAAAAGAAAAGCAACAAAAAGATCAAAATCAAATACACCATCACCTTAAAATTTAACTTGCAGTTAGGAAGTCAATCTGAGTTAAAAGGAACTCAGAAGTTATAAGTTCTCCAAACTCACATTTTGAATAGAGATGTACTAAAGCCCCACGTCATTAGTTCTTCTATATACAACAAATACTCATGACTTCTTGAAGGCTGTCACTGGAATAAGAGCTTTGCTTAAACACTGCCAAGAAGTGGGAGGAGGAGGAGGAAGGGGAAAATTTTTAAGGCAGGATAAATTGTTTCTCTCATTCTACTTTTTAAGGCTTCTCCCCCCTTGCCATTTCTCTTTTATGTTCTTGACAGTGAGGAGAGACTCATCAACATGTCTGATGAGTCAGAATAGAAAGCTTCTTCCCCAGTTTGCTTATCCATACCTGTGACATCAGCACTAGGAAATTTGCTCTAAAAGTCTTCAAGAGAGTCAAAGCTTTGTCCTCTTCAAACACAGAGTGTGCTGATTTTTTGCTAAATGTACTGTTTTTCACTTATTGTTTACCTACTATAACATCCATGCCACCTCATGGATCATGAATCTCTAAATTCCAGGGTTTACAGATGGTTGAAAAACGATTTTTTCCTTTTTGCAAGGAGAGAATAAAGCCTTAAAATTAAACTCTGAAGACTTATTGGGCCATAAAGAGTTTTTTTCATAATCTCAGTTTGAATGAAATTTAAATGAATTAGTAAGAAGCAGATCAGATTTCCTCAATCCTAAAGAAGAAATACGTGCCAGGCACAATGTGGTTTTATTGAACCCTCCGCTTCTTGGAGTTTGAAATATTTAGCAAATCCCGAGTTTGAGGGCAATAGTTTGTGGTGAGCAAATTGAGGTGGTCAAACTTTCAGTCGATTCTAAGTCTCCAGAGGTTAAAAAAGGCTGCCTTGAACGCCCTACTTCTCAGCATATATTTAAAATAAGTGTGGTCTTTTATCTGGAGATATGGATTTGGATTGTTATATTTATTAAAAAAATTCCAGATGTGTACCTCTGGTGCTTTTCTTCATTCTGTCTGCTAGTTCTGTCCTCCCCCACCCCAGGATATTGGACTAACCCCAGAGTGCCTCCAGTTGTCTCCTACAATCGATCTCACCTACCACTGACAGATTTATTCCTCAAGCACAACTCCTACCATGTCAATCCTCTGCTTCAAATTCTTCGATGGCTCCCCAATGTCTACTTAGTTAAATTTATATTATTTATTCTGGTATTCATGACTTTTCACAATGTGATGCCAACATTTTTTTTTTACCCCATTTTTTAAATCTCCCACCAGTCCCCTTGCAGATAGGTTTCTGGTCTTGCTATTTTTTTTTGCCTCAGGTCGCCTTGTGGTTTTCGACTGTATGGATTCCCACGTTCCTTCTCAACTGATGACGCTCTCATCCTATTGAAATGCCATCCTCTCCTCAACAGCCCAATCTTAATTTTTTTCTCCTCACATCTCACTCAGATGCATTCAGGTACTTCTGTGAGTCGTTCTAGTGCTTTGTGATCGCTATTGCAGTAATGGGTGTTCTTAGCTCTCCTACTATACAGTGGAAGCTGACACTATTGTAAACCCAGCAGGCTAGGACCCTGTTCTATATAGTCTGCTGCCTAGCTTAAAATATGCTTACTGAAGGGATGAAAGGATAAGGTGATCAATGAGTCTAGTGTAAGCTTTTGATTTTCCTGCCACATTACCTTGCTTCTGATAGGTACTGCAGGGAATTTTTAAAATGGGTGAATTCTCCAAAGCAGGGAAGAATCATTCATCTGACATAACAGAAAACAACTGATCCCCTTTGTAAAATAACTGAAACTACTGTTTTTTTTTTTTTTTCTATATGTATTGGAATTTTTGAAAGAATTGTAAGCACATCTTCAGAATGGTGGTAGAGTAGTCCTGTACCAAGTCTCCATCTGCAGAGATCTGCATAGGAAGATGCATCTGCAAAACGGTCAAGAAAAGGTTCCTTCATGTTTTATTCTTTGGAAAGGAAGTGCATCGTAAGTGAATTTCTTTTTCTTTAAAGGTTACAAAGTTTATTTAAATTTCATCTGAGTGACTCCACTGATCAAATGGATTGAATCAAGTGGGTATTCTACATTAATGGAACAAAACTCTTTAAATGTAAATATCCACCCTAGTTTAGCTGAGAACTTGAGAGGGGTACTTGCACATTGAGATTTGGTCTATGGTGCATTGTTCCCCTGTGGGTTCTGGTGGTGCCTTAGGTATAATCACATCTACAAATGCATCGTGCAGGACACTTTTAAGGAAAAAGCTTCTATTAATACTCGGCCATTAATAGGACATGGAGAGCTATATATTTTCACATTGAACTAGATCAGAGAGAAGCAAGAAAATTTTAGCTGACTTTTTTAGAGCCTACCTATATGGGTACCTGAACTATCTCAAAAGATGTAACTGAGGGACTTGATCTAAAACAAACACAACTGACCTCCCATTCCATTACTCCATCCATAGCAAGAATAGGTTTTGGGACTAAAACTGATATATCTAAGAAATAGTGAGCATCTACTAGGTAGTTTACATTTGTCATCCTATTTAATTTTTAAAAATATGGATATCGTGAAGTTGGTATTAAGACTTTCAAAGATGATGAATGGATTGGATAGGTTTAATCATTTATCCAAAGTCATACATCTGATAAATAACAAAGTGGACTAAAAACTAGGTCCATCTGATCTTGAAGATGGTGTTTTTCTGAGTGTTTTTTTCTTTATAGGAAAACATGAGAAGTAGAGGGAAGGTGAAAGTTTATCACAAGACCCTCTGGATACAGTGATGTGTCAATACTCAAGGATATCTGATACCCTTCCTTGAAAAAAGTACAGTAAAAAAAAAGGGACAATAAAAGGAAACTTCAAAATATTTCACAAATAAAAGCATTTTTAAATCAACAGAGATTTAAGGTTAAAGAATAAAATTGGCATCATTGGACAGGAATGTCAGAGGGAGAAATTTTTGCTAACATTGAAAGACAACTTGTAAAAGAACTAGGAAACAAATAAAGAAAGAATTTCATAGTAAAATTTGGAAGTGATAACTTTCCTGTTTCTCTCACTAAATGTACAAGCGGAATATTAGGTGAATAATAAATCACTTGTGGGTTTTAAAATTGAAAACACATGTATTACTGACACTGACTTAATGTGATTTGATTATTATGTTATTTCACAAAGACATGTGCAGACATTGGTTAATACCTCAAGCTTTGGAAAAGACAAACATTTTTGTTGAGTACATACTGCTGAGTGGCAGATTCTGGGGGCGGGAAAGAGTGGGAGGTATTTGGGCAAACAGGCTGCTCAAAATAAAACTGTGACAGGATGTACACAGGCCTCATATTTTTAACCATTTTGGAGCCAAATCCTAGAGTCACCTAAGATTTTACCTGAAGGGAGATCTGCTGAGCTGCAGTCTGAGAGCATAATCTCATTCATCTAATATGACCCATGAATATTCTGTTCTGTCTTCTTTTCTCTCTCAGTCTTTCCCTCTAGAACACATTTATGTCTTTTCTACATATTTCAAATTACCCTTGAATGTTAAATATTACTCAAATCAGAAATGGTTTATCAGATAATAAATATGTAATATTATTTGATATCTGTCAAAGTATGAAAATGAAGTGCATATATTGACCATTATTTTTGAGTACTTTCTTGGTGTTTATATCTAAGAAGTGTAGTAAACAGATATTCACAGAGCATTTAACTCTGTGCAAGGTACTGTGAACTTGAATATATAGAATTTCCAAGACAGTGTTTCTGCCCTAAGCTACACAGAGGAAGGTGGCAGAATGGGATCTTCATTATCTTCCCTAATTTAATTTCTATTTCAGCAGTGATGAGTAAGGGAATTTTTGTATAAAGTTGCCTAGAAATTACATGAAATGAAAAATAAGAGCAAGAGCAAGATTATTTGTCCAGGGTGCTCCACTCTCAAGAAAGTGATGATTTACTTTGTTCTTTACCCTTATAGAGTCAGAAGCCCCTTTTTCCATTGGGATAGAGGAAAAATGGTGCCTGGTATGGCTGTAGGAGTTGTGATAGTATGGAGTTGGTGAGAGGGCTAAGCAAGAGAAAAGGAATGGAAAAGGGAGATGAAAATAGAAGGGTCAAATAGCCATGGTGAGAGTGGACAGCTTTGCCTTGTTTCTGATCTTGGAGGAAATGCTTTAAATTTTTTGCCATTAATTATGATGTTGGCTGTGGTTTTATCATATATGGCCTTTATTATGTTGAAGTGTGTACCTTCTATGCCCACTTTATGCAGGGGTTTTATCATAAATCTGTGTTGGAGCTTGACAAATGTTTTCTCTGTGTCTATTTATATGGTCATATGATTTTTCTCCTTACTCTTGCTGATATGGTGTATTACGTTAATAGATTTATGTATGTTGAACCATACTTGCGTTTCTGGGATAAAGCTCACTCGATCATGATGGATAATACTTTTGATGCATTGTTGAATTTGTATTGCTAAGATTTTGTTGAGAACTTTTGCATCTATGTTCATTGGCGATATTGGTCTATAATATTCTTTCTTGGTGATATAGCTATCAGTTTTTGGTATCAGTATAATGTTAGCCTCATAGAAAGTATTTGGAAGCATTGCCTGTTCTTCAATGTTTTAGAAGAGTTTGAGAAGAACAGGTATTAATTCTTGGCTGAAAGTTTGTTAAAACTCATCAGAAAAATCATCTGGTACTGGGCTTTTCTTTTTCGGGAAATTTTTCATTACATCTTCATTTTCCTTGCTTATAATTATTGTGTTCAGATTTTTCCATTCTTCCAGATTCAGTCTTGGTAGACTATATTTTTCCAATACTTTGTTCATGTCCTTGAGGTTGTCACTTTATTGGCATGGAGTTGTTCATAGTAGTCTCTTATGATGTTTTGTATTTCTATGGTATCTGTTGTAACTTCTCCTCTTTCATTTATGATTCTATTTATGAGAATTTTCTCTTTTATTTCCTTTGTGAGTCTAGCCAATGGTTTGTAATTTTGTTTATATTTTCAGAAAACTAATTTTTGGTTTCATTTATCTTCTGGGGATTGTCTTTTTGTTTTCTATTTTGTTTATCTCTGCTTGAATTTTGATTATTTCCTTTCCTGTACTGATTTTTGACTTTGATTTTTCTTCTTTCTCTAGTTGCTCTAAACTTAGGGTTAGATTGTTTATTTGCTGTTTTTCTTGTTTCTTGATGTAAGCCTGGATTGCAATGAACTTCCCTCCTAGGACTGTTTTGCTGTATCCTATGGAATCTGGTAGCTCATGTTTTCATTCTTATATTCTCTAAGTATTTTATAAGTTCTTCTTTGAGTTCCTCTTTTACAACTGTTATTTGATATTGTACTGGAGTTCTTAGCCAGAGAAATTAGGCAAGAAAAAGAAATAATAGGAATCCAAACTGGAAAGGATGAGTAAGTTTATCATTATTTGCAAATGACCTGATTATATATATAGAAAACCCTAAAAACTCTGTCAAACACTTGTAGAACTAATCAATGAATATATTAAACTAACAGGCTAAAAAATCAGTGTACAAAAATGTGTTGCATTTTTGTATGTAAACAATATGCTAAAAGAAAATGAAATCAAGAAAACCACACCATTTAAAATGGAAGCAAAAAGAATCAAATATCTAAGATTATACTTAATAAAAGAGGTGAAAGACATATACAGTGAAAACTAAAAGTCTTAGGAGAAATAGAAGAGGACACAAAGAGATGGAAAGACATCCCCTGCTCATGGATGGGGAGAATCAACATTGCTTAATGGTGATCCTACCTAAAGTAATATACAGATTTAATGCAATTCTTGTTAAAAAACACATGGGCTTATTTCAAGGAACTAGAACAAAATATCTTAAACTTTGTGTGGAACAATAAAAGACCCTCAATAGCCAAAGCAATTATGAGAAAAAAGAATGAATCCAGAGGGATTACACTACCAGACATTGAACTATACTACAAAGTGATAGTGAGCAAACAGTATGGTACTGGAATAATAACAGACGCACAGATCAATGGAATAGAACTGAATCACCAGAAACTGACTCACACACATACAGTTAGTTAATACGTGACAAAGGAGCCAAAAGCATATGATGGACAAAGGAAAGTCTTTTCAATCAGTGGTACTGGGGTAACTGGACAAATGCATGCAGATGAAAACTAGATCACTCTCTGGCACCATTCACAAAAATTAACTCAAAATGAACTACAGAGCTGGACATAAGACAGGAAACCATAAAATTCTTATAAGACAACATAGGAAAGACAATGAAAGGCATCAGCCTTAGGAAGTCTTTGGGGGACTCAACTCCATTAAGGGAAACAAAATGAAAAGTAAACTGAGACTACATCAAACTGAAAAACTTCTTCACAGTGAAATAAAACATCACCAAAACAAAAAGACAACCTAATAAATGTGAGAAGATATTTGTGTTCCATATTTCTGACAAAGGCTTACTATACAAAATATACCAAGAAGTCACAAAACTCAACAGAAAAACAGATAATTCAATCAAAAATAAAAAGAGGATTTGGAGAGACATTTTCCCAAAGAGCATATACAGATGGCCAATAGGCACATGAAAAGATGTTCCTACTTACTACCAGGGAAATACATATTAAAACAACAATGAGAGACTGGCTATTATCCAAAAGTCTGTAAACAACAAATGCTGGGGAGGAGGTGGAGAAAAAGGAACACTTATATTGTTGTTGGGAATGCATATTGATGTAACCCCTATGGAAAATAGTATGGAGATTTCTGAAAAAGTTGAATATGAAAATCCCATATGGTCCTGCTATCCCATTGTGGGTGTCAAACTGAAAGATACAAAAACACTAACTCACAGAGACTGATGCACCCCCGTGCTTATTGCAGCTCTATTCACAATAGCCAAGAAATGGAAACTACCTAAGTGCCCAATGTCAGATGAATGGATAAAGAAGATGTAGAACATATATACAATGGAATACTACATAGCCTTTAAAAGAGATGAAATTCCGTTATTTTAATCAACATGGATAGATCTAGAGGGGATGATGCTAAGTGAAATAAGTCAAAAGAAGATAGATACCAGATGATCTCAGTCATAGATGGAATGTGAATAGACAAAATAAAGGAAGAGTTGAAACAAAACCAACCATTAGTCTCTTGTAACAGAACTGAGGTTACCAATAGAGAATGGGATGGGATGGTGGGAGTGGGGGAAGTGGTGGCAAAGCCCACCGGACAATGGTGAAGAACACTTGGTGATTTGGTGGAGGGTGGGGTGTGTTGATAAATATCTGAGGAATGGGGAAACTGCACATATGGGGAATGTAAAAAAAAAAAATCCAGAGAGGGAAGGGTCATACAAGCATCCTTTGGCAGGGTCTGTATACCAATGAAAGCAAATCTGAGAAGAAATGTAAGGTATTTTTTGCACCACCATCTAATTCTCACATGTGTTAGAGATTTGCTAACAGTCAGATTTTGTTATGATAATAATCTGGGTCCTACATGCTCTTTTACATGAAGTGAAGCCTAACTGCAGGGGTAGAGCTGTCAGTCAGACAGATATTCCTATTCCTAGGACTAGAGAGAACACAAAGTACTAAAAGTAAGCTTACAGAAGCCTATGCTGGAAAAGCTGACTATACACATAACTTGCTAAAGCGTAGGGACCTGTTCAAGTAGGAGTTGTGGAGATACAAATGGCAACAAGTGAAAATGAGGTGTCACAGAACTGCACAAAGAACTTTGTGAAGTATTTTCCCTGAGGTTTCCTTTGTCCTGGCTCATTAGTACTGGATTGCACAGAATGAAGAGTTTAATTGCTGTGTCTGAAGCAGGCGATACAGAGGTGAGGAAGGTGCAGATGTGGAAACTATAGAATCAATTCAGTTAAGGACTTGAGGAACGACCAAAGAGAAGAATCATCCTTGATTGTATCTAGAGCTCGTCCTTTTCTTCTCCTGTTTTCCTTTCCTTTCTTCTCTCTTTTCTTCTTTCCTTCTCTAAACGTTAACAAAGACTTTATTTTGATCCAGACATGGGATAGTGCTAGGTATAAAGATGATAAAGGCACAGTCTCTTCCCTGTGAGAGTTCCTTGTCAAGAGAGAAGCTCACTTCTATTTCATGACAGTAATAGCTGAGAACGTGATCCTTGTTGTTGGGGTTTGATAAACTGTACCCTCTTGGGACTTCTAGCTGCCCTCCCAGCAGGTAGATAATGTGTTTGGATAACTAAACAGTGTCCTCATGGACTTTGGATCCCCAGGAGCAGTGATGGAATGATTGTGCATTCTACTTAGATGAGCCATGTTTAATGCAACCCTCCTGCTCCTCTTGGAGTCGCATTCAGTAGGGCTGTCCAGGTAGACAGATGAGATGAAGTGATGAGATGAAATAAGAAAAGTGCAACTCCAAATGCCCCCAGTCTGGATTGAGACAACTTGGTTCAAGTATTTATACTTCCTCTTATCAGTGTTTTGGAAAAATGAATTGAAATGAACTCTCACAAGGGATGCTCAATACAGATTGATGGAATGTGAAAGACCCAGAATTCAAGTGTCATCTGAAAAGTTACTTAACTATGAAGAAATATTTTGCTTGGATTAGTTTCAATTACATTAACAATACCAGACAAAGTTTGATGGAAAGGGTCAAAAGGAATAGTCTAAAGTTTTGGGTTCTATCTCAAAAGGGAATTCATGGGGGGAAGCATAACTTTGGGAAGAGTTGGAAGGTAGAGTGGAGGAGCAGAGGAAGAAGGAATAAGGTGACTTTCCTTCCTAGTGGCTGCCGTTCTGGTGTTCTGTGCTGTGCTGTGTTCCCATAGCAATTCCAAGCCCAATTCAGCAAGGCAGTTATTCATAACTATCAGAATTGTGGACTTAACTTGTCTTTCTCACCCACTAAACTGTTGGTTGCTTGAGGCATGGGTTATGCCTTATTTACCTTTTAATTCCAAGCATTTAGCATAATGGAATGAGTGAGAAGGTATAATAGTCAAAGGAAAACTTCACTGACTTGTTAATTGTGCCCAGGGGTCCCAAATCTTGCAATGAAATAGCCTGAGCTAATAATACTTAACTATTTATAACATTATTCCAGATATTTAAGCAGAGAAGCAGAGTTCCAAAAGTTTAAGGAATCAGGAAAAAACAAACAAACAAAAAACAAAAAAACAACCAAAACCAAAGAACAACTCATATCAAGTAGAAAAACAGGCATCGAGAGAGTCACCACAATTCTTCCTAACTGATACTGTTTCTCTGTCACCCGCAATAGACTTAACTTAAAAAACTTAGGTTCTATTTGGAGCCAAGGCAAGTGTTTTAAACTTTCCATCTCTGCAAAGAAAGCCCTGTTATTTTCAATGACCAGCTTTTTGAGAAGAATTAAGGGGTAGATGTAAAATCATCGCTTTATTAACTTGTGTAGGGCATATTTGATGGATGCATGCATGCTAGCCAGATTTCCAAATGAATGGAAATTTGTCTCCTCAAAATGCCAGGCCTTAGCTCTTGGTAAAAGCAAAATCTGCCTAAGGTTTTCAGCGTTGTAGAGAGCATCATTTCAGTAATGACAGGTCACAGTCTGTCCTCTTGATGACCTAGTACAGTTGACAGACTTCACACTGTTTAAGAGTGAAGAGTGAGGAGTGTGAGATTTGGAGACCTTCCAGAACTATTCTTCAAAGTGTCAGAGGGATCACAACAGGGAGCAAAGTTCAGAAGTTCAGTTAAGTTGAAGATCCTTCACCCTAGAAAGTTTTCATTAATTTTTTTTTTCTCTTTCTTGTACACCCCAATGAATGTTGCAAATGCAAATTTCTCAGCATGACTTGGTCAAAACCCACTCAATATGATGCCAAGAATCTGCTTTTCAGACTATGCTGCAAAATGTGCAGCTCTGTGAGGCTTAGATAATTCAAAAAGTATCTAATTTTCAGTAACCAGATTTCGAATCATAATGAATTTCAGATTCTTTCAGGATTCCCCAACTCTGAAATATGTTTCTTTAAAGCAGCTAAACTTTCAGAATTTTACTCTAAGAATACATTCTTGGTGGTAGATGTGGTGTGAGGTATGCACCGACTGAAGAGTGAATTTGATTATCCTGAAAATTATAATGCCATGTACATGAAAGAAACCATAATAAAAAGAATACTTAATTTTTACTGACTTTAAGTCAAAAGAAAAACTACATTGAACAAGTCACAAAAAATAAAAGTTCTGTAACAATAAAAATAGAATATTATTATAGTAGCTTTAGAAACTGTAGAACTAATCTTATATGTTTCATCTATGTTAGAACCAAAAGCTCTCGATGATAAGCCTAAAGTGGATTAATAAGTACACATAAGTTAGTGATGAAGAGCTTACAAAACAACTCTGAGAGTGCAATTGGAATAATGAGATCAACATGGGAGATATTTGGGAAATGTTGGGGGTGCATTTTTGGTCATCACAACAATAGAAAGGGTCCAAAAGGAATCCAAAGGGATGTTAGATGTCCTGAAATGTGTGAGATAGTTCCATACATCAGTTAAGATAAAACCACTTGTCCTGTTTTTCATCCCATTTTTCAATGACTGCTCAGGATTCACGTAGGTGAAAAGCTTGTTTATAATGTTCTATACCCAGAATCTAACCCTGTTTTCCTATTTTACATACAAGCACCAAATATTCTTTTGCGTAGTTAGAATGTTCCATTTTCAGGAATGCAACTACTAGGCAAGTTAAGGGAGGAATGGCATTTTGTCAGGAGGCATGGTGGACAGGGCTTGATCAGCAATTACTCTCCATCTTAGGAAATCACCTGTGGCAAGACTGCGTGTGCTATCTGGTTGTGGCTCGACAAATCATGCCTTTGTCAATCTTCAGCAGTAGCTGTGTGGTGATTCTGCATGCAGCTGTAATGCATGACTACGTCACTCTGCCCTCTAGAGTGGTTATGCCTAAGCATTTATATACTAAAACATATATTTAAGTCACAGATTACTCTTCTTGTTGTTTTGCTTTATAATACAGCTAGGACCTTAGGATAATTTTTTTGAGCATATTTGAATAAATGGGCTATGGATTTCCTTTCAAGACAGTAAAGGAAAGCATTAGAAAATATGTGCTAAAAAAGGAGGCTGTGAGTCTGAGAGGATTGAATGGTGTTTATTGGAAAAAAGCTTAGTTGGTAAAGGTGATAAAACTACTGACTTGTGTGAGTGGACTAGAAAGATCCTTATAGGAACATGGTCTTTGCTCTGAACCTCGCTACTCTAAGGAGGAATTAAGGTCAGTGTCCCCAAGTTCAGGTATCTACATGCCATTATTATGTTTTTTACTATATCTGTCTATACAACTACTTACTTGATAGCTTTATCTAAATCAGATAAAATTCATTGCTACTTAAGTGTATTTTATATAAATTTGATATCAATAAACCCAGGTTTGATGGGGTAGTTACATTTTCCCCTAGACATATTAAAATAAGTATATAACTTGTAAGGTAAATGGAAAAAAGATTGCTCTTTCAAAAATAAGATTGTATCTAGTGGACCTTTTGGTTATAAATGTACTTTTTGGTAAATGGTGCTTCAAAGAATATATACTAATAAGATTACAGACTTGGAAAGCATTAAGGGTGAAGGATGATCCAGCCATATGATTTCATTTTCTGTACTCTTTTTTCTTTTGCTAAAATAGGTCTTCATGTTGCATTTCAAATATCACAAGTACAAACAGTTTACAAATAGAGTGAAATACATGTGATAGAGTGCCTATACCACAGAAAATTGATGCTTTACATGAAGATACTCTTTACTAAACTCTTATTTGTAAGCCTTTTTGTATAGAGCAAACTCTCTGTTACTGTGGTCAATGTATTATGTACGATTTAACTTTAGTAAAAATAGGCTATTGCATTCAAGCGGCAAGTTTTGTTGAATAAACATCTTAAATAATTTGTTTGTTTATTCATTCAATAAACAATTTTGAAGTTCCTACTATGTGCAAAGCATGGTCCTCGGTCCTAAGATATGGGACTCATAGAGTTCCTTTCCTTGTGAAGCTTAGATTTCATTAGCATCAGATGAGAATGCAAGCAACATTGATTCCCTGAGAAAGGAATTCGTCAGGAATTTTGTCCTGAGAAGGAAAGAGATGGGTACAGTTAGATGTCCTAAGCCTGGCATCAGGGGAGGTGCACACATATATTGTCATTTGGCCTTTAATTTTGTTTAGCAAATATGCTTAACATTCTTTTGTTTGTATACTTTTTCTAACAATATACAATTTTGTTGATACTTTACATTTACAATTCTTAATCCCATTTAAAATTTGACTGTGCAGGTTAAGAAGTGGAATGTATTAGTTTCTTAAATACTTTAGTCCAAGTTTTCATTTTTTTTATGTGTAACATAAATTGTCCTTAAGTCACCTTGAGTCACCTTTTCGTTCTATTCATGACATTAATATAATTGTAAGTGGTACCAGAGCCTCTTAATGATCATTTGAAGCATTTAAAGTGTTCCTTCTTTTAATCTTCTCTATTTAAGACATTTAAAAAATAATACCAAAGGGTGATTTAAGGTGGTGAATGCTGTTAAGTAAAGAGTTCAAAAATATTCAAAGAGAACATTCCTGTCACAAGACTATGGTGAAACGTCTTATTATAATTTCCATATAGTGGGTGTTTCTTACTTCTTCAGCTATTAATGTTAGATGAAATTCATCCATTGTATTATCGGTTAGTCATTTCCAAACAGCTGAAACAAAAAGTGACGCCTTTTATTATTTTCAAAATCTCAGGTAGCACCACTGACCTTTAGAGGTTCAGCAAATGGAAACTTTAAATATAAAAATGCTAAACTTTTCACCAAGATTATTTTGAAGTCCAGTTAATAAATGCTGTTTAAAATAATCGACTCTGGGGTATTCTAAGATTCTGAGAAGTCATGAGTCACTGAAGAAAAACTAAGCTAGGCTCCAAATAGCTTTTGTGTTAGGAGTTTTTGGTCCAATTACAATTCTTTCAAAACAGGTTATCCATGTTTGGCAATTCCCAATCAAGAGGAAATTTAGCTGATTAAAACATGCTTGTATTTGAATATATTAATCAATCCTTATATTTAGAGACAATTTCCTCTGAGTTATGATAAACTGTTTGCTTGTGAAAATGATTTTTTACATGATTTTTCACTTTGGTGATGCTATCAAGAATCATGTTGATGTTTTAGAGATCTAATGCTGCCCCTACAGAATAATTATTGCTATAACCAAGAAAGATTAATGTAATAGAGAAAATACTTTAAGAGAATTCCTTTAAAAGCAAAGAAATTTCTTTTCCATGACTGGAATTAAGCAATTAGAATCGTGTCTGGCACAAAGCAGGTGCACAATGCATATCTATGGAGTGAGTAAACAAATGAAATAGAGTATCTTAGCAGCCTTAGCATGTTGGTGTCCTGTCTGAGGAGGATGCCTCATCAGCTGGGAGGAAGTGGGGCGGTTCTTCCAGCAGAGGGGTATAAAGGATGATCTCTGAGCCCAGTGCATGCCCTTGAACCTGACTGTGTTCCATATAGCTATGTGGACTTCAGCAGACTTTCAGTGTCTTGCTTGCTTCTTGTGTCAGTTGTGGGTACTAATAATGAACAGAACCAACCCCATGATCAAGAGGAAAGGTCAAGTTATACATATACAATAGCATATAAAATACTTTTGATAAATGTCAGTTAATTTTAGAGTACAATTATAGATTGTACATTGATATTGGATTGAGATCCTGGACTTTTTAGGTAAAAAATATGAAATCGAACTGAACACCCAGACCGATATATGCTGTTTTTATAAAAACAAGTTGCTAAATAAGTCTTGGTTATAGGTATAGAAGAATGGGATAATGGTATTGAGGTGATAGAGAATGCATTTTTCATTGTACATCCAAAAACAACTGGTTATTTCTTCATAAGTTAGTTTTAATATTAAGAGGAAGCAATCACTATGCAAGATACAAGGGAAGGAAAATGTATTTTCTTTACTCATAATCCCTTAGTGATCTCCATTTTATTTTTCAGAGAGTAAATCACAAATTGGCATTCAAGACAGTTCATTCTGGTTCTAGCCAATCCTCCAGGTTTATTAAAAGTTTTAGCCTAATTTTATGTCAATTCTGGTTACCTTCTCCCAACCATGCAACTTTCTTCCCTCAATACATTCACTCTAGGATGAGGAGGCACTCTCCTTTTGAAAGAACCCAGAATTTACCCACTCCTGATTTTTATTTTGAATGCAATTTAAAACATCTCCACTTATAAAAGTGCAATCATTGTCCCAGTGCCAAGGCCTCCTCATCAGGTCTCTTGTTGGAATGTCCTGTGTTGCCTCTGCTGGAGCCTTCTTGGCACCTGTCATTGTATCCACTGTTTCAGTGAGCTGTGTAGCATCCCTTCCCAAAATGTGTTTTCATCCTTTAGTTCCTAACCTGGCATTGAATAGCTGCTCAATAAGCAGGTGTTGTTTAAGCTGCTTTGCCTTTAAGATCGCATCATTGTATCTAAGTTTAAGGTGTTCCTCACCATAGATCGACATTTGTATACAATTCATTAAATTTACCACTAACAGTCTAAGTTTACCCTTACCACATAAATTGCCTTTTCTTCCTTTTAATTTAATTTTTTAAATTTAAAAATTTGGGCTTCAAACCTGATCCATGGTTTTCAGAGTCTGAAAGTCACCTGAGGTATAGGAGGTTCTCCCTCTCTCTGAAATGATTTAATCCAGGCCTTTCAATGAGACTTTTTTTTTTTTTTGGGATAGAATTTTAGTTTTCTGATTTGTAGTAAGAATTGTCTCCTAAGTAGAAAATAAAATGAATGTGGTAAGATACTAAATGAAGGAATAAGAAAAGAAGAAGAGAGGAGATGGAAGGTTTTCCTTCTTCAATTGGCAAAGAATATCAGAAACAGTGCATGGGCAGGGGAATTGGGGTCCTGGAACTTACAATCTTGGCTGAGTTCAGTATGTTCTACTTAATGAGTTTCTTGGCATGAAAGACAGAAATCTTCATGTTATCAAAGAATCCATAGCCCCCAGGGGGAAGGTGAGCAAAGAGGCACCTCTCCCTTTCTTTGTCTAGAAATATGGTAGCTGCAGCCACAGCTGTCTTCACACAGTGAATTAATTGCCCCCTGTGGGTGCAAGTGGGCTGGGTGGTCAGGGTAAGGACACTGGGAGTCAGGCAAAACATGGTTTCATGACTGACCGTTCCTTATAGACTATGTCATTATAAACACATGAAAGAGAATGGAGCTTTGACATGAGGTGATCACTCTTTGGTGTTCCGTTTTGTGTCGCAGAAGACATGGGAAGGTGGAGATGGGAGGCCATAGTGATCGTCTTATCTATAGTGGCTGGCACTATGAGAAAAAGTGAAAGCAAGGGTTGTGACTCAGCTAACAAAGGTGGGGTCAGGTCACCATATAGTTGCTGGAATGTCCCATTTAGTGGTGTCACAGCTGTGGTATTTCAGTTGCTGCGTACTGGTGACCAGGTGGAACAGAAATGTCTCTCTAGGCCACACATGCATAACTGCCAAGGGGTCCTCCAGAGCCCTGTCTCCGTGACTCTCTGTCTTGTGTCCTACTCCATAGAGAAACTGGAAGTCACTAGATGGGGCATCCCTTACCTTCCTGCTACAAAGCATCCTGCTCTGCAGTCACGCTTTTCTTCTTTCCACCTGTTCTACTAAAAGAGCTACCTCCTTTTCTAAGATGAGTCCCCATGATTCGCAATTATGACTTTTTCCTCCTGTGTTTTCCATGGTTCTTTCTCAACTAGTCTTTCTTACCCTACTTGCAGCCTGCTTCAGCGTCTTGCCAACAATCTCCCCTCATCCTCCATTGGCCGATATCATTTTCTGTCTACCACTTTATTTGCAACCATACTTCAAAAAGAGATGTGTCTGGTAGTGGAGCAGGAGCTCAATCATCAACAGTTGTTGAAATAATAAATAAGTGAAAGAATGGGAAACTGAAAAAGGTTAACAATCACTCTTTTAATCAGCACTTCTATATCTGCTCATAGAGAAATAGGAATAGGAATGAGAGTAATGACACCGGCTGCAGCAATAATAATGAGTCAGAATAAAAGTCCACGTTTTTTTGAGACTTGATACTGAGATTGGTGCTGTGCTAGGACTTTGCACACAGGTACTCACTACCTTTCACCATAACCTGCTGAGAGAAGTGCTGGTCCATCCCTTTCTAGCCCAGGAGGCTGAGCAGAGAGGCCAGGCACTGCCTGAAACTCAGGTAGTAACTATAACCACTGTTGAGGGGAATTCTGGATCTTAACTCTTTTATCACTTTGTGGTGTGACGCTTGGGCCCCTCTGCATTTTTGCCTTCTTTTTTTTTTTTTTGGAGGGGTGGTGTATAAAACTGAGAAACTGGGCTGAAATATCAGTTGAGTGTCTTCACCTAAGAGCTTTCTCAATTGAAAAGTGCTCTTTAAACCTGAATTAGAATTTGAATTCCATGCTGTTTGGAATGCATTTCATCCTTAAATGATAAGCCATCTCAGTGAGCCCCATACATCGTTCTGATGAACGCCCAACTTCACAATTTCCTGTCAGCTTTCGAGGGTGGACTGGTAAATAATACTTTCTGGCCTATGACCAAGTTTTGCATCTTGATATTACCTTATTTAGAAAAAAACAGAAAGAGTCTAATTCTGGCTAACATTGACTTGTTTTCTTTTGAAACAAAATCATATTTCTTTCCTAATTATAAGAGGAATGCATGCCTATGGTGTGAAAAAAATAAAGAACTAGAAAGAAGGAAATGCACATCCATTAGAATGAATGCCTACTAAAATATTGGTAGAGTTTTAAAAACAAAACTGGATCTTCCTTTAAGATATGCAATTCTGTATCCTGCTTCTTTTTACTTAATATAGTATAAACATTTTGAGAAACTTTCAATGATGCACAGTTTGCATGACAGGAAATAACCAACTCCCCCTTGAGAAAAATTAAAGCCACTGGTGGCAGCCTCAAATCTGACTTTAATTTGTCACAATAGCAATTCCATTTCCTTCTTCTCGGGGACAGCTGACAAATATCCTTGGTTGTCACCACCCATCTTGTTCTTATCAGAGAACCTGCATTTAGGTGGTGAAATGGGCAATTGGACCTTGGCACCTGCTGCCATAGCAGCAGAAATATTGAAAAATATAGTTGAATATTTTCAAAACCTAATTTCTTTATGATTGAGCAATTACATATTTTCTCATTAGGTTAGAAAAATATTTATTCAATGCGACTGAAGCATTTCATACTTTAAAAAAGGAAAGAGTCTAAAGGTACTGTCAAAAGAAAGTAACTTATAATGTAAGAAATACTTAACATGAGGAATTGTCATTGATATGGCATATTAAAAGAATAAACTGCATGTATATCTTGCCTTTGAACATTAAAATTTGTGTACAATGAATTATAGTCCATTCAGATTAAGGGGTTGTGCTCTGGCATTGTATTTTTAGGGTCTGAATTAGGCTAACAAGTTATTTCCTGGGTGAATCAAGACCTCTTTGGGTCTTGGTTTTCCCATCGTAAATGTGGTACCTGTTTCACAGGGAGCTGCAGTGATTCCATGAGCCAGTCTGGGCGAAGCACATAGGGCAGTGTTTAGAATCCATATATATATATACATATATATATATATATATACATATATATGTATATATGGCATAATTCACCTATGTCAGTGGTTCCTAATTACTCATGGAAGGTCCAGGGTCAGGCATCAGATTACCTCAGGACAGTGTGAAAATATACCAACGAGAGATTCAGGTTCAATGCATTTACAGCTACGGTATGATGATGTTTCTTGGTGCTGTTTGGTAGGATGGAGGAGGGAAGGGTGAGTTAGTCCTCTGGGAAGGTTGGAGTAGACTTCCCAAGGTCATAATGCTGGGCCAGCGCATGAAGGGTAAAGAGAGGCTTTCTAGTAAAGAGGTGGCTGGGGAAGGGCGTATTCCATAGAGGAAGAAGAGGCAGCCAGAGTTTAACTGTGTGTTGCGGAGGACTTGTGAGCAAGACAAGCTGCTAGACACATTGACTTCATTCACCTCTTGCCTCAGTTCATCGTTTCAATCTTCTTCCAGATGTGTGGACATTAAGTAGTTTGGTATCATTCCCTCATTTGCAAAAGAAGGAGATAAGGGCGGGCCCTGGGGGAGCAGTGTTTAGGGTAATAGCCTCGGAAGGACTGCAGTCCTAGGTGGGAGGAGGGGGGACAAAGAGTGTGAACAACTAAATGAAAAAAAACCAAAAAGCTTCTCCGTCCTCTCTCCTCCTGCCTGCCTGCGGGCCTACTCGCCTTCACATCTGCCTGCACTGTTCCTTGAAAACAAAAACCAAAAACCAAAAAGCACAAAGGAGAGCTCAAACGTAGGTCTGGCTTCATAGCTCACGGGCTTTCTGTCAGCCTGCTGGGTGGGGCGGATTTAGACTGCTCTGAGCGGTGAGTCTGGCAGAGAAGCAGCCTGCGGGTGAGCGTTGGTGAAGGGCCGCTCGCCTTCCACGTTCCCTGCAGCCTGCCTGCGTTGCTAAGCCTCCAGGGAGACTGATGGCTTTGGGGAACCTGGCCTGAGGGACTCACACCTGCCTGTGTGCATCCTTCTCCTGGGACGGAGCACTTCCCATCTGGACGCTGTTGTGGTGGCCGTTGTTAGGTACAGTGGAATCGGCCACCCTTCTGGGGACTTTCCTCTAATTACTGCCACCTTCCTCAAGTACCGGTTCTCCTGCCCTCCCTCCCAAGGTGACTTATAAGTAATAAATTACCCAGGTGCCCCAAAGGAATTTGGTTTGCTAGTTAGAGGCGGGGTGGGGGTGGGGTGGGGCAGAAGCCAAACAAAACAAGATCTTGATCTTGTGTGTTAGCCCTGCGATTTGAGTTTGGAAACACAAAATACTTTTTTTTTTAAAAAAAAATTTTAAAGGGAAGGTACAGGCAAGAATGAAGGTGAGTAGGCAAACAGGAAGGAAGGAAGAGAGAAGCCCTGAGATTTGAGTTTGGAAACACAAATTTTTTTTTTTTTTTTTAAATTTTAAAGGAAAGATACAGGCAAGAATGAAGGTGAGTAGGCAAACAGGAAGGAAGGAAGAGAGAAGAGGAGGTAGAGCTTTATTTTTTTCATTTAGTTTTTAACCTTCGTTTCTCACCCCAGCCCTGGCTCTTGAACTCAGGACCTTGGGATGGATGTAGGACTGCTCTGAGGTACTACACCGCTAGGCCACCAGGGTACACCCCAAAGATCTTAAGAATAGAAACCTTTCTCTCTCTCTCATACATATAGTTAAATGGGGATCCTGGTGAGTTTTTAGATCTTATGAAACTTTGTAGGATGGCAATGGGAGGACAGGACTCCTCATTCTGTTTATTAATGAAGTCACAAGAGATCGGCTGTGCCTGCTTCTGGGTAGGAGGTTGACTTTAATTTTATTGAATAAACAAATCACTCTAGCTCAGTGACTCATAGGGTAACTTCAGTCAAAGGAAAATTAATTTACACTTGCTTCCCTCTGTATTTTACCATCTTCAGAAATCAAAAAGCCACTATGCCAGAAATAATCTGAGTGGGTTAGGGTTTTACTCAAGGAGGGGTTGAAGGAAAAAAAGTGTTATTTCTCTGTGCTGATTTCAGGTGAATTATTGAACCTATTGGGCCCTGATGCAGGCAGTCACATTTGTACCGAATAGAATCCGATGGGAGGGTCGCGTTTGGTCTGAACTGTGGTATCTAGACAGCTTCTCACAGAGGCAAATAAACTCATGTGAAGCTTACTTCTTTGTGGATGTTATCATAGACAGCCTCATCTTGAGTAAATCTAGCCTAATCTCAACTAAAATGGTTGGTGCTCTTGAACAAAGTAGTTGTGGATTTTGTGATACCTCTTCTGACCATATGGTTTCTGGATGACTGCGATTCCCAAGTGGAAATTCCAAACTGGGTCTCTCTTACCTACACTGCAGTCTCTTATTTCCCTCTCTCTCCTAGATATTTCCATCAGCTCTCCTGAAAACAGCCAGTCCTGACTGAGTTCATCATCTTTCCCCCAGCTCATCCTCCAGCTTTCCTCACCGACCTCATCTGTAGTTTTTTGGGTGACCTGAACACCACCTGGAGTTTCTGCTAGTCAGTTTCATCAAGTTTTATCTCTTTTCTGTGCCATCTCCAGATTTATAGCTTTATTTCTCCTGCTATTATCATCACCCGGTTGCATTTCACTTCATTCATTGAGTTTGTTGTTCCCACATGTGGATGTCAGTTAATTTCTTAAGCATTATTTTATTCCAGTATTCTATCTAGCGTCTCAAAATTCTCTAGTGGTCCTCTTTGCTTGATGATGAATCAAGTTCAAATTCCTTATCCTGGCATGACAAAGCCTCTCATCTTCTCTCTAGTCAATATGCTTCACTGTTTTGTGGAACTTCCAACCTACTTAATGACTTAATATCACTCATATGCCATGTCAGCCTCACTTCGAGGAAATTCCTTAACCAGCAATATTGTGCCTGTCCTTTCAGAGTTTAGTAAAGACCTTAAAGCCCTCTTCTCCAGCTCAAACTACTTCACTGATCTCTCTGCCTTCTCTCATCTCTGATTTATTGTCCGTCGGTTGTTTTAGAACTAGATAGTGTATACTCTTGCATATTCTTTGGTTTACTGTCTGTTTCTCTTGCCCATTGATGAGGCTGTTAGGTTTGGGAAGGTAAAGAAATATCTCAAAGTTTCTTTTTGTGTGCTCAGAATCTTCAGCCCAGCCATAGCATGTAGGAATCATCTGCCACCCCCCAATCCTTTTCGACATGAAAGGATTTGTTCAGATATTTGTGCTTGGGGTCTCTGGCAGATTCCATTCCCATTGCTGTCCAGGAAAGAAGCTAAACATCATGTAAAGTCCTATCTTAGCCTCGTGGTTATTGATAACGGTTCATGGCACCTTGATCTCATGACCTGAGTGGCATAGAGTGGGCATTCTGATTGTTGAATGAATAAATGATAACGCAGAGGAAATACTGGGCTCCCTGATTCAGTTTTGTATTTTTGTCATCATTTAGATAAAAAATAAATTCATTAAACAATGTCAGTCAGGTTAACAGCAGGAAACGGCTATTTTAAGTTCTAGCTTTACAAAGTGGAAACTGTTTCTTTTTGATTGTAGTTTTCCCCAATCAGGTACATTGAATGAGCTCTGCTGACATTTCTGTTTCTCACCTACTTAAATACCTCAGCTTCCATACCATTTTTATCTAATTGAATAGAGTTGATGATTATACTTTCCTGGTGCCTTAGGCCCTGAAGCATAATTTAGAAGGTCCCTAAATGCTGACTTTAGCCAGCCCTTACTTCAGTTGTGGCTTCAAGTTTTAATTCTGCTCATGCTTTAATTCCCCCAGAAAGCCTTCCTTAATTTCCCAAGAGCGAGTTAATGATTCCCTTCCCTTACTTCCCTAAAGTTCATCACTCTCTCTTCTGAATCTGCTATATATACACATTTCTCAAATTATGTGTACACTTATTATGCATGTGTATATTATTAGATGTATCGCATCTCACAAAATGTATTTGCTTATGTTTCTGTAAATTCCTCGAAGGCAGTAGCTTAGTCTCCTTCCCCTTTGGATCTCCAGCATCTGACACACTGTCTGCCCCACAACGTGCTCCACTGATGGTCATCGATGAATCGTGACAGGGAATGAATGACCCAGCAAGGACACCATCCGCTTTGTCTTCTGCAGTGCAGTGGCATTTTGATGGCTAACCATCTGACTGGTTCACTTCTGCATCTGAAGTGCTGATTGCTGGCAGCCAGAAGCCCTGAGTGCAGAGCCTGAAGCACAAGCCTGGTGAGTCAGCCGGCTCCACAACCGCAACCGATGGCTTGCCTTTCTTCTAGAGGAAGGCAAATATTGAACTCTGAAACCGAGGGGTGTTAGCTTGGCACTCATGAGAAGTCTGAATTAACCCCAACCAGCCTCCCGCCTCTGCTTGGGGAGCACAGGGCTGCAGGCTGAAACTTTGGGAATGGTGGGATATCATCCTCTGAGCGGGACAGCTTTCAAATCACCTGGTAGCATTTAAATTCTCTTTCTTTCTTTTTAAAGAGAAGAAGGAAGGAAGGGAAGGAGGAAGAAGCATTTTAAGAAAGAAAGGAAGGAAGAGCAGGGAGAAATATCTTTATTTAGCTCTTCATTTTTAGTTTTTCGCCCCGGCCCTCGGTTTTGAACCTGAATCCTTAGGCTGTTCATGGTGTGCACACAAGCATCTCTGGCTGCCTGAGCCATGAGGATGTGCCCTTTCCATGACATTTTAATGGGCTTTAAATTTTATTTCTTCTTTTTCTTTACTCTTTATGGAGTTATAATTGTGTACCAGTAATGTGTACAACCTGTTGATTTGAGACATTTATATATTGTATCACCTATAATATGATTACCAGTAGTTAATATCTCTGTCAGGTCACATAATTACCAGTTCTTTTTTTTTTTTTTTATTAAGAACACTTGAGATTTAGTATCTTAGCAACTTTGAAGTGGAGAATAACTAACTTATTGCTGCCTATGAACACCAGGCTGGGGATTGGCTCTCCAAAACTTTTTAAATCTGTGAGCTGTAAATTTGTGTCCTTAAATAAGTGCTTATCCTGTAACATTTTAGTTCAGATTCTTTACATTTTTTTTTGTGTGTGTGATCCTCATAGGCAAAATGAAAAGTTATCTTTAAGAAGATTACTGAAAGACTGTCACCATCTGCTAGCCTTTCTCTTTTAGAAAACAGGATCTGTGTGTGAACTGGCTTGAAGACGGGGCTAAGGCAGCACAGATAGCAAACCTATCCTTGCCAGGCTGGCTGACTTTTGGGTGACTCTCCTTCTGCGAATGTGTTTTCTCTGTCAAAGAACATGTCTGCAGGGTATAAATTGTTTTAGATGGCAGTTTTTCAAAAAGCCTTTGAGTTTTGGGATCATTTCTCCTAAAAAGTTTAAAAAAGATATATGTTTGTATATATTAGTTCTATTTTGGAAATAGCAAGCAAATAGTTTTGTAGTTCTACTAAAACCACTGTGTGCGCTTGCTGCTAACACGGCCCACCTGGAGAGGCAGCTCTGGCGGAAAAGAGCTTTAAATATTAAGATGAGCAAATTAACAGACAGGACAAGTCAAGTAGCCAGTTAACCTGCAAAGCCTGGGGCTGGTCTGGGGTCAGGGGTGCTCTGTGGCAGTTGTGAGCTGCTGCCCTTAAATCTCCAGCTGAAGCTACTCTTTCCCGGGAGTCATGTTTGCCGTGTCTGTCATTTCCTTTGCTGAATGCAGTGCTCTTGTTGTGTTGCTCTGAAATGGTTGCCACGGGAACATCTCCACCTAGTCATTATCTACTCAGGCTACTGATTATATTAACCCGGAGACAGATGTAGAGGGGGTTCGCTGCAGCCACCAGCTCTGCAGAATATTGCTATGGCTCTGCTGATCTCTCACCAATGTGTGTCTCTGAACAGTCTTCTCTGCATTTTCTCTTCTCTTCTCTCTGCCCCCAGCCCTAACTGCAGCAGTTAGTAAATGAAATAAATCTCTGAGAAATTGGCATTGGGATGGTAGAGCCAATACATTTCCATGCTTCCTGCCCTCTTCCAATTTTTTGTTGTAGTACCTGATGAGATAAAATAATAGTTCTTTCCCCTCCTCTCTGCTCTGCCTCTCCAAGCTTAGGTGTGAAGATAATTCTCTTCTTTAAAGGTCTGTGGCATCCCCCACAATGATGCTGAAGCCATAGTTCCCTGCTACTTACCCAGAGATGCTTCTAGAAATTCATATGGACGAATTTCTCTTCTAGACCATATAATATATAAAAAGGAAATGAAACGGGCTTTTAAGTAACTTTATCTTACATATTTCTTACATATCTTATCATACATAGAGAAATGGATGGCTCAACATGGACCTTTCATGAGAAAGATCTTGGATCTTTACTTCTGTAAATGCAGATAACATTTAAGAAGTGTTGTCTTGAAGTATTTGTTTGCGAAAAACAAACAAAAAGCAAAAGCTATAATATATCATCCATTGGCCTTGTAATTTATTGCCCAAACCAGGGTACATTGGGAGTGAAAGATGGCACTGTTAAGTGTGCCTAGACAGCAGGAACACATTAGGAGTATGCCAGCCTAGTCAGGTATAGCTGTCATATTAGATGCAGACAATACGTATAGTAGTGCTGTCATCTCAGAATATAGGGGGAAAGGACGTCTCTTCCAGAACAACATTTGTACAATTAGAAATTATAATTGTGTTGGTTGAATTAGTATTGGAATCAGCAAGAGAGGTTCATTTTCTCTTTATACTTTTGTCTCATGTAAATTCAGTCAATGTGAGTCCTTTCTTAAAAGTGAAATAATGGAAGTGGAGATTGAAAAGAAAATGTGACATTATCAAAGGACTGAATGTGCCTATGAAGGTGTCACAAAGTTGTCTTACTTCTATTTAAAAATCTAAGTTAGGGGTTGGTAAGTTTTTTTGTAAAGGCCATATAGTAATTGCTTTTAGTTTTGTGAGTCATTGTCTCTCTATTGCTTCTATGCAGCCATTGAAGCAGAAAAACCGGTATTGAATATCTATATCTGTATCTATGTCCCTAGATGTATAAACACATTGCTGAATAGATCACAAGATCCTAAGAGACAGTCTTCATGTAATTACTGACTTTCTAGAAACTATTGTCACTTATCAATTCAAAGATGCAAAGATTATATTAAACTGCTATAAATGTCAATCATTCCATTTACTGACTAGCTCAGAGAAGACTGAAGTCCTCTGAGGATTTTCCTTATTTGTGCCATTGTCTAATGCCTCCATATGCATTGTTAGTGCATTGAAACTAGACCCCATAACATTCCTGTGGTCACTCCGCACAATTTCCTAACTTCATCTGCAAGTAGCATGTCACCAGGCAGCAGCAGGTATGCGAACATCCGTGCTGTAAATAGTGACATAATGAGATATAAAATATATGTCCTGTTTCCTACTCCTTTACATACAGTTTATTTAACTCTATTTTTCTCACCTAAGACCTTAATGTGATTTATCTGAGCTGTTAGTGTGTGTGCTTCCTGCCTAGAGGGAAGCACTTTAAATACAACTTTACAAAAATTGAAAAATAAACTCCTCCACAACATTTTGGAACTTTCTTCTAAAACTTGTATTTTCACTAACTGATTCCATTTCTACATACTAAATACCAGAGTAGTTTTAAAGGATTTTTATGTCAAGTACATTGAATTTTGAGTCAATTTTCACAAGTGTGGGAACAGATCAAGGCTTCATTTTCCTCAGGTGCTTGCAGATGTCTTCTCTTCTAAGACAGAATCTCTCTAGGACTTAAAAAAAAAAAAAGACAACAAAAAACCAAAAAACCCAACAACTATGCATAGAAAAAAATGGAATCCCTGTGCCTGCATCTCTGCAGTCTTTCTTCAAAAATGCTTACTGAAACGCACATGGCTGCTATTCCTGCCCTAAATGCCCCTGGGCATTTACCCTATGCTGTCCACCCCTGCATATGCTTGAATGATTAGAACATGCATAACGAAAATGTACATTAAATAGTAAGGCTCATTACACTTCTCCTGTGGTCCCGCTAACCAGGGGGTGCCTGTCACAGCACGATGGGAACCATCAGAACGGAATATCTGAAATTCCTTTCCTTCTATCAGAGCAAAGTTTCTGGGTATCCTTTGTACATATTATAGAGACACGAGTGAAAGCTATCTAGAGTAGTGTGCAAAACAGAGTAAAAGGACTTCTGGGATAGATGACTTACACTAGGACTCAACTGGTAGGTCCTAAGTAGCAGATGGAGTAAAACAGGGGTGGAAGAGCAGAGAGCATCCTGGGCCAGGAGAAAGAGGCTGGGGGTTGAATCCAGGGCCTAGGATGTTCCTGGAGGGTCCACAGAGGGTGACAGAATGGCAACAGATGATATTTAATCTAGTGAATAATATAATAGTGAAGTATTATTTGCATTGAATTTCTGCTGAAAATTTTATATGTATTTTTCCTGTTGATAGCTTACAAACGAATTAGAAAAACAATATTCCAGTGTTACAGAAATTTATGATAGAGATGGTTAAATATTCCATAATTTCAATGATAACTACCACTGGCATTCGATGTTAGTTATTAACACTAGCATTAAACAAAATAAAGCAACTTTGATCATTTGGAACTGTGGAAATATAAAGAAAAGTATCCCCTATTTTCCTCATTAGAAGCCATGATATAACCTGTAATGTGCTGTAGAAAATAGGCTTTTGGTTATTTTCTCCCTCCTGGTTTCTATGAGAAAGTGAACGGGACCGCTTGCTCATCCCCATTCTGATTGGTGGAACCATTGGCCTGGGAGACAGAGGCAGAAGGGTAATTTTCCTGGGAAGTTGCAACAGCAGATTGAGGGTCAAAAGGAAAGGTACGAGATACCATTAAGGTTCCCCCAACCCCCTGCCCTCAGGCTGTGTTCATTACTCTTTCCCTCTAGTGACTCAATTCTGTCTTCTAAAATGCTTTTACTGGGGGCTTGAGAGGGGGGAGTTCGTCACTCGTGTGGTTATTCCAAGACCCTCTGTGTCCCTGAAAGAACTTAGAAAACAGATATTGCAGTGATATGGGAGGTTAATAAGCTAGGAGAAATATAAACATGTCCCTCTCCTATTGGCCTTTTGAGGATCTAAGGATCAGAAATAACAAGTAATAATTTCTCCTAGTAATTTTCAGGGGTTGAGGTAAATTAAATTCCCTCTTTAGCTGAATGTGTTTATTCCAAAGGAAAGTAATACTTTGTGGGTGCAACCCAGTGCTTTGAAATTTATAGATGGGGAGTGATATGAGACCCACCCAACACTGAAAACTTTGGAGCAAATTGTGAAATTTATCCTTTGTTCCCCTCCCTCCACCCACTCCCCTGTTCACTCCCCCCTAGTTCAAAGTGAAGGATGATTTTGAAGTTATGAAATATGGAGGGGTGACTGGTTTGGGTTTCCAAAGGAATTTAAGATTAAGGGAATTATGAACCAGAGATTGAGTAAACTTCCAGCTACTAATTTGTGATCAAATGTATAGTGAAGGAAGAACTGAAATGATGGTGGTCTTAAATATATTAATACAGATATGGATTTACTATGATGCACATCTTAAACCTATGTAGTGTTATGATGCAATGTTCCTTCAATAAGATTAATGAAAAATAAATAAAATATACAAGAAGAGATATACGTATACATATACACATACATACGTACATATGTGTATACACACACACATATATAATCTCATTTAGTCCAGTCCTGGTTAAAGGTGGAGAGGATCCTCTAGATAGGGAAAGGAGTAGCTTCTTTGAATAGGGCCTCACAGTTTTAAAAATTGAAATTCATTTTACTGAAAGGATATTATATTCTACCATTTTATAAATCCCAGATGTGCATCCTAGTAAATCCACATCTGTATGTCCTACATCAAATTTACCACCATCTCAGTTCTTCCTTCACTGTCCTCCCCGTCCAACTTGTCTGTCCCCTCCCACTTTCTCATCCTGCAATCACCAATATGCTTTCTTTCATTAAAAGTCTACCTTTGTTTGATTTAGTTCATTGGTTTCTCTATATTCCACATGTAAGTGATATAATAAGATGTGTTTCTTCTCTGACTTATCTCACTAAGCATAATTCCCTTCAGGTCCATCAATCCCTATTGCAAAGGCAAGTTTTCACCTGTTTCGATAGCTGAATAGTTTCCCATTGCATGTATAGACCACATCTTCCTTATCTACTTATCATTGATGGTCATGTAAGTTGTTTCCAGCTCTTGGCAATTTGAAATAATGATTTAATTTTTGTTTTTTAAGGAAAGATAGAGATAGGTGAAGGTGAGCAGAGGCAGGCAGGAAGAGAGAAGGGAGAAAGAAACATTATTTTATTTAGTTGTTTGTCTTGGTTGTTTACCTGGGCCCCAGATCTTGAACTGGGGACCTTGGGATATGTGTGGTCTATGCCCAGTGTACTAAACCGCTAGGCCACCAGGGTGTGCTGCAATTTACATTTTAAAATGACATGATCCCATTGGACCACCACTGGAGTTCTGAGAGGTAGAACAGGACAAAAGGATGACTTCACTGAGACAGGAAATCTAAAGACAAAGGGTTCAGTCTAGTTGAAGTAGGGGGGAGACATAGAGGAAGGAAAGCAGACCTCTGAGGGGTTTGAAGTTTGGAGGGAAGTGGGAATTTTTTGTGAAAGGTTTGTTCCTTTCCAGGTACACAGACCACTCACTGTTCAGTAAACGGAAGTCAATGAATGGGTAGGAGCCGCGGCGTTCAGCAGGAACCCCCGTCTGACCCCTCAGTCGCACATCTCCTGGAAAACAGAAAATCCAAACAAATGCTTGAAAACATTGCTAAGTGTATTCACATTTGTGCCATAAATCCTCTTAACTACTTAACTCACTGGAACCCACAACAAAAGTCAGGAGAAAAAGGTTTGCCATTCACCTAGCTTAAGAGACTGCTATGTGGGAAGGTGTATTTCATGAATGCTGACTGGGAGGAACTTGGCAATTGTCGAACAAATGAAGCAGAACTCTCTTTTTTATTTGCCTGGAACATGCCTCTGTGAACATATTAGCAGTTTACAAGGTTTCAGTAGGATTTCTAGACTGTGGACTGGCCGGAAAGATGAAGCATTTTCATCTGGAAGGATAAATGGTGTGCTGGAATTACAGCTTTATTCTTATCAGGGGTCTTAACCACCAATAATGCTGTTATTTCTCTTGGTTCTAAACCTTTTCTGATTGGTGTCCACCTCCCTTGTGTCCCAGACTGTGTCATGAATCCACTTTAGATCTATTCAGGTGAAGGCCAGCCTGGCTCCAGGTACTTTAGCTACTTAGCCATCCTTGCACATCTGTATACTTTACAGTCTGTATACTTTGTAGGATTTATTTGTATGTACCTTTAATGTTTGTGTTTACTTTCCTTTTTTGGGGGTGTGTCCTGCCTTGCTGATCAAAGGTGGTCACTAAATACAGTGGAAAGGCATGCATGGTCTTTCCAATAAGGTAGACCTTGGATAAAACTGGCTCCGAGTCTCAGCTACCTCTCTTCAAGGTGCCATAGGGTGGGGAATCTAAAACAACATTTGTTGCCTGGCAGTGAATAGTAGTTTTCATTCTACACTCTTGCAAACCAAGCATCATGCATATATGTGTTTTGCATTTCTCCAGAGAGCTCTGTGTGTTGTCTGGTACTTAGCAGATTATTAAGTAAATGACTCTGTTGACAAGAATAAAGACCAAATTCACCAATTAGTACCTCTACGAGGTGGAACTGGGAACTCAGTCTACGAGTGGGGAAGAGGGGAAGAGTCCTCTTGCCTCCTTTCCAATTCCCTGGACTTGGGTGAG
Organism: Solenodon paradoxus; assembly: GCA_004363575.1. Classification (NCBI taxonomy): domain Eukaryota; kingdom Metazoa; phylum Chordata; class Mammalia; order Eulipotyphla; family Solenodontidae; genus Solenodon; species Solenodon paradoxus. Next base: position 178,602 of record RJWH01001828.1, read on the forward strand.
ATTCTCACCAGTTGTAACCCATGCAATTGATAGTATTTAAAATACTTTTACAGGTGTGCCCTGGTGGAGTAGTGGTTTAGTCTGCCTCTAGCCCAGTGCAGTCACATACACCCCAACGACCTGGGTTCTCATCCGAGGGCTGATGGAACAACCAAGATACCAAGATATATAACTAAAAAAAATAAAAAGTGCTTCTTCCTCTCTCTTCCGGCCTGCTTTTTCTACTCACTTTCATTCCTGACTGTACCTTTCCTGCAAAAAAAATATACCTCTCAGACAGGTCTTATGTATATTTGGGCTCATAAACCAAAAGCTGTGAGCCTTTGGGTAAGTCTCTAAACTTTATATTGGAATCTTATTTAAAACTTTGTGCAATTTGACATTTAGTGCCATATTGATATTAAAGAAATTTCTAATTTATGGATAATAGCAAAGTGGGTGGAGGAGGGAAGAGATGGAAAAGTACATTTAAAGATATGGATTTAATCTGTCATCGAGGAAGTAAATGCTTTTATCGTTTGATCCATTCATAGGGATGGGTGGTCAACAGGGAACCCCACGGGCAAGAATTGCAGGGTTTTTCGCTCCTCGGCAGTTGTCTTTAACACCCTATCTTTAGAACTCTAAAGAGTTCACAAAACACTTTCACAAACACCACAGCCTATTTTCTTGTTTATCTTACTGGATCCTCACAATAACCTTGTGAAGAGAGTCACCGTTATGCTCCTTAATTATAGGTGAGAAAACAGAAGCTCACAGAGAAAGCCCTAGTTCAGGACTCAGGTCCCTTCAAGGCACTCAGTAGATACCTATTGATTTTAATTGACTGTCAGACTTTATGGTATTTTCAGCTTATAATTAGCAGCTAGCCCTTCAATCTAGGTTGTCAAACTTCATGTCAGCACTCTCTCCTCAGTGCCATGGGTTTTAGCCTTATGGAGTATGCACATCTGGTTTATGAAAAAAAAATTCCGTAGACTCCCATATGATAACAGTTATATTTTTGGTAACCGCTGAGAAAACATAGCATGTTAAAATGATATAACAAATTCATTACTACCTTTAAATGAATGCATACTTTATGAATGTAAGATAGACATACATTTGCAAGACTACATAGCTGAGACTGTACCACAAAGTCTACAAACCTGCAGGCTTGTAGATTTGACCTTCTGGGTCATCCCTTTGGGCTTTCCCTGGGGTTTTAGGCTTATCAAAGGACAATCATATCTCTAACAGTATTTTCTTTTCAGTGTTACCAAAGAGCTCCTCCTGATTTGTAGTTTGAGGGCACCATTTTCCCAGAAAATTTCTGTGGAAAATCAGTACGGGTTTTAAGGCCTCTGCCAGAGCATCTTGTTCATCTGAGAGGCTAAGGCAGAGGAGGCTCAGTATCACAAGAATTTAGATTTAGAGGAAGAGTTTGCAGACGTTACAGGGGCAACACCTGAGTAATGACTGGACACCTGTTACTTGGAGGATCAGCATTTTACCCTTTTGGGTGATCTTGGACAAATCAAGAATCACTTAGTCTTAATGTTCTAACATTTAAATTAATTAGTATAATTACAGCATTTTTGTCTACTTCATATGGTTGTTGTGAGGAAATTATAAGATCCATGAAAATGTGATGATGGTTAACATTTAGGGAAGAGTTACACTGTGCTGAGTATTTCACATCATTATTTCATAGCACCTATCCAAGAAAATAAGGAAATAGGTGTTAAAATTATTAGACCATTTTACTGAAGAGGAAACTGAAGCCAATGGAAATTTGATAATTTGCTGAAGCTCATAGATGTAATAAATGTGGAGTTTATGCTCAAACTCAGGACTAGCTCTCAACTGCACATTCTTAACCACTTTTCTACCTATATTATCAGGATAAAACATTGTATAATCAGTTAAGCATTAACTTTTTATTATTCAGTATATAGTTTGATTGCTATTTGCCAGTAACCCAAATATATATTCATCATGATTCCTAGAAACTGAATACTGGGGGAATCCATTCCCTTGATGAATTTGAGATTTAATCACATAGATGTTGTTTATTTGAATAACAGTTGGGTGGAATTAGTCCATCCCAGTGAGAGAACCAAATCCTATACTGGGTCAACAAGGCATCTGTTATTTCAATTATGACATGGAAAGCAATGATTAAAAAATATTATTCAGCAAAACTGAAATGACCTGGCAGCTAATTTACTCAAACTCTTAATTAAGTAGAATTTTTATGATTCAACCCCACCTTGGGAAAAAAGACACAAATGATAATGAAGCAACTTAATAGCAAAAACACCTAAACAAACATATAAAGCAAAACTACCAAACCCCTATCTGAAAGTCTCGGTTTCAATGCTGCTTCTGTCTATAGCTACAAAAAGTCTCAAAGCAGTCACTCATAAACCTGATGTTTGCCTTTAGGTGTAGTCAAGAATTATTTTAAAACAGGACCAATGATGTTAAAAGCACTGGTGAGGAAGAGCAAGACAACCGTAAGTGGTATTAACAATTCAGTGTAGAATTTTTTCAACAGGAGCAAGGATGGAATGTTTGATTTGCTTGGATTTAAGTGTCTATTTCTAATATGGCAGTTCTCCCTCCTCCCTGCTTTCAGGAGCCACCTCCGATGCTAAATTGCTTTAATGTATTTGTGGCAAGTGAGAAATAATTCAGAAACAACAGTTGGTGGAGTGACGGAGGCCACTGGGCTGATGTCCGAAGAACAGAACTCGCATCCAGAGGAGCTGCTTTTACTGGCCTTCCGCCTCAGGCAATCATCTGTTTACCTAAGGCCTTATATCCAAGCTAAACAACTATTGTGACTATTCATTCGACCCCTGTTTCACTTAAGAAGCTTTTTCTCTGGCAAATGAAAGGTGCTGTGGAAGCAGGGTAGGAAGCGTTGACAGCTCAGAGTCCTGTCCTCAAGTCTGTTCTTATTGTGTTCCAAAATGAAACACACAGCAGGGGAATTCTTCTTTTGAAAGGACTGTTTCTCTTTTGCCCTTTCAGACTGAAAACATAACATGTTGTCCTCGGATATTTAAGGTGGGAAACACAGGCGAAGAGCTGAGCTGAATGGCTCCAGGAGCCAAGACCAGGAGACGGCCACTTATCCTCCCAGGGGATGTGGGTCCAGAATGGACTTCTTTCCCACTTGGCCTCTCAGGCCGTCTCTGTTTAATAAAAGCTTGCACTAGGGAGCAGACGTTCTGTGGCCTCTTATGTAACTGGCAATGAGGGTGGAGACTCTGACAGCGATGACAGCTTACAGTGGCTGTAACACGGGCCACATGACAAGAACCAGACTCTGGCCCCAAGTGTGGTGTCAAGGTCATTTCAGGGTGGGAGAAAGGGGTAGGAAAGGGACAGCATGCTCGCTACTGTGCTCCGATTGCATCTGAGACAAATGAAGATGATAATAGCTGGGGGACATGCAATAGAGAGTCACAGCCGGGATGTCACCAGGAACAAGGAAGATGAGATGGTGTCTGTCAGAAAGATGCAATCTTGGAGCAGCCCAAATAAAGTGGGAGAGAAGGAGCTCTTATGAAAGGTATTCCTCTGAGCTTCCTTAGACATGACTAATTCATGCCACTGCTGCACCTTGCAAAATGAAGGCAGAGAGAACTCACATCCCCAAATCTTAGACAGGGCTATTCCCCATGCTGTACTGTCTCAGCAGGTGACTTCCCATCTTTCAGATGATTGCTCCCAATTAGTAAAGTGAATTATGTCTTCACGGATGATTAGCTAGTCAAATAAAGTGGAGGAAGATTGTGTAATTTAATCACTCCATAGATTAATGGGATAGCACAGGCACCTAGTTTAGGTAACTCAGGCAGAGATGAGTCTTCTGAGTTGCTGTGAGCTCTTATGAATCCAAGATGGCTTATTAGACTCAAATTTCCCATCTAGAGGTTCAATCGTCTGTTTTACCTTTTTGAGGGAGATTGGGCCTGTCTAGTCACTATGTGTTTAAGTGTGTTTAACTGGCTGAGTAGGAGGCTTCCTGTCCAGTGATCTGTCTCACTAATTATGTATTCCTGGGATGTCACTGAGAGCTTTGTGTGTAGGAAAGAGAAAAACCAGGACTGAGTTTTCCAGAAACCACACTTTTGGCAGAAGGAGCAAAATGAAGTTTTCCTTACATGTGAAAAAAATTCGTTCTTCTCTTTTTAGAAACCTGATCTTTATATCAAAATCAGAGAAAAGGGAAAATTCACCGACTTAGATTTCCCAATATCATTGTGCTACCTTATAACTCTAGCTTAGAACTGTTAAATAATTTGTGACAAATGTATTTTGGGACTTGAAAGCTGCAAAATGAATGTATAAACATCAGTGCCTTCATTTTCTAAAGCAAGTCAGGTAGGTTTTTAACACTGAAGAGACAGTCTTCACCTTGATGGTTTTTACAAAGAGAAAATGAGAAAAAAAATCTCAATTGCTACGAACATGAAAATCGAATAAAAAAAGATATTAATAAGTAGTAGCAGAGATGTCTAAAGAGAATCCAAGGAATTGAAAAATAACTTAAACTTAAAAGAACACAGAGAACATGTCTTCTTACTAAGATTGAGAAGAAAGGGAATAATCTGAGGAGTCATCTTGGGGAATATGTGATTTTGGTTTACCTTAAGTAATGAAAATACCAGTATGTTTGTACATCATTCAGTTATTTTTGAGAGAGTGCTTTTAACCTCCAGAATCTCACCAGAGTTTGTTATTTAAAAAATTAAATGCATTAAACACACACACACACACACACACACACACACAAATGCCTGGCATGTACCTCCTTTCCTCTTTTCCATGAAAGTAGATATTATTTAGAAGGATTTCTAAATCAGGAGTTGTTTTAAGGACTATGTATGTATGAGTAGGGTTAGTCCTCCTAACTATCCTCCTTAAGTGGGTATGCACATCACCCCCATTTTACTTAGTAACACATGGAGCTTGTAAATGACTGAAGCGGGGACATTCAGCAGGTGACCTCTGGAGCCCTTGCTCTCTAAACCAATGCTGCACGAGGCTCATGTGTCTCTTCTCCACAGCAGTGACGAGTATGCTCACTCATGCTGTCATTCATCTTCTCAGGCTATGTTTCTTCTCTTTCTCTGGGGAAGGTCAGGGTTAATGAAAGTGAGTACCCAAGCTTTTCCCTGAGGCAGCCAAATGTGTGTGCTGGTGCTTCTTCACAGCCGTGTCATAAGCCCAGTGCAGTGAGCCATGACATGAGGGTCCTGAGCCTCCGACTCCGCCAGAAGTTTAGGTATCTTGCAGGCACTTTTGGGTAACTTAGAAATGTGGGGTGAATCAGCAAAGGGTCAATTGTTTTGCATAGTCTGAGGAGACACTAGATTTACTTCATTTTAATAAATGCTCATCAAAAACCTTATACAAAGTATTGCAAAGTAGAAATACAAAGTTCCATTAAGATGTTGTCTTGGCACTCAGATAACTAATAATCAAGAAGAAAGTCATAGAAATGTGTAGGCATAATGGCTAAGGTACAGGCCATATAAAGCCCATGGACCCAGGTTTGAGACCTAGGGCCAGAAGCAGAAAAATAATTAAACTAAATAAATACAAAAATTAAACAAACACCCAAAAGAAATAAGATAGGAGTCTAAATTTTAATGATGCTGGGATAGTTAGGTGTGGATATCTCTTTTCTACATATATATGTGTGTATATACATATACACATACATTTATATATGTATATGTAACTTTGACATATCTGGGTCTAAAATGGTGTTCTAGTAATCCCATAAAATCCTTCATTTAGTAGAATTGAAATATAATCATTTAATATTTAATTTAAAATATCAATATAATGTTTATGTTTAAAAGGCCTTTATGTTTTAAAACTATGGTTGAAGGAATGATTTAGACTCTTATACCAGGTCTCCAGCAAGCAAATTTCTGTGAGTAAAGGCAAATTACTTAAATTCATAATACTATTTTCAGAAGTCACTTCTTATTTGGAAGAGTTGTCCTTTGTATCTGATGAACATGTTAGATTTCACATGTAAACGTATATATGCAGTAGAGGTGGGGGAGGAGAAAGGGAGGAAGAAGGCAAAGAGAAAAAGAGGAGAGGAGGAAGAGAGGAGGCTACAGGAAATTGGACATAAGAGGAATTTAATTGAATACTTTGACTGAGGCAGAGTAAAATGTGAAGGATAACTTAGGTTTCTATTTCATATAATTGGATCAATAGTTATATTGACTAGAGAAAGGGGAATATTTAAAGATGAGTTCTTTCATGCCCTTTATTTGATGAATGACATTTGACATAAATGCTATTTGTGATACATGTCATTTTTGGCAGACAGTACAATGGTGAAGACATTGGGAAGAATCCTGACTTCATGGAGTTCATAATCTATCCAAGGGGACAACACAGATATGTCAGTAATGTAAAGTGACAATTTTGGACAGAGAAACAAGAGAAACATATTTTGTTAAGAAAGTGATAATGAATTTCACTTTGCCAAGAAAGTTCTTGTTCCCTATGGAGGTGACATTTGATCTGAGATCTCGTGACTAAGCTGGAATTATTTGAAGTGAATACATGTCCCAATTTTCCCTGGAAAGCCTAGATTTATGTCTGTGTTCTGCCTGGTGCAATTAGTATTAGTGCCCCCTCACACTCAGAAGTATTCTGGTTGGATCATATATTACATGATCACCCTGAGTGCAGCAATCCAGGCAAAGAGGACTGCATGTCCAAAGGCCCTGTGACAGGAGAAGAGCACACCTAAAGTATCATAACAGGCCACGTGCATCATAGCACGAGAACAAAGTCAGTGTGGCGGGACATGGTATAAAATAGGATTGAAGAGTTGTCAGGGTTTTGTAGGATGGGCTGAGGAGTTTGACATTATTGCCAGAGAATTAGGAAGCCATGGGATGATATTAAAGTGAAATGACTGAAAAAATGTGTACTGTATTTAGTTGAGTGACTGTAGTGAGACATAGAAGCAGAGTTCTTTGGAGATCACATGGAGATGGGAAATTGGGAAGGTTTTATTCAGCAGTCAATATTTCAATGAATCTTAAATGATACAGTAAAATTTTGATATGCAGTACTGTCTAGTGTTGGCTTGTAATTGATCCACCTATGATCACTGCAATGAGGGGAAGGGATTTTTAGGTAAAAATTGTGCTGATCTTCCGAACAGTAGTACTTCCTACGAATGATGTTAATAGCAAAATATAACTTGGAAATTGCATGAAGGATAAAACAATCCTGGTCATCAGAATGCCTGTCAATTTTTGCAAAATATAATGATAGCCTATCTAATTACTTCTATACTTAAATACACTTCTAGAAAAACAAAGTCTAATGGGAATCACTGTCACGTGAATTATTCATTGGGAAGCAAATGATCTGTGAGATCGATCACAATTAAAAGATAAAATGCTGACCAAGTCCCAATATTGCTGAATAATTTCTTGGATTTTTTAAAACTTTGAATAATTTGAGAGAAGGGTTTTAATGTATTGTTTGTTTTCGTGTGCTTCTGAACTTCCTGATTCTGGCCGGGAACAAGGACAAACCTGCCAAAATACTGCAAGAAAAAGATGTTGCTGATCATGGGCAGGAAATACTCAAAGTCCCCTGAGATAGCCTGTTCTTAGGAGACTACCACACCAAGTCTGTTGACCTCAGAAGGACCATCAGGCCACCATACTCACTGCTGGAGTCTGCTCGGGGATAGGAGGTATTTGGGGGTTCTTTATTCCAAGCATCTGTGCCAACATGGCAGTTGGGATCCTTTTAAGCTCCAAGTGTTATTCATTTTTTGTTTGTTTTTCAGAAGGGAAACAGATGGAAAAAACTGGGCTCAGTAGGGAAATGGCTGAATGGATTATATTATATTCCTGTTATAGGATATTATTCTGCTATTAAAACCAGTAACCCATTCTATCGTACTGGTTAACATCTAGTGAGCATTTAGTATGTACCACATAATGTTTGAATTCATAAATGAACTCATTTAATTTTCTCCCTTTGATATGTACTGTTATCAGTATCATACCTGAAAGCGATATGTTGTTATTTTTCTAAGATGATAAGGCCAGTGAGCAGGAAGGCAGATCTGAGAGGTTCTGCTGCTTGTTTCCTTAATTAAAATGGTACAGCCCCTTTTCAAATGTGTCTTGATCTGAAGTGAGATTATGGTACACTGCTGAGGGAGACTAGTGATTATATATTTAAAAACTATTTCGTAAAGTAAGGAAATAAATAGCATGAGAAGCTAATTAATACCTCTACGACTTGGTAAGTCTTAAACATGCTGGACTTCTTACGATGTTCTGTTTTGCTAAGTAGAATAATATTATCTACCTTGTGTAGCTCATAAAAGGTAGAAATCAAATGAAGTCACATAAAGTACTTTAATTATATTATAATAAAGTTTTATGAGTACAAGTATTCTTTTTGACATTGCTATACAAATACTGAGCATAGATAATAAGCTATAGTTTATGTAAGTTCTATAATGCATGATTGTACTTTATATATTATATAAATAAAATGACATTGCTATATAAACCTAAGTCCGTATATTTAAAGTGAGAAACATTATTCTTTGATATGTAATTAAATGTGTGAATTTAAATGTACAGTCATTGTGAATTCAAAATATCGTCACATATATTTGGGAAGCATAAAGGTTTGAGAAGGTGACTGTCTATAAGCCAAGGAGCGGGCCTCCAGGAGCCACTGATAACTCGATCTTGAATTTCTAGTCTCCAGAACTGCAAGAAAACACATTTCTGATATTTAAGCTCATGATATTTTGTTATGACAGGTGGAGAGCCTGCTTCAACTGACAAGAAAGACTCAGGATTGGTGGGTTCAGTGTCCTCACTTCATCAGGGGTTTCATTTATGTCTCTAGTCCAATGACCAGGACCATATCTCTTCCCAATCAATGCCCTCTCTTCTATAGAAGACACCTGACATTTGGGAATTCACTTTGTGTTGTAATTCAGCTACTAATAGGATGAGGTGCTGGGTTTGTTTTTCAGGAATCGTAGCTCTGCAGTCAACGGAAATGAATCTCTTCAGGGCACACATGAAGGCTTTCAGGTCATTTAGGTAGTTCTTGAGCTGGATATGTGAATCTCATAACTCATCCTTTTCTTTCCCACTTTTCCCAGCATTATTAGGAACAACAAGTCCATTGCATTATAGTCGTTAGTTTGACAAAGCCATTAGAAGAAATAATATATATTTTTACCCAGAAACTTGCCTCTTATGAAGTGTTTGATTAAGAGTACCCAATGTTGATATTTTGTATAGTTCAATAGCCTCAGTATGCCACAGACTATCAGTGTTCTCTTTACTAATGGAAAGAGAGTAATTAACAACTTAAATCCAATCATATCAGAGTGTCAATTCCAGAAAATCCAGAACCAATTCAGAAAAGTCACCAATAAGAACACTCTTGGTACCAAAATCTGTATTAGGGTAATATTTCTCTGGAGAAGCTTGACTACATGCCAGATTTTTCACATTCTTCAATATTTTGAAGTTCACAGTGCATATCCCAGAAGGTGAGATCATCCTGTATTTCCCAAACACATTGGTCCACAAAACATGTTTTTCAAATATCTTCTCTGATAACCATTTCGAGGACTATATAATGTGAGTGCATTTGTGCGTGTCTGTATATGTGCAGGTATGTATATACGTGTATGTGTTATGTACAGGTATATATTCATGCAAGGATATGTATGTACATGCACATGTGTGTATGCATGTGCTCGTGTATGCACGCGGGCATAATACTTAGGTCAAAATTAGCACTGAAGGAGCTTAGAGGTTCTCTACCTTGCATTTGCTGGTGCAATCATCCCTTGCATTTTTGTCCTGACTAAGTTTAGATCTCTGGTTCTAATTTCTTTTTTTGGGTTACTGACCAGCTGGATACTTATTCACTTATTCCTCAAAAAAAAATTTGTGTGTGTGTGTGTGTGTGTGTGTGTGTGTGCGCCTGTTGTGGGCCAGGCCCTGTTCTATACCCAGGAAGTATGACAATGAACAAAATAGACAAAACACACTTGTACTCAACGTGGTTCAGATTGTGGTGAGGAGAGGCAGACAATAAGAAAGTCAACAAATAAATGACCTGTAGGCCTCTGGCACAAGTGCTCTGGGACGAAATAAAGCAGGAAGGGCAAGGGAGCCCTGGGTGGTCTGGGTGGAGGCTATAGTCTAGACTTGTAGCGAAGACTTGAATACAATGTGAGAGGAGCCATGAGACCAAGTGGGAAGAACATGTCTAGCTCAGAGAACAGCAAGCATAAGATCATGAGGAACCCATCTGGTATGTTCCAGAAATCTGAGGAGGCCAACACGCTGGAGCAGAGGAGGTGTGGGGAGAGCGGGAGGAGATAAGAGCAGTGATGCAAGTAGGGGAGTGGGTAGGCAAGGGGCTGGAGTAGTAGATAGTTTAGGGGCACAGAGAGGGAGAGGGAGACACGAGAAATTTTTGAATGAAAGGGTGACACAATCTAATACATATATAAATTTAAAGAATTGCACTGGTGGTTTGGTTGAGAACATTGTTGGGCAGCTTTATACATTTAATAGATCCCTAAATGAATGTGTTATCTCTTCCTATAACCCAGGTCCTGTACTGAGTCTTCGTTGTGTATGTCCAGTAAGTCACCAAGGCTCGTTACTTGTGCACCTTATTCACATTCCCCCATCCTCACCCCCAAGCCCCAAGAGGTGCTTTAATTACTTATCAGGGTCTGAGCAATCTTAGGGCCTGGGTGTGCAAGGCCTCTCTAGAAAAGGGTGCTAAGCCACCACAAATGTTCTCCTGGCTTCACAGAGAAGGCAGAAAGTGGATCATGGTGCTTGGCTGTGTCTACTTTATTCACACACATTGCCCACCCATTTTCTTTCATGTATATAAGATACAGATGCATATGTTCAGGGGAAGGTATACTTTGGAGTATTTTACATGTGAAATGAATTAAACTGGCCCTTGCAGTGCATGTACTAGAAAGAAACACCTGGCAGCATATTTCCTTGGACTCAGGACTATTTAGGAAGTAGGTAACATATAAAACTCAGGACACACTGGCTACCATAGAAACAGTGCCTGAAACCTACACTTTGGTGACTAGACTTACCAACGCATGATAGGCTCTGTGCAACCATGCATGAATCTGTCCAGTCAGAAGTCAGCTGTGCTGGGAACACACTCCTCACATGTTTGTTTACACAGACATCATAATTAAACTAAATTAAAATGCAGAATGAACAGAAATTATTTTATTTTTCTAATCAAGTAAAATTCAAACAGGTTTTGCCTTTTTCTAATTTTCTGACCCTTCCCATTCTCCATCATTCCACCAGGATTATTGACTGGGATTTAGCAAATATATTTGTAAATACTTGGGGTTATAATCCCAGAAACTTGAATTTTGGCTAAGTAACCCTTGTTTTCTGTTTTATATGTTATTTGGCTGCCATTGCAGCTCTCCATACTGACCCTTTTTTAGAAACAAAGCTGTACCTTTTCTAGTTTTAATTCATTCTTTTTGACAAGATGAAAGAAAGAAAAGGCACCGAGCCTTTCCTCCCTTTTCTTAGTCTTCTGCTATTAACATTTAGCTGCTTTCCTAGGCCATAGGCCAGTCCTTTTCCATCCTTGTTCTTTAAAGAGCATTTAAATATATCCTTTTAAAGTCCTCTTTCTTACTTGTTTACATCACACATTTGTGTTTGTCTTGGGTTAGATGAAAATTCTTCTGTCTTTTGTGCATGTTATTAATATTTTAAAAATATTTGAACCCAATAGAGAACTTTCTGTACAATTGCATTGATGCCTTTAGGTTAATCTCTATTCTTGCTTAGTGAGAGCTCAATATAATGTGACTTCTATGTTTCTTATCAACAAAGCTCAAAGTTTAGAGTATGTCTTAGTCATCATACTCTCATAATACAGGCAGAAAAACGTGCTTGTATTAATTGAATGAGTATACAAATTTGTCTTTAGAGTTTTCTTTTTCAAGCCTTGATTCTTTTAGATCCTCTTTTGATGGCAGCACATTTTTAAATTCGAGTATAACAATGTCCTTTTTCTCTGTATTGTTCTATTCCACTTTCCTCTTAAGATAATTAAACCTAAAGCAGCAGCTCTTCATGTCCAAACCCAATTAGATAATTTTAATCTATTTGATTTGAGCATTGGAATTGAAAAACAGATTCAAATATGTTGAAATAATTCTTTTGGAGATGAGGAACAAACAATAATGTTCATTTGCCATCAGTATTCATTGAGTACCTATTGTTCTCAGTATTATTATATTTGAGATTTATTATGACTGCGAGCAATATAATATAATAACAGTTTTATGCTATCAGGTAATATCAGAGGCACAATTTCTTTTAATTAAGTAATAATTACTTAATTTTTCATGTCTGATATTCAGCTACTTATGACTTTACTCCTATAAGTAAAACTATGACTGATAGAGATTTATGTGCAGTATATAATTTCTTTGTGTCACAATGAATACACACTGGTGCTCTGTAGTGATTATCATTTCAGATACCTGATATTCTATCATATGTATTTTGCCAAGATTCCCCTGCTTTTTCACTCTGTAACACACACACGTACAATGACATTTGCCCACCACTGGATTGAGTGCCTATCTGGTTAGTCAAGTTCAGAGTGCTAAGGACTGGAATCTTGGCTGCTCCAAGTCTGACCACCTGAGAAACTGAGAGGTTCATCATTTCAGCACATTAACAGCATATTGGTTGAAAACTGACAGAGTGAAGATGGCACTCCTAGAAATGACACTTAAACCTAGTTGTATCATAAATTTCATGGGTTAGAATATATGCTTCTTGAAGTCAGCCTTCATCGTAGAATCATACAATCAGTCTACAGAGAATTCTTACTACTTAGCAAGAGTTGGGTGGGTCAGGGTGTGGTCACAGAGACTTGCAGTAGCAGAAGCAGGTGTTTGTATTTTACTTCTTTGGACTGACATGGCAGTGATTTGGAAAAAGATGTGTTCTTGCTTATCTTGAACTTTTTAGTGATATGATTGATTCATCAGGCCATTTTCTCTTACTTTTTTACTTTTATATTTGAAACTGGTCAAGATTTTCCTTCTTTATTACAGGAGGGAGGGAAAAAGAAATTAGACTAAGATTTTATGGTTTTACAACCATAGAAGATGAGTTTTTTTCAGTCTGATACTCTGATTTCATTGGTCTGGAGGAAGTCTGGGCATTGGTGTTTTTTACGGTTTCCCCAGTAAATTCCATGGGAGACATTGTTGAAAACCACTGATGGATGTCTTGTTAAGCATACATGTCAGAAGACACACCCCAAAGCACAGTCACTCTGCCAGGATAGAGAGGACACTTGGGGCAAAAGCAAATAATACAGAAAGCACATATTTACAATAATTATCATTTGGGGGCATTTCTGAATTGTGTCTTGCTGGAGTTTGGGCACTTTTGTTGGGGAAATGGATAATCACTATTCTGATGAGCTAGAAGTGGTTTTGTGAGACAAATTGATTTGTAGAACATTTTGAAAAAGAAAAAGGTAGCAAAGAATTTAAAATATGAACTCATAGATAGTCAAAAAGAAGGGCCAGAGCAGCAACTGAAGAAGTAGGTGGTAGAGTTGTTTGTTTGATGAAGGAGAATTTGGCGGGGGTGGGGGCAGAAGAATGGGAGATCAAGACTCTTGGCCCTGCAGGGAGAAGCCTGGGTGTTAAGCAAAAATCAGGGTACTCTGTATATGATGTCATTCAGATGTAGAAGGGCAATGTGCATATTTTCTTGGATTGGATAAATTAAAGCTGAGGAAGAACTTTGCTGACAATCATCGGTACTCATAACCAAAGCTAAACTATGCCAAAAATAATACGACGTATTACCATTGATAAATGTTTACTGACAAGATTAGGAGCACAATAAGATACAGGTATACATCATATTATTTCATATACAGATAGCACAATTTAAATTCTGAGGAAAAATACAGATAATGCTGCAAAGTCTAACTTCATTAGTGAGTATCTGTGAAGCTATTTCATATCCCTATAGTACTTTTAGCTAGAGGCACAAATTCTCCAAATTCCTAAACCTGGGCTTTTAAGATTGCCATATATCTTTAGCAATAACTGATCTTTATTGGAGACTTATTTCTGACTTTTTTCTAGAATTTTCAGCATAGCTTCTTTCTCCCAACTTTGATACTCCACACATTTTTGGCCTTTCTCCTGGCGGTGTGAATGGACCCTCACTACTCTGATGATGAAGGTTGTAATCCTTCAAGGTATCATTGATGGCACAAAATGAACCGTTATTTTCAGGTCGTTCAAGGTTAACGTTAATATAGGCCTCTTTGAGTTAGTTTAAAAATCTCATTTGGTGTCTTGCAGTATTTCAAAGGGTCTTTACAATCACTAGCAATCACTGAGTATATCACTAGGATAGACACTTTGAAAAGATGGACGGTTCCAGGGGGATTATATGTCTGTGGCAGGCAGAATATTTGCAACTCTTCCCCAATAGCTAAAAGTACCTTTAGAGTGCTAGAGACAGAAAATAAGAGAGAAAAAAGGACACACACAGACACACACACACACACACACAAAGAAATAAATGTTTAGGATCTAAGTCCCTGCTGGTAAGAGTTCTGCCTAAAGGTGACAAATATGTCATAAATTAAAAATGCTCAATAAATATTTTGTCATTTTATTTTATCCAGGTGCATGCATTTCCCCCATTTGGGAATATGCCCTATATACATAAAATGTTCATTTTGGCAAACTCACTTCCATTTATTTCTTGTTTTTCGGCACTCGGAAAATCTACAACGGTGTCAATATAACATTCTGATTATGTTTTTCAACTTCCCCATTCATTTATTGGCTTTATACAAAAATAATATTCAAAAGATGGCCCCAAAGAAAATACGCTTTGGGTACCAGGGTCATCAAGTGAACAATCGCATCTTTCTCTGAGAAGGGAGTTGGGGAAATGGACCAAATTGCAGGAGGTAGAAGCACATGTTTGTAGTCTTCCCTTTTCTCAATTTTTAATAGCATGGAACCATTTATTTATTGACTGCTTGAAATAAATTCAAATAGAAGGACTTTGTAAATGCTGTAGTCTCTGGTATGACCTACCTGGTGCCAATCTTTTTTTGTTATTTATGAGAGGGAGCCTCGGGGAGCTTGAATGTCTACTCATTTTATCCAAGAGTTTGTGTTGTTGTGAGCTAAAGCCCTTTTGTCTGGAAAAGAAGCTGGGCAGTAATTCACCAGCTCAAAATTCTCCTCAGACTGAACTGGGACCTCCTTAAACCTCATATTTAAGTGGCCTTCAAATGTGGGAGAAATTGAGGCACCTGTGTTCTCCGCAGAGTTTTACTGTGTTTCACTGTTCTTAGTTGATCAAGACTATTTCTGAACTCCCTCCGTTTGTCCCTGGAGGGTAGGTGGGAAAGGGGTACAGGCTGGGGTAGGGACCTGCAGAAGTGCCCACTCCTGGAGTATATTGCTCCTCCCATATACTTGTCCTTTCTTTTTACAATTTTTTTTTTGTTACCTATATTATTATGTAATGACTTTACTGAGAATTTACATACCGTACAATTCTTCCATTAAAGTGTACAATTCAATAGTTTTAGTATATTCAGATATGTATAGTCACTTTAGGACATTTTTTATCACCTTAAAAGAAACCCCATGCCCTTTAGTCATAACCCTCTAGCCCTTATCCCCTCATCCCTTGGCCCCAAGCAGGAAGTAATCTACTTTCTGAATTCAAAGATTTCCCTAAACAAATGGAATCATATAGCATGTATTCTTTTGTTTACTTGGCTTTTAATCCCTTGCTGCCTTCTAACATCTGTGGTAATGTCATGCATTGTACTTTGAAATCTTTTTTTAAAGTTAATTTTATTGAAGAAACATTACATCATAACATTATATAGATTTTTAAGATGTGTATCATAGTAAATCAATATCCATATGTAATACATTAAGCCTACTATCACCATTCCAATTTTTCCTTCATCATAATTTACCTCTTTTATCCAATTTGCCCATTCCTCTCCCCCTTCCATTCTTATAACCATTAGCTTTATTTTATAGGCTAAAAGTCTATTTTTATTTGATTTATTTTCATACATCTGCTGGGTTTCTCTACATACCACATATATGTGAAAAAATACAATGTCTGACTTTTAATTATACAAGGCCTGTCTTTTCTACTCACATACCTCATGATCTCTCTCAGACAGGGACACCCAGAAGAGCATGACACTCCCAGCAGACTCTCAATTAGTGTTTGTGAAATTGTAACCAATATCTCTGATTTTCTGTACCAATTACAAGAACTGTAGAAAAGTAAGACCTCTCTAAAGACATTCTCACTACTTTGCTCCCACATGATGGAGTAGCCTCTTTTCCCTCTGGTATGATAACATGCTATCGCATGCATAGTACATGGATAGAACATTCTATAGATTCAGGTCTTCATTTCCTACACTGAATCTGCACTACACATATTGATATCGGTTCCTATCTCTATCCTGTCCAATTCCCAAAAAAGTTTCCTTGCAGCCTACTTGCTCTGTTTGAAGTTATTCTGCTAAAAAAATTCAGAATAGCATTGAACTTGGGGTTTCATAGGCAACAATTCCCAAACAATTCCCGCTATTGTTTGTCTACTCTTTCTTACGTGAGTTAGAGAAAAGACTTTCCTCCACCAGCATTGACTTGTTGAAACCATGGAAAGTCTAAACATTTTGCTTATTTATTTATTTAAATTTTGGGGGGTAGTTCTAAGAACACAAGATTTCCCAATGTTAGTTGCAGCAAGTAATTCTGCCTGCTACATATCTACATTGCATTACAATCTCTAAAAAAGCATATAAGAGGAATTTATCCTCAAAGTAGGAAGATGTATACAGGAAAGGATTCCTTTTTTTTAATCTTCTTTTTGGAGAAATTATGCATTTTTTTGGCATGCTTTTGACATATTGAACATGAAGTTTTTACTTTATAGTTGCTTGTCTAAGTTAATGCTTTCATATCTTAAAAATTTTGTTTCTGTTCAGCCAAGTGAAAGTCAAGTAGGCCTTGTTTTTATGAAATGACTTACTTTCCTCCAAAATTATTCTGTTTTGGAATTTATCATTTGCTCTTTCTAGGTCTAACAAATTTAGGGAAGAAATTGTTTTTTTCTTCCTAGTTGGAAGTAAAAGAGTTTCTTAGGGAAATTTTGAAGTACTGTTTTAATAAAACCAACATTTCTGGTTCCCAGATGGAGAACTTGGGAAATGGACTGATCCATAGGGAATGGTGAATTAGTCACCCTCTGAAATTTACTAGTATTTGTTTATGTCAACACCATTCATCAACATAAGATGCCCAGTCATGCTATCATCAACAGTTAAGCCATGAAATTATTTGTTATAACAATATAAAATGAAAGAGAGAGATGTTTCCCTCCTCAATATCCTTTCTTCCTCATTCCAACATGTGATGTGAGAATGGAAGTAGAGAAACGTTCATGAGTGATCATAGCTATCATGCTGACACACAGAACAAGGCCCTTTTCTAGTGGCATGTGAAGGCCCAGGCCTCCTGCAGTTTGTGTGATGACTGGCACACACCTGTGCCAATGGAACAGCAGCTGGCTTCTCAATATTCTTCTAGAAGCAGCTGATCCATTCACCTTGGCACTATTGGTTCACAGCTTTAGCTGCTGATGTTTTCAAGCCGTTGCCAAGTATCTCTAATAATAATAATAATAGTACTTTCCTTTTTACATTTTATAAAATTCTGAGTTAAATATGTGCATCTTTACTCTTTAGTCAAAGGAGATACACCTAAAAATCATCCTGGGATAAAATACAGACTCATAGTCAGACTCATGTCAGGACTTTTGTAAGTTATGCAAATGTATGGGTTGTGAAAAGAGAAACTAGATTCTGTATTTACCAATACTGTGATATATGTCTTTTGGAAAAGTTTCGATATGGGGCCACAATAGAATAAAAGAAAGTGTAAAGGAAAAAAAAAAGTAGATAGTGTAAGGAGATATTAAAACATCCATTTGAAAAGAATTAAAATCCTGAAAGTATAAGTAGCATTAGACTAGATCTTGGAAAGAAATGCTAATCAGAGAGGATGCAAAAAAAAAAAAAAAAAAAAAAAAAAAAAATCAAAATGCAGAGCCCCAGAATATTCCCCAAGCACAGGTGTTATAATTCAGGTTACCCAGATACACAATCCAAACAGAAAACAAAATAATAGGAAAAGTTCTCTTTTGACCAAGTTATGTTGGTGAGGCCTTTTAAAAATTGCTGCAGAACAACTGTTTATTGGAGAAATGTTAAAATACCTGTGTTAAATTACCTACTGTGTAAGAAAGAAGCAACCTCAGCATGACTGTAAAAATTGGCCAATAAAGCAAAACCATAAGGGCATTATGGGCAAACATTCTAAGGGTGAATAATCCAAACGATTCACAAAGCTCAAGGCTTAGTAATTACCCAAAGCTGGCATGACTTTTAAAAGATTTCTGAGTTCAAAGTATAGCCTCTGCAGCTCACACTTGGAAGACGGTGATACCAGGATTAAAGTGGGGGCAAAGATCTGCAGTCCGTTCTACACCTAACATTCTCTTCGCAGGATTAAAATTGTTTTGGGAAGAGTGAGAGCTTGGTAAATTTCCTAACGTTTCAATATTGACTTTTCTTTCTGCTGTTTTACCCGAACTCTTTGCCTTTAACCCTGCAGCCCCTCTATAACTAGCATCCTAATAAAAAAAGTGGAGGTTTCTATATCTGCCTGGGGAGGTTAACAGCATCCATAAACAAAAGTCTGACAGGCACAGAGCTGTTGTTCTGAACACCTAGCCTCCTGGTGCATTACAAAAGTAAGACACTGGGTTACCAGCTCAGAAGGTTTTGTCTTTGCTTTTCACAAGTCCCCATACATTTCAAAACAGGCTGGTGTAAGGATGCATAGACAAGACACAACAAAGAATTTCCTGACTCCTTCTCTATGAGAAGTTTCTATGAGAAGAATAATTCTTTTTACTACTGCTTCTGAGAAGTGAGCGATGCAACAGAAAAGAGTGGTAGACCAATTTTCCTTTTCCTGTGTCAGAACTGAGAGCTAAGTCAGACTATGAAAGAAAATGCTAGCCAACAACAAGGTCCTCTATCTTTCGTGCATTCGTTACAGTTCCCCTCTCAAATGTGGCTAACATAATAGTGTGTTTTTCAAAAGACATTGTCAGGCTCAAGTGGGAGGGGAAAAACTGAAACTTTCATCTCCAGGATGTGTCCTTCCTATTAACCGGCTCTCCTACTGGAGTTGAACTACACCAGCCTTCCTGGCTTGCTATTGGCCTGGAGCTGAGACCCAGAAGGGAAGGAAGGATGGAGAGATGGGTGGGTAGTGATGAGAGTTTGGACAAATAAAGAGGCTGCGGAGAACTTGTGGAGTGTTTTTTCACCTCCTTGAAATGAAATGAAATTAACACCCCCTCCCACCCCAAATTATCTGGAACTAGTTCTACTCCTAGATTTTGAAACACATTTAAAACACATTTAAAATTTTCCCTAAAGGGAGAAAACATGAAAAATTGTACATTTTAGATGCTCTGACCTACACAAGATACCTTTATCCAGTTGAAATACAGTAAGATTTCACAGTTGTAAGGTAGTATCTAACAATTGCTATTTTTATTAAATGCTTACAGAACACTTTATATTTACAAGATGTTTCATAAGCACCTTTATTAGATAAGCCAGATTAATTCTTCTGACTACTACTATATCTGAAATCACAGAAACATGAAATTGCCCTCAACTGTATGGCAGATTAATCATTGAAGCAATACTGCAGATACGTTGCTACTGCTTTCAACTTGTGTGAAATTTCTCTTTCCATCCCTACTTTCCATTCCCTTCATGAGATTCTATCCCTAAAGTTCAAGTTGAAAATAACATTTCTGGTACATTTCTCTAGATACTTCAGATCAAAGTGGATTTCAATCCACATTAAGAGAATAGTGTCCCAAGAAATCATGTAAATTTGGCAAGTAAAAGCTCCTAGGCCCAGGAAAAACACTGAATTTCATTGAGGTTCATCTCCTTTTTAATGAAACTGGCACATTGGGTTTGCACTGTTTTCTTGGAGAGTTGTGAGGCTTTATGATTTCGTAAGGACACGTAATTTGGACACTTATGGATTTAACGATTTCCTAGAGATCCGACAAAATGTCCCTGTTAGTAGTATTGAAAGAGGAATTTTTAATTTTAAGTCAAAATAAAAATATTACATAGAAAAGTCCTTCACATTAAGGACTAGGGTTGAAGGTGTGATTCAGACTTTTGCTAGGTTTCCAGTAAGCACATGTCTGAGTACAGGCAAGTGATTTATATTAACTTCATTTTCAGAACCCACTTGATATTTGGGAGATATATTTCTTGCATCTGATGAGCCTATAGTTATCTTCAGAAAACCCAAACAAAATACAGCAGGAGGGATGGAAGAGGAGTGTGTGTGCTGGTGTGTGTGTAGGGGGAAACAGGGAGAGAAAAAGGAGGAGGAGGAAGAGAAATTGGTTAGTGAAGGAGAGCCAATCATAATCCAGCTGTTCCAAGCCAACCAAAGCATCTGGTTTCTTTAATTTAGTACACTTCATACTAAAAGGCCAGTTTGTTTACACTGTATATTTTGAGTTATTTGAAATCTCTCTTCCAAACCATTGGGTTTGCAACTTCAGGGAAGGCTTTTCAAATGTGGCTGGAAAGTATCCCTCGCATCAGTATCACATGGCATGAATGATATGGAAATAGAGCAGGAAAGCTACAGACATTTTACTAGTAGTTAGCATGCCATTTCAGATACTTTATTATATCTTTCTGAGACAACTGAAAATGCCCCCAATTCAACCTTGAAATCATGCAAATTAAGTCATTTTTTTTCTCTACAGCTAAGCACTCAGGTATAAGGACCTGGGCATACTTCAGTTACCTGAGTCTCTCTCTATTAGGAACATACAACTCTGTTCTAGAAATACTACTTATATTTGAACCACAACACTAACTGAAGATACATGAAGGTATCAAATCCAAGAACTTATCTGGAGCCCTTCTGGAAGAACTGCTGGGATCTGGTCCTCCATCTTCTGACTGCTCCTTCAGTAGCCCCTCTCAGTGAGATCTTTGGGCAGGGCTTCACTATTACAGCTGAAGTGTGGTCCTATGAGCCACTGTTTTCACAATTCCAGCCCTGGGTTTCCAACCATCTCAAAACACTTATTCTGGCTGGTCTGCTATTACCTGGGTGTCCAGAACAGAACAGCATTTTACCTAAACCAGTAAGCGCTCCTCAAATGCTCTATTTAGGTAATTGATGCCATCTTTTCCAGTCAAAAGAGCTGGAAAGTTGGGAGTCAATTTCAGCTACCTCTTCTCCCATGTCCTCTGTTGGAGAAGTCAAATCTTCCATGATTTGCTTTATAGAATCCTTTATATTTGCCCCCTTTTCTACTTCTGTTACTTTCTCTAGCACAATAATTGAATTACTTAATACGTTCTTGCTTGATTTTCCTATCTGTGAGATTAGAAAATATTGACCTGAAGGTGGAGCAGAAAAAATTCCTGAATATAAGTAAACAAAAGGGGCTTAACTCTGCCTAGAAAAGGCCCGCAGTTTGAAAGCATTCACAAGGAAATGAACTCGTAGCCCAGCTATTGGTGAGTTATTAAATCCACAGTTGTCTGATGAGACAGCTTCTTACCCATCTGTCTGCCTTGTGGTCCAGAGTATCTGCATGACTGGCCCTGGGCTGATCATCACAGCTTTTCCAGTGTTTGATGGTATTTGGCAAATCTGGTCACCTTTTCCAAGTGATTAGGTGATCAGCTTATTCACCTCTAACTTTTAAGTTCAGATAGGATAAAAGTTCAGGCAGAAGAAAGCTTGCTGTTGTGTCTCAAGGCTCTCCACTGGGACTGTTTGACCTCATCAGGAGCCCTAACGTCAACACCCTACAGACCAACAGCAACAACTGTGCCCAGTGGGAAATACTGCTGAAAAACAGGAGGCGAGAGCCAGGTAGCGAGGGTTGCACATAAACACTACGATCTCAGGTCTCAGTGTGACACCTTGGTGGCCTATGTAATTCCCATTGATGTCAATTCTATGTTATGGATACTTTACCAGCACAGGAAAGTGACATTGTTTCACAGAACGGAGTTGCCCTCACTTGAGCTGTAAACTAGTGGTTCTAGAGTGTCGTTCTCAGACTAGCAATATTGGCAGCAATTATTTATTGTTTGAAATGCAAAATCATGGGCACTCCCTGATTAATCTACTGAGTTATAATCTCTGGGATTCACACTGGTTGGACAAACTCTCTATGTGATTCTTAATCATGCTAGAGTGTGAGGACTACTGCTCTAATGTACGATGATGATAACTAGATACTACAGGTAATCAAATATATACATGTACAAATAAAAATGGGATAAAGAGCAGTATGAATAGAAGGTCTCTTTTTTTGTACTTGGAATGCTTTAGCACAGAATAAATCTCAGTAAACATTGTGGAGTCAATGACCAAAAGGATTTTATAGAGGCTGTTGTCAAAATTTAAAAAATTCCACATAGCAAATGATTTCTTAGATATCTTTGCTTCTGAGTCACTGAAGTCTAGAAAATAGATCGCAAATCTAAAAGGCAAACTTTTCTAAGAGCATGAGAATCAACTGAGATGTTCATACAAGAGCCCAGAGTTGCTCCTCCTTTTTTATGTCTTCCATTTCTCCCCTAAAACAAATGTTAAGATTGCTTGTAATCACTCAATTATCCCTGAAACCATTCTGCCTCCCTTCCATTTGGACAAATGATGTTCAGATCCTTATATTTTTGCCTCTAATATTTACTGAATTCATCTCATTGAATACTTTCTGGATCTTCAATACTCTTTTACCTTAAGCATTGAATTCTCCTTGAGGCATGGTAGTCACCATCTACCCTCTTGATATGTGTGTCCTTTAATTCATTGCCTACAAACATGCCCCTTTAATCTCTCTGAAATTATGAGTTTCTTACTTACAGATTTACTGTACCAACCTCACCAATTTAGTCTCCCTTCTGCAAATATTATGTCATTCTCCTATTTCCCACTACTGGGACATTCTGCCCATCCTCATCAAGTGGTTAATTCATTGCTGTCACTTAAGGCACAGTTCAAGTATCTCCTCCTGGAGAAAACTTTCTGAGACCACATCCCCGACTCTCCCATTCTTAATGAGTGTCTCTCTTTCTTGAAATTCTCTATCCTACTGTTCATTACATCTTGCTTCTTTTTATCCTTAGGGCTTCTTAAGCACAGGAGACATTTCTTATTAATGTTTGTAAAAATGAAACCTGACTCAATAAATACAGATTAAAAAAACAAACAAACAAAAAACAGGCAACATTTCCAAAGCCTGCTCTGTAGGATAGAGAATTGAGAAAGTTACCCATGTCAGATGGGTATCCATTGAACAAAAATGATTTGTAAAAAGAGATAAGGCAACTCAAATCAAATGAAAAATAGTTCCACGTCTTCCTACAAACCCTAAACCAACAATTTCGCAAACTGTCTGGAAGCTGAAAATCTGCTTTTATATTGTTATTTTCTTCTCATATTTCCATATGGCAACTAAGGCTGGGGGAGATGTGTTGAAATAAAACCCCAAAGGCCATTTTGAGAAGTTGAAATTTAAGTGGTAAGAGGAAGGATAAAACGTCTTCTATGTGAATGTCTGTTCTTACCGCCCAGCTTTCAGAGCCCAGAGACTTAGCGGGTGCGGTGTGGGAAAACTGTGTGGGATTGGAGAGCATATAACTCTAGGTGCTTATTCAAACTGAACACAGATTCTGAAAACTTTGAGCTTTTATCCTTTCAAATTATTGGAACAAGCCTAAATTTTAGTTTCGTATTGTTTTCTCTAGAGATACAGGGGCCCAAAAGGGGGAGGAGTTATTCACTCACCTTGAGAACATGATACTGAATATGTACTTTATTTTCCTTTCTTTCATTCTTTATCCTCATTATAGCATGAGATCTAGAGGAACTGCAGGTGGGTGGATGGTTACGATTCAGTTCCCGGACCTTACTCCTTATTAATGGTCCTTGTTTTATTTATATTCTGATATTTGAAGTGTTTTTCCCACACCATAGTAGGATGGACCCAAATCTACTGGGGAACACTTATTTTTAAACTCTCACATTCATTTTGAGTGAGCAGGAGTCACGATGTCTCAGTGGAGCAGAGTCTTAGGAAGAGCGTTGCTTTGGTACCAGAACAGCTGGAAGTCATGATCTTTGAGAAAGCACTGGAAACAGTGGGAAAGTCTCCTTTACCTTCTTCATCCAAATGGTTGGCCTCTGAGTTGTGACTTCTGGCTGCTAAAGTTAGAATTTAACCCTATATTATGTTGGCAAGAGTCAAAAGTCAAAGGCCTCATAAAATTCGAGTGTAAATAAAACCCCCGCCCTTAAGTAGTCTGTGTCTGAAGAACATCTGGTTCCAACACAACACTGTTCAATAGAGCTTTCTGTGACGAAGAAATTGTCCTGTGGTGTCCAATAGTGCGGTCACTAGCCAAATGTGGCGCTGAGCTCTTGAAATGTGCTTAGTGTAGCTCAGAAACTGAATTTTAATTGTACTGAATTTTCATTAATTTAAATGTAAGTAGTAAATAGCAGTGTCAAGATATGACCTTAATCTGTAAAAAAGATATATTGAGGATGCCAAGTGCTGGTTGTTAAAAAGGAGAAAAATGTCATGGAAGTTTATTTTCTCCTTGATAGTATGTAGTTCTTCAGGTTACAAAACAGGATGATAGACCTGGCCTCATATTTAAAAATTTGTGTGCATGTCCATAGGTTATAGGATAGGTTGTAGGATTTAGGTTACTTTTTATCTTTTTTGTTTTCTGTTATTTTCAATAAACATGTCTAGGTTTAAAAACTTTTTAAGCCTGTTTTAAAAGTGTACAGTGCACATCTTTCAACATTATTTAGTCTAAGATGTTTATGTATTTTTTAAACATAAATTTTGCTACCCATTATGATCTAATCTATACTACTCAAAAGGATATTTGGAACTTGGGGTAGATTTTTGCACACAGGTTGTGTACACCTCTCGCTGACCGAAATATCCAAGAAATCATTCCCTCTTATTTCCTTCAGAATCTAGTCCCCGCCCACCGCACTGTCCCCAGTTGCCCAGGATATTTAAAGTTTTCATCATCATTGGCATTTCAAGATATCCTTGTTGTATCATTACTCATCTGGAACTGGGAGGCTCAGATATATAAGTCTACTTTAACATTGAATTATTTCAGAGAATCAATTAGATGTGGACTAGAATGGATCTCATGGGGATATGTGGGACAGGGGACAATGATCATCAGAGTTGTCAGGTGGGCATTCTTTTTTTTTTTAGAATCAAGAATGAAAGTAGGTAGGCAGGCAGGCAGAAAAGAAGAGGAAGGAGGAAGAAGCATATTTATTTATTCATTTAGTTTGTTGCCTTAGCCTGGGGTCGCAAACTCAAGTCCTTGACCTTTATGTAATCTATACCCCAGACTCTGGCTTAGTGCCTGAGCCACCAGGGAATGCCCAGGTATGTATTCTTGTTCATTTTCCTCAAGTCAACTGTGTTGTGAAGGATAAATATTCTTAACTAAATATTCAAAAACCACTACAAGAATATAATTTTTCATCAAATTTCAATACAAAAATGAGTGTAGCGTACATTTAGCCCTCACTGGCATAGGATTTCTTCCCCCAGATGAATCAGTCCTTTAAAGGATGCCTTTTACAGTGAAAAGCCATATCTTTGTGTCTGACCTAAAACTCTGCTCAATATTCTTGTAGAAGAGACCATGTGGTTACACTGAAAGTCAGCCTCATGTGATCTCTCTTCCTTGATTTGTCACCTGGACTCCAGAGCACTCAGCTTACACGTAGCTTGGCATCAGGCTTACATTCAACTGAACTGAACATTCTATCCAGTACTAACCTCATTTCACCCTGGCATGAGATTAGAATCAGGAAGACTGGCCAGGTTTAAATTAGCAATGAATGATTCCATAGGACTTCAAATAATCCTGGAAACCTGTGTGCATCCCTGTGAGCCAAACTGGGCCCCAAAAGGCATTCACATTTGTTATCAAGTAACTCAGTTTTTCAGTAAACAACAATAGTATGCCATACATTTGAAACATAAAAATCTAGGATTGACAGAAAACTTTCCACAAGCAAAATTGCAGGAAAATTAGACAATGCAATAATAATTTTAAAGACTTGCATTTATAAAATTCTACTTTTGGGAAGACCTCTTAAAAAGTTATCAGATAAATAGTCATTAAAATGCTTTTCCATTTAAAATATGTGTTGAAATATATACTTCATATGGGGTAACGAATGTAACATTAAAAATTTAATTTTATCTTTTATATAAGTAATACTGTATATAATTTTAATAATCACCTAATATAACAAGGCTCACAACAACCAAAAAAGCATGACATGACTATTTCTCACAATCACCCCATCCTCCGTCACATATCAAACTGATAGCTACTTCCAACAGTCTCAGATTTTTTATTATGGTATTTACCTCCATATTTCAAAATAGTTTATTATATTGCTATATCTTGATTTTCAGTTCTCAACATGTAGAAAATATTAGGAATTAGCATTCTTATATATCCATCCTTCATCTCTCTACCTCAACCCCACTCTTTCTGGTCCCCCATAATTCCATTTTGGGTTAAATCATATCCATTATTATAGTCTTATATTTCACAGCTGAGTCAGATTAGGTGCTATGTTTATGCTTTCTTTAATATGTATACTCTTTTGCTTTCTTAGTCTGTGTGTTGGAAGTAATGGTAAGATATATTAATATTGTCCAACAGGTATAATATTTTTCTTATCTTGTTCATTCTGCTTGTAGATATTCTTCCTGTAGCTATCTGTCATTGTCCTGTTTATTCTCTTTTCTTCTCTTTTGTGTTACATTCCTCTCTCTCTCTGTCTCTGTCTTCCTCTCTCTCTCTCTGTCTCTCTAGGTCTCTGTCTCCCTGTTTATCTCTCCATCCTGGTTTTGGTTGAACACATCCTCTTAAACCTCCTTGACAAAGGGTACACAAGAAGAAGAGATTGACATATTGCATATATGCAAGATTTATTCTATCTTCATTCATTTTCACTCATCGTTAGAATGGAGGACTCAGTCACTTGTTTCCTAGGGCTCCCAAGTGTGAATAACGTTTAAGTTTTTTTCCTGGCTGTTCCACTTTGCACAGTAAAAGAATTTGTGTGCTGCCAGATAGTAGAAATACTCTGATTTTCTTCCTTTGACCTTAGGATTGTGTCTCACTCCTTCCCTGGGTATTCCCAGGTTCCACTGCCCAGAGCATTTCTGGCTTAACTTTCTTAAAGAATAAACCACTGTCTTCTTCCAGGACAGAAGGGGAGTATTTGCTTGGGTGTGTGGCGGTAGGGGAAGAGATCTGGGAGTCTATCTGCAGTTCGTATAGACTATGAATCAATTCTTTTATTTTTACCACCCTTCCACCTGCCTTTACCCCTGTTTTCACAGTTCCCCAGTGCCTTCAATTTTCTCTATCCACCTTCCTCCCTCTGTAGGCACTTAATGGCACAAAGAAATAAAAATAAGTCAGTACCTTCCCCTCCACCTTTCTATCCTCCCAATCAATCTCTTGCTTATTAATGTCACTTTTTCTACTCTCTGACCTTGTGAGTTAATTCAATTTTTGTTGGTGCTCCATCAGGACAGATTATGGAATAATAGGTATATTTAACCTACTACACTTATCTGAACTATAAAAAATAACAAAACTTGTATTCTCTGCATAGATGCCGATATTGAAACACAGAAAATAAGATACATAATCAAAATTCTACATGAAGGAGTCAGGTTAGGGCTAGAGTTTGCTTTCTCTGCCTCTGACCAGCCAAGTGTCTTCTTGAAGCATTGTCACTGAGGGTTTGTCATATAATCCAGGTAGAACTTCTCAACAATGAATGACACTTTTAGGGATCAGTCTAATAAAAGGTGCTCCAAGAAGAGGCAAGGGACACACGAAAGAGAAAGGGTAAATGGGGAAAAAAAGACCATCAAGCAATATGGAGTATAGGCACTCTGAATTGCAGTCTGCAACCACCTTTCACCCCAGAATTAAACCATTAAATGATAAGGTGGTGCCATTGCAAGTTCAATAAACAACGCCCCCTGCAGCTGGAGTAGAGAAGGCATAGCAGTTGTCCTTGTTCTAATGGGTGGAAAAGTGAGAAGGATTATGATCCTGAGTATGTCAGAGCTATTGTGTGAGCTTGAAAGCATCTCATTTATTATGTACAAAGAGGAGAAGTCATCCACAGCTCTAAGTGATACAATTTAACTTGCTTTTCTTTGTGTGCGAATCTGCAGGGGATGGGGGCTTTGCGTGACACTTGTAATTCTCATATATTAGTAATCATTTACATGACATTACAGCTGTCAGAGAATAGCGAGATACATTTCTGAGTTCTCCTCCTCTTTAATTCTTTGCACAAATTCAGTTTAAAACATCTAAACATGCTCTTGCTATGGCAAAAGGAAAGGAAAGGAGAGGAGAGTCAGGACTCAGCATGAACTGACTCAAAATCATTTTATTCATTAACAAAAAATCATCTAAGTCTTTTGATTTTGTGAAGTTACTTCAGAATTTTCTGAAGTAACTTCCTTATTAGAATAACAATTGAATGATCTCATATAGAATAAAGAAATCTAGTTTCCCTAAAGTACTTTTTGTTATAGGAATGGGGTGGGAATGAATTTTTTAACCAAGGATTTAGGTCTAAAGCATGCGAAACTAAGTTTTCATTTGATTTAGATATGGGCCTTCTGGTGAAATTCCTTTTTTTTTTTTTCCTATTTGCATTTAACTTTCATAACAAGTTTTAATAAAGTCTATTGAGAGTCTAGGCTGGAAAGATGTAAATTATCATCCATGGGCACTTATACTTTGATACACTTTGGCGATACATTTTTAGATTTATACTATATGACGTGGCTATAAATATGCTGTTTTGGGCTTAATTGTGACCCCTTGTTCATATGTTACAGTCCTAACCACAAGTTCCTCAGAATGTGACTGCATTTGGAGACAAGGTCTCTAAACGGGTAATTAAGTTATAATGAAGATTAAGGTGGGTCTTTCTCCAGTATGATTGGTGTCATTACATGAAGAGATGGAGACACAGACACACAGAGGGAAGGCACAGGGAGAAGGTGGCCATCTGTGTATAAGCCAAGGAGAAATCAACCTTGTGAACACCTTGATCTAGGACTCTTAGCCTTCAGAACTGCAAGGAAAAAAAAAATCCCTGTAGCCTAAGTCACCCACTCAATGCTACTTTATTATGGCAGTCCTAGAAGATTAAGACAGAAGCCCTTAATTTTGTGACTTAGGAAAGAAAATTTCCATCTTTATTCAGCTTCATATATTCCTTACAAGAAAATCAAAGAGGGGTGGGGGGTGACTTTAATATCTGTTTTCTTAAGTGCCTGAATCTAAAGGGCTCAGCTAGATGTGCTGTTATGTACTCTTCCCTTAACAGCATTCAGATGGAGCTCCTGGGTTGTGACCTTCGCTGTGTGAGACGACAGTACAGAAAGAAACAGGGCAGCAGTGACCTGGATTGTCAAACAGAAAGCAGATGGAAGTGCAGCCACCCCTGCTGACATTGCCACCTTAGATATTCCATCACCACACTTTAACCAGGAGAGGAGGCCAAAGTGACCTAAGACCCAACCATGTTCTCAGGGCAGACCAGCCACCAGCAACACTATTCCCTGGGACTTCTCCAAATGGAGAAGTGTGGCTGAGTGGCTCTTAGCTGTTCCTACAGGAATGTGCAGGTGAGCCAATAAAACCACATGACCAGCTTTATCAAGGCTGCTGACAAGCCCGAAAGATCTAAAATGGACACCTGACCCATGACTGTTGTCCAGACATTATCCACCATGGCAACCAGGCCAGTTTCCATCACACAGGCTGGTCTATAGCTCAATTGAAAAGGCTCAAGAAAGTCAGGATTCTAAATATCCACAATATCACTCTGTCAAAGCCCCTTCTGTGATCTTTCTCAGTAAAGGAAATGTAATGACAAAATGAAAGTTAGCCAGACCATCCAGGTCCAGAAAAGTCTTCAGTGGTTTGGCTGTCTGAAATTCTCTGCCCTACAACATCATCAGTCTTCTCAAAGGGAACTGGGACGTTGTGAACCTTATATTAAAACTTAATAAAATACAATCTAGTTATTGGGAGAGTTTTTTCTTCTTTCTTAAGAGCAATGGAAAAGGGAACAATTTAAACATCTTGTACGAACCTCCCCCGTTTCCATTATGTCTTATCACTGAACTTAGTTTCATCAGTTCCTTCATAGCACTCAGTGGTACTATTGATCAGTTTGCTTGCCCCACCTATTTCTCTCCCCACAGTCTTCCTCCCATGCTCCCTTCCTTCTTATTTATTTTCTGTTTCCCCTATTTGTTTGTATATCCATGGGGGCAAGAACTGAATTTGTTTATTTACCAGTGTATATTCAGGACCAATTAATAGAGCTTGCTACATAATAAATGCTCAATAACTACTTGTTGAAAGACTGAAATAATGAAAAACTGTCAATGAAAAAATGTCAGTGAAAACCAAGGAAAGAAGTTCACATCTACTTAGCTCTCACTGTGCTGTGCACACTCTGCAGCATTGTCCACAGGCTTCATTTACAGCTATGTGCTCTGATACCATTTTGGGGATGAGAAAACAGGCCCAGGGAAGTATTATTTCATGATAGTTTTGTAATTATTGTGGAATGAATGCTCTGCTCTCTCTGCTCCCTTCTTTAGCACTTTTGAAACAAAATTCCTGGTGTACCCTGGTTGAGCAGTGGTTGAGTCAATCAACTTCAGTGGATGCAGGCCACATACCCCTGGGTTCGAGTCCCAGGTCTGGGGGTGGGGAAAACAACTCATGTGAAATATCAAAATGGAAATAAAATAAAGTGCCTCTTCCTCCTCTCTCCCTGTCCGTACCATTCCTCAAAAAACAAAAAAACAAACAACAAACAAAAAAACAAAGAAAGAAAATTCCCATACTTTGAAATCAACTTTATGGGGGCACCCTGGTGGCTGAGTCATTTAATTCACTGGGTGTAGATCTCATACCTCTCAAGGTCCCTGGTTCAAGAAACGGGGAAATAACCAGGATGAGAAACTAAATAAAATGCCTTTTCTTGCCTGCCTGCCTACTTGCCTTCATTCCTGCCTGCATCTTACCTTAAAAAAAAAAAAAAAAAAAAAAAAAGGAAAGAAAAGAAATTCACTTTATTGAATTTCATTGAGTAGTTTGTGTGTGTGATATATATATATATACGTATATATATATACGTATATATATATATATATATATACATATGTACATATAGATAGATCGATAGAGAGAGAGATATGCCTCCCCCATTTTGCTTTTTCTCTTGTCCAACTTCTCTGATGCTTTAGTGATTTCCAACTTTGAGCAATGCTGAGGTTGGCTGCAGAGTCTACGCCAGCTCAGCTACAGGGCCGTCTCTGTAATTTTGTTTTCATTGGTTATTTTCAATATATTTATTAGGTTGTTAACCTGAGCCATGCTGACTCTCCCAGCCAAGTTTCTTACAGAGCAAATGGCACATTAACTATGCAGCTATAGTGAAAGCGCTCCAAGGTGAGTGTCTGAAACTGAAATACTGATGGGCAAGTCTTGAGTGGGTCGAAGGTTCAATGTGATCTTGTCCAAACCTCTCTGGTTTGGAAATCTAACTAGAAACCTCCTGGGGTCAAGGCTTCTGATGGGATTCCTGGAGTGTCTTGGTCCAGGCGTGGGTTTGGAATACTTGGGAAACAGCCGACCACAGGGATCTCAGGGCTTCTCATTCTGGCTCATTTGGGCAGTCCTGAGCTGCCTAAGAAGTAGGACATTTGAGGGGGCTGTGGAGATGTTTTTTTCAAACCTCAACAGGAATTTCAATTGTTCATCTTGGGCAAAAGTTTGGGTTTCGTTCCTACGTAAGCCGAAAGAACTTGTTTTCTACTGATTGACTTTAGATTTTTTGATTCGATTCGTAAGTGTTCAAGAAATACGACCAAGTAGAAAAACCAAACTATTAGAGTATTTTAGTTTAATGACAGTAAAAAGTCAGTATGTTGCAAATTTTAAAAAGTCAGTGCCACTCTAAAATGATCAGGATATATGGGCTTGTTTTAGTATTTTAAAGTATGTAAAACTATAGTGATTTTTAAAATGAAAGGACTTATGGGATAAATGAATGTATAAAATGTGATTCCATCTGGATTAATTACCGAACTATTAAAATAAAAAAGTAGATTAGAGTGCACTTAAATGTTTTTCTTTTGAGAAATATTATTATTCATGAGATTATGTCAATATTAATGCTTTGAAAATCATATAATAAGATAATCATATAAAATATGAAGCATATAGATCTTAAAGCAAATTGAGTGGGCATTTGTAAAACTTAATAAATACTCTACTTGGATACCATTGTGAAAGTATACATAGCTTGCCTCCATAGATTCTAATCCAAAGGAATTCAAATGTGATGAGTGTTTCTTCTGTTCATTTAGAATTTAAGGACTCGATCCACTTCTAATTAAGCTCTGCTGAGTGTCACATCAAAATGTTATCGATTTTGAGTTTAAGAAGCTGTTTCTTAAAACTGGTTTTTATATCTTGCTTCTTCTTCAGGCTTTGATTCTGAGCCTGAGTAGTAGTAGAGTAGGGACTCAGAATAGGGATAGAAAGATTGAGAGAGAGAGGTAAATAAATAGGCTTCCTGTTTAAGAAAACAGGCTTCTTCTTTAACTGAATCTTTATGCTTTTCATTACCATTTGAATTAATTTTAACATTTTCTTTGATACTTTCACCAATGTGATTAGTCTTTCCTTAGTTTCCTAAATGAAGATATTGTGATAGAAAAAGAACTAAACAAAAATTTATATCATTTTTCATTTTTTATAATTGTATATTATAGAACTAGATTTTCAAAAATTCTGGAAGTGATTTGTTCCACAGACACAATTAATTTTATTTGGTTAGCTGTTAATTTAAAACATTTAAGATAGACAACATCTTACTAATTAGTCTCTTGAATGCTTTCAAAACTGTACACCTATAACATCAAATGCTTTTTAAATACTAGTCATGCATTTCTGAGATAGTTTTAAAATGTACTATTTCAAGAACTGGAGTTGAGAGGAAAAAAAATCATTACTTTCTGTCTAAAGAAATGTTCAGTGATGATTATTTTGAATTCCTGCATGAGTGTGAGCTAATATAACCTCACATCCATATTTCCACATGCATGTGCAGTTATACACACACACGCACATAAATGGCTCAAAAACTGATTCACGAGTACAGACAGTATTTTCTCTTATGATGTGTCCCTGCCTTCTTACTGCTTCCAAGTGCTCTGCTTTTAAAGTTTCATAGAGAGCACATTTCTGAATTATTTCAAAATAGTTTTTCCTCTGCTATGTGAATTAATACAATGTGGGCAGTTAACCACTGAACTGTTTTTAGGATTAAAACAAAAATCACAAACTTCCCTTTTAGAATGAATTTCCATTTTTTCTTCTCTTAAAGAAAACCAAGAGCCAGAAATGCAGTTCCTTCTAAATTAATTAGAAGATCATTGTTTGCTCCTTTTCCTCTTCCTGACCTTCTCTTTTCATTGACTCTGAAAGGGAAGTGTGTGTCTCACTCATTTCAAAGGAATGCCTGCAATTTGGCGGTAGATTATGCAAACTCCAATTAGTGATCTGAGGTGTTGAAAAAACAGGGCCTGAGTATGTGGGGAACTGGGCGGTTCACTTCCAGCAAACTTGAAAAACGCCTTCCTTGCTTCGATGTGGAGCCACATTTAGATCAATATGAAATGCTCCTGAAACTCACATTTAATCACAATAGTGGAAATGGAAAACCGAACAAAACCAAAAGAAAAATGTAAGACACCTTAATTCTAGGTCTACTTTGTGCAAAGAGTCCTTACATAGTGATAGTCAAGTTTTCAGTAGATTGTCCTCTATAGTTTCAGGTGTTATAATGTAAAGTGTTCACTTTCATTCATTCACTTCAATCAAAAATATGCTTGATGTCTGGTGTCCAGCTCTTGACAAAGTGTGTAATCTAGTGAAGGGGTGGGGAAAGTGGACAGTGGAAAACAACAAATGCACACGGTTAGATCTGAGAAATAGAAATGGGATTATTTAGTCTATCGAATGGATAAACTGGTCATATGAAGATGATTTCAGTGGACAAATCTTATATGCACAGTTCATCTTATTATCCAGAATGTTTCTGGAAATGAGGGAGAGAGCCATACTGTCTCCATAGTGTGAAGGAATTCCTACAGAGATAAGCAGTGTGTTAGGCTGGCCCAGAAGGACAAAATGGCGGCCCAGAAGGACAAAATGGCGGCCATACCCGGGAAAAAGGAAGCTGACGAAACCACACCTGGAATCACAGGACCAATCCCCAATCGCTACGTATGAAGCCCGCGAAATTCTTTTATATAAAGATCGCGCTTCCCTTTGTTGGGGCGCGACTTCTCCAGCCCTCGTTCTGCAGACCGGAGAACCTCGCCTGGGTGCGCAAACCCCAATAAAGCCCTGGCTATTCGACTTTTTGTCTAATTGACTTTCTTTCCTCGTGAAGCTCAGAAAAAACCTTTCACAGTGTTTGTCCAAACGAACACACAGGGAGCCATTAACAAAGATGGAACCAGAATTCATCATTCTCTGGCTTCAGATTTGTTTTCTAACTCCCCATCTCTTCTACTGTGGTTGCTAAGTGTTATTTAGTAACATTTTAAAAAAAGAATATTTATCATAGTACTTATGTAACAGAATATATTGCATCCTTGACAATTTGTTTAAAAATTCCTTTTTTTTGTTAGATATCTGTTCCCATAATTGGCTTGAATCTGCTTAGTGAGAGAATTGAATGACTTTTCTTTATCTGTTGCCCAGACCATGCCTATTGCATTAGTTTGTCCAAAATCTCACATTTCCTAAGGACTTTGCATTTCTCATAATTTATGGATGCTTCACTAAGGAAAGGATAGCTTTGTACATGAGCATTGAGAAGGTTTCATTTCAGTTCAAGATTAGTTTGGAAGTATCTCCCACCCTCGGAGACCATACATTGCCTTCTAGAAGGAGCAAACTGTAAATAAGTAAACAGTACAAAAGGAATCCAAAGTCCTCATCTGCTTGGAGGGTTCATTATATCATCCTTTTGACGACCTCTGGTCACAGCATTCATGTTCCTGTGTAACAGGGACAGGGGCTGGCGATGTCACATGGTCTGTACAAAAGTCCAACCTTCTGGACTGAGACTAAGTCAGACTGACTGAATATAAGGAAAGGCCCACATCTGTCATAATTGGATATAACTTAAAAAAAGAAAAAAGAAAAAAGGAAAGAGAAGCCTTTGGAAACCATTGGAATGTGAGCTTCTAGGAAGCCCTGAGGCAGTGGAGAGTGAAATCAACCTGAATGCCAACCAACAGACAGAACTCTGAAAATCATAGGAGGAAATACTGTTTTCCTACTATTATTACTACTGAATATATAATTGTGTGCCCTGGGTTCCTTGTTTGCTGTTTGGGTCTGGTTTAGAAGACATTTAGAAGACAACATTGACGGACTCAGGATCTATGGGGGAGCGGGTAGTAATATCCTGAGTAGAATTCACCTACTAAACTGGAATGAAAGGAGCAATGTTCCTGACACCTTGGGATTAAGTTAGAGGCTTTCTGAAGTCTTCCCATCCTCTCGGGTCACCAGAATACCATTAAGCTGAGTATAGTAGAAGCAGGGGGATTGTAACATAGTCAAATCAAACTGAAGGTCTCTTGTATGAGGGAAAAAGGATGGCTATTTTCTCTCTCCTCCCCGCCCCCCACCCCATGTCATTCTACTCCAGTGCCTTGGCCTCAAAGGCAGTTTTGTGAAGTGAATGTTTAACTTGACAGTCTTATTGGTAAATAACTGTGGGGGAGAAATGGTTTTCAGTGTGGCAATATGACATCTTCGGAATAAAATGAGAAAACCCTGCAAGTCAGGTTTCAACAGTATTCCCAGGTAACTGTTATCAAGTGCGCCTGTGTTTACATATGGTCACACAGGTGTCCGTCAGTGGGCTTTTCGGAACATGTGAAATTGTGCTCTATGGTTCATGGACTGTGGTTGTCTGAAAGGACTAGGTAGGTATAAACTTAGTTACAAAAACACTACCCTTATAAACCTATAAACCATTGGACTCTCCATGACTTGCATTTATTTACTTAATTAATTCATTGACAACACGTATTTGAGCATTTATTATGTGCCAGGAGTAAAACAAGGTTTCTCAGGACTTGTAGTTTTAAGAATGGTGGAAATTAAACGTATAATTACAAAGCGTGAAGAAGATGAAGGGTGCAATAGGAGAAAACTAGGGCCCATCATATCAGGGGCATCAGAAAAAGTCTTCTGGAAAGGGTGACATTTAAGCTAAAGATAATGAAAATCATGCTTTATGAGCAATTGACTCCCTTTAGAAGGAAGGGAAATGCATGGGGTTGGTTGTATTACCTTCCTGACAAATTCTTGGTGAAGGTTCCACATATGAAGGTGTAGATAACTCTATGGAATAGATGACAAGGGCATCAGAACCAGGCAAAGGAATCGAGAAGATTCAGTGTGAGATCCTC
Source organism: Solenodon paradoxus (assembly GCA_004363575.1). Taxonomy (NCBI): domain Eukaryota; kingdom Metazoa; phylum Chordata; class Mammalia; order Eulipotyphla; family Solenodontidae; genus Solenodon; species Solenodon paradoxus. The sequence continues at coordinate 215,540 of RJWH01001828.1, forward strand.
CTTGCTTTAAGAGAAGAATGGTGGCCATTAAAGCTCCACATTTGAAGGAATAAGTGGCCTATTTGTTGATTCCTCCTTTTGAGCTCTTTGTCCCCAGTCTGTTATTCAATGAAATTGCCACCAACAGAGAAGCAGGTGGGTAGCTTTTGCAATTTTGAGATAGAGAACTAAAGGTTTTTTCTGCCTACAGTTTGGTGATTTTTGGCTTGTCACAGACAGAAAATAATTGCAAGTAATTTGGTTTGCTTTTCTTCTTTTAATGCATTTGTTTGACTTGTTTGTGCTTTTCCTTTACATCAGCAATGTTAATACAGCTGCACTTCCAGACACATTTTTGCTACTAATAGTCCTCATTAAAACAAATTCCAGAGTAAAAAGATGTACATTCACAAGTTGTGGATATTTTGCAAGTTTTATCACACAGTAATAGAGCATTAAAGCAGATGTGTTTAGGATGCTTTGTTTTTAGAACAGGAACTCAGAGGGTTATGGCAGTGGTCTAGTATGAAATAAGGACGTCCTGACTTTCCAGGTCAATGGGAGAAATGGGCAGAAAGATAAGGATGGGAAAGATAGTATGCTTATGTACTTCCTTTGATTTTGTGATATCATGCTTAATTTTTAAACTTAAAAAAAATCCAGTTGTGGCTTTAAAGTGGTATCTATGATCTTTATCAACCACTGAGCAAGATTCTCCATGTGCCTAAGTTAATCATCTGCTATTAACTCAAGGAAACTGCTTATTTTTCCAGGACACTGGATACAATTTTACAAGTCCTTGCATTATTATTTCCTTGACATTTATTTTCACATATATAGTCTCTTTTAGATCTCTGTTTTTGAAGGCAAGGTGATAAACATTAGTCTTATTTTATAGAAAACTTTACAAAACATGGTCATAACAAATGTTTCATAAAGGTTCTTTTCACTATTTCTGATTGTCTCTCAATCTGTCCCATTTTGACAGGATCTGTCTCATCCTACTCGGTTATTGAGAATCTAGAAGAACAGTAGCAAATCTAATAGAAATTGAGGTCAGTGTGATCAGTTTCTGCTCCCTTGCTTCCCCTCCCAGTCTGCTCTGTCCCACACACATTTGGGATGAACATGAATGAACTGGTAGAGTCTTACGCATGTCTAGGACAGCCTCAGCATTCAGTTCAATCTGGGGCCTTGAAAACAGCTTCTTGAGAAGGATTTGAACTTTTAGGTTGGAATAGAGACTATTTGGGCATTCAAGATAGAGAAGACAGGGTAAAAGAAATCTTTTAGGAGCCCAGAGGTGCTCTTCTCATTCTGGGACTTGTCTTTTTCCATTTTGTTTACTTGGCAACTCTGATCTTCTGAAAACCTCATGGAAAGAGGGTAAATGCCATCCTGAATAATAGTGTGGTTTCTTGAGACTGCCAATGTGACTCCTAGTTCTCTCTCTCTAGTTGTGTGGCCTTAGGCAACTATCCTAACCTTTTTTAAGGAAAGGTGCAAGCAGAACAAAGATTGATTAGCCAAGCCGGCAGAAAAGCAAAGGAGGAAGAAGCACTTTTATTTTACTTGAATATCTTGGTTGTTTCCCTCAGCTCTGGACTGCAAGCCTGGGTCTGGGGGATGTGTGCAGACTGCGCTTGGCCAGAGGCAGTGGACCCAACCACTACTCCACCAGGGCATGCCTATCCTAACCTCTTGGTGCCTTTGTTTTCTTGTCTACAAAATAGGAAAATAGATTTTATCTCATGGGGCTGGTATGAGGATTGCATCGGGTCATAGTTCAGCTCCTAATTGCTGTAGCCCTCAGCTACCCTCAGACCTCCGCGCCTCTGTGCTCTCCACGCTCTTGCTCTGGGGTATCCCAGGAGCATCACACAGTACTTTATTGTTTCTCTTTATGTTCTTTCACTAGACTGAGAGCTCCTTGAGGGCTGGTACTGTTATGCTCAACTTGGATGTTGGGGCTGACAATGTGCCAGGAACTGTGATCACTTACACATGAGAAAACTCAGGTGTGAGAAGTTAAATGGTTTGCCAGGAATCACAGATGTTGTAAGCAGCAGACCAGGACCTAAAAATCTGAGTATGCTGAGTTACATTCTTAATCACCATCCTGTAGTATCTTAGTCTTAGTCATCTTTGTGCCTCCCAAGACTGATGTAATGCCCTGCATGGATTAGATGCTCACTTAATGCTTGATTAGTGGATTTTATGGACTGCACCCTACAGAAGGCTGATAGTGAGTTTATCTCATATGATCATATATTTGGGAGGGAGAGAGAAATATGAGTCCTTAAAAGTTAATTGCTCAAGAATTTCCAATCCCAGACTAGTTCTCAAAACAGCTGTCCTTGAATTGTTTAATAATTGTTATCATCTCTGATTAGACTATTACCCTGTAAACATCACTATTAACGCTATTACTTATTCATTCTGAAATCAAGCTGTTCATTATGCTGCTAGCTAACTGAATTTATTTAAGAACAAAATACAACCGTGGGTGGCATTAAGCTTCATAGCATCTGTCTCATTCTTTTACAGTCATGTACTCAAGAATTATTGGGCACCTGTTTTGTGGCAGTCACCAGGTACAACATAATATTCTAGGCGATCCCAATCCTGCTGGGGGCTTTCCTGAATACACAACCATAACCACTCAAAGGCATCATCCCAGCTGTCCCTCCTCCTGACACCCCACCTTCCTCCTTCTGTGTGTGAGCTGGACCAACATGGCATGGAGGAACAAGAAGGAGTGGGTCTGAGTGCTCTGGTGACAGGGAGAAGCAAAGATGACAGCCACATTGCCACTCAGCAGCCGCAGCGCTGCAGGTGTTCCTGCCTGCAGCCCTTTGCCCTGTCCCTCCTGCCTGAGGCCGTGCGGAGCAGAGGGGAAGCACTGGCTCTGGGTCAGGAGCAGGAATCACTCTTCAACAGATTTCTCTACCACTCTGCCTTGGTAAACTGAAATGTTGGGGTGAAAAGAAACAACCACCATTTTTAATTTTTTGTCTGGTAAATAATGAAAAGAACCCCCATTCCAAAGATCTATCCTCTTAATAAAATACAAGTATGTCATACAGTATCTTCAGCTGCTGTCACAATCTATGTATTAGAGCTCCAGAATTCATTTATCTTGTGTGACTGAAACTTTGTGCCTTGGAAACAGCTTTCATCCATTTCCTTCTCTGCCCCATGCCTGCTGCCATCCTACTCTCTGCTTTTACACATTTGACTATTTTACATTCTACATGTGAGACAGAATTTCTTTTAGTGTGTTCCTTATAATGTCCCCCAGTTCATTCGTGTTGTCACAAATGACAAGCTTTCTTTTTCTTGTTTTAAAGCTGAATAATTTCCAATATCTATCATTCACCAATCTCTCTCTCTCTCTCTCTCTCTCTCTCTCTCTCTCTCTCTCTCTCTCTCTCTCTCTCTCTCTCTCTCTCTCTCTCTCTCTCTCTCTCTCTCTCTCTCTCTCTCTCTCTCTCTCTCTCTCTCTCTCTCTCTCTCTCTCTCTCTCTCTCTCTCTCTCTCTCTCTCTCCTATCTCACATATTCTTTATTCTCTCATGAAGGGCATTTTAGGTTGCATCCATATCCAGATCTTTCTCATCTAACCTTCTATTATCTATGTGACCTGGGAAAAGTCCCTTGTGCAGCCTATGCCTCAGTTTTCAGTTTGTGAAACGGAGTAATAATTTGTTATCTACTTCACTGGGTTATGAGCATTAAAACAGGCAACATGAATGTGAAGGCTTCTTGCATTCTGTAATTTGTTTTTATGACCGCAATTTTAGATTTTCTTATAATTTACACTTTATCCCTGGTTTATTGTATTTCTTATTCTTTTAGGTTCTTGTTTGATGCTTCTTCTATAAAGCTCATGGCCACATTAACTTTGTCATTTATTAATAAGTATAAATTTTAATATATTAAGTGGACAGTGAAGAAGAGAGATATACTGGAGAAGACAACAAAGAGAGGGAAAAGGATATAAATCAAAGGGAAGCCAAAAGAATCAGTTCCTTTTTCAAAGTCAGGGACAAGGTGAAGGTCTAGGATTAATACCCAGATTTGTAAATAATCCTTATTCGGGAAAAAAAGTTCTGCAAAATGGTGATTAAAGAAGAAGAGGAGTAATTTGGGTATTCATTTTTATCAACTAGATTTAAAATAATTATCCATTTTGATTCTGATATATGTACTTTTTAATTTTCCAGAATAATATCCTACATTAGGATATAAGGATTTGAATTGCAACTTAATGCTTCCTGCTGGATTTATCATTTCCAAACAAGGTCGTACATTCTCAAGAGTGGGTTGTGATACACATTTCTTCATATGCTTGTCCAGGCTTGGCAGCGGTCTGAGTTCTGGCGGATGGGGAATGATAGATTTATGGTAAATAGTTTCTGTAATGTGATGGTCAACATTCCTAACATCACTGTCACTACTTTCTTGCTTAAAAATGTAAAGTTATTATTCTTTTATTTCTGGAAATAGTTTTATTTTGATTGTGAGGAGGCGAGAGCTAAGATCTTGAATGGGAAATGATAACCATGACTGGGGGAGATTAATCAAGTGGACTTTAGGAGAATATTCAAGTAATCACTATGTTCTTGGAGTTTGCATAATTAAGCTTACACATTTATGCATAGGCTTTTCCTGCCTTAAATGCAGTGAAGTTGTCCTTCTGAGCTTAAATCAAATGTGGGCTCTATTTCAAATGGCTGTGCCCTTCTCATTCCACTATGATTCAGATCTCCACTGCTCACACTTAGGTTGGCCTTGGAGCAGAGAGGAAGTTTACATCTGCATAACAAGTAGGAAGCTGCCTTTTGATTCTACGCCCAGGGATTTGATGAATTCTGTATAATTGCATTGAGGAACTATTGAGAGTTCAGAGCCAGGGATGGAGTCTCCATTCATCTTTTCACCTTCTCTCTGCTTCAGAAACAAGTCACTTTTAACGCAGGCCTGGTCTCACTTTGAGACCACTGCTGGTCCAAAGCACAGGGCAACTTGACATGTCAACACTGCTCAAGCTGAGCAACTACTCACACTAGCTCAGTCATAATTCATTTACCTGAAAAGTGAATTATGTGTATTTAGGTTGTTGACTTCTAATTCTAGTTCTGATATTTCTTTTATAGTCGAACCTAAAGACCTTAAATTATTCCTTATATAAATCACTTTTTATTTCTTTCAAATCGGACTCCTCAGTGGAATTTCTTTTGGTCTAGTAGTCATTTAAAATAAATAGATGTGGTATAATTGTTTCCCCTTGAATTCTATAACATACCACTTTTGAAAATCCCCTCTCCATCTTTCCCTCACTTTCATCTTTCCCAAATCCACAGTTTACAGCTTAAGAGGACACTAGTCAACATTGGAATTGATAAGCGGTAAGACAGATAAGTCTACTGAAGCTATCATCGCTGAACAAGCTAGAATATCATATACTGGGTCTGCTAATGAGCCATACAGTTTGAACTGGGATAATTTTTTACTAATCTTATTTCTCTAAAAGTAATTAAGCAAATATTCCGTGTCTTAATTCGCATTGGTTGTTGTTTCTACTCTGCTACTGTGTCCCAGTAAATAGACCTTGGAGGGTGGATGGAGGCACAATTTTTGTCCCATAAAAATCAGACAGTTCAGAATATTTTCAGGTTTCTTTCAGCATTTGGGGGATAAGCAGTGTTTCAGGGGATGCTTTGTTCCCATTTGAGGATCATCCCGACCCTGAAATCTCATAAGGAAATCAAATGTTTTTTTCCTTAGACATAACCGAAGGACATTTCATCTGCCAGTGTCATTAGGAAATGAGCTATTAGGATGATCTATTTACAAAACTGGTTTCTGAGAAGTGGGGTGTCTTGGAAAGGTCTGCTGTTTGTTAACAGTGATCCAGTTTGAGTCTTAAAAAGTCATGAATAGAATTCTAATGGCAATGTACTATGAATCAAATTCTTTGCATTAATAAATATTAGCTAATATTATCCAAACAAAAAGCTAATCTAGATACTAGAAATAAAATAAAAACAAAAAAAAATTGTTTGTGATTAAAGAGGTTTTTTGACATTCAGCAGTCATTCATATCATGGATAATTGACTACTCAAAAATGAGAATATAAATCTCTCTTATTTTAGCTTATTCTTACTAAGGATTTAGTTGACAACCAAATACTGGCAAATTCAACCTGTTTTTATAAATTTTTTTTTTTTCATGACCTTCAACCCAAGCGACTCCCAAATCATTGAAACATTTCGACAATTGTATGATTAGATTTTTAGGCTTTCGTGACACACCTTGGTGTGTAACTGTTGGAAATTTGATTAAAAAATTGGAAGTAAAAAGTACCTTCAAAAATGTACTACTGGTGGAAAATAGAATTAGTTCCAAAATATGTTTATGATTTCTCTTTCGATTTTATGTTTGACTCACAGTAATGAACTCTTGATGAGGGGATGTGAATTGAGTAAATGGTCCCTGCTACTCAAGGATAAGTAAAAAACTTCATGTCTTAGGTGACCATTAGAAATAAGAGTAGTGTGGGCTAATGACCATTAGCACCTATAGAGTGTTTATTGTGTAGTAACAGTTGACTAGCTTCTTTATGTGGATTATTTGACTTAATCCTCACAGCAGCAACCCTGATGCAGGTTCCACTGTTATTTCCATTTTATAGATGAAAAAACTGAGGTCTAAAGAATTTGTTAAAGAGGCAAAGCAGTCTGGCTTCAGGGCCCATATTTTAACTGCAATAACGAGTTAAAGAAAAGTATGGCCAGTGGTAGGGATAAAAGAGCAGTGCAAGGAAGTAGGAGGTTAGTACTTTTTCCTAAGATTGAAAAAACAAGATAAATAATAAGACCTAACCCTATAAAAATGAAGTCTGTTTCCAAAGGAGTTGAGAGTTACACGTTTCCTGAGAAGTGCAGCTCTGCAGATCCTCCAGCTTCTCAGCTTTGCAGGCCGACAAAGCAACAATGATTGTAGAAAGAACTCAACAAGAACTCAGCCTCTAAGGTGGCCTAAGAAACCTATAAATTACACGAATCTGGTTCAGCATTATCTTTCAGTAAGAGTATTCAGCATGTGTTGATGAGCATCTTGGTTGGACATTAATTCAAGCGTGGTTTCCAATTGAAGGGAAAAGTTATTTAACTTGGTTAGCGTGACAAAGACTGATGACGTAAATGTATAGCAACTGCTGATTGTTAAGGTCTCAACTTGGTCATGGGAAGCCTTCAGGAATAAGAGCAACTGAATTTCTTTTCTTTTAATCAAGGAAGGAAGGGAGAGAAGAAAGAAGCATTTAAAGGAAGGAAGAGAGGAGGAAAAACACTTTTTTGTTGTCGTTGTCTCCCACCCTCCACCCCCTGGGTCATGGACTTGGCATCTGAGCCACCAGGGCATGCTGAGCAGGTCAACTTAAAAAAGGTAGAAGATAAGAGTATGAAGCAAGTCTTTCACTTGCATCCAGACTCAACCTTCTACTCTCTGTGCTGCTTTTGGGGTAATCTAGTTCTGATCTTCCTTTTTCATTCTAAGCCCCGTAGATCTTTGTAGAAAGCAAGCGCTACTCTGTCCAATGATGTTTTTGCTCATCATTTAGTCTCTCACTTTTCCCCGACTTACTTTGCAAGATATTGTCCAATGTATTATACTTAGACAAAATAAGAACCCCATTTGTTTTCTGCCATCAATCTGCTTAAGGTTTCTTACCCCCTCGCCCTCTATGCCACATTGGTAATTCTCCTTGGTAAATGTATTTGAAAGTGCGCTCAGAAAAGATCTCTGGACTGTGGTTCTCTGCCGGAAGGACATAAACTTGACTTTTGGTGATAAACATAGTGTAATATATGTGGATGTTGATTTGTAAGTCTGTCTACCTGAAACCTGTATAATGTTATAAACCAATATGACTTCAGTAAAAAAATGTAAAGCAATACCCTTAGCACCCAGCTGCTTATCACTTTTATACTGAATAAACATAAATCAATTTGTTTTCATACTAACTGTGCTTCATTAAATAGAATATTTATCATTTTAATCTAAGCACATATATTCTTTCTGAATTTCTAAATCTTTGTGAAATGTTAATAGGGTTTTCACTGAGCAGAATGTTAGGCAAATGCATGAAGTGGGTTTACATAAAATAAAATGCACATTCAGATATTTGTTTTGAACTTTTAATGTAACGTATTTTTTGAGTGCCTACATGTCTTCATACACTAAAGAAACGCCAATGAAGTAAAGGGTTCGGTTGTGGTAACTGAGGTTAAGAGTATCAGGTGAAAGAACAGGTAAAGATTCAAGACTCACTTATGAGTTAATTAGGACATCACACCAATGTATATTTAATTAGAGCCAGAGACTAAACCACTTCTACACTCTAAAAGAAGCCACGTGTTTCTTATTTTTCTCTTTTCAGCTGAAGATGATAAGGGCAGGTATGCTCATTAGAGGATTAGTAGAACTGTGTGAGCTTAATGTTCCAGGGGGTGAGTGACCTCACTTCATACACTTACAAAATTTGACTTCTTTTGCTGAGGTCTGCACTTCTCTCACAGGAGTACATGTTTCCATTCTCACTCTCTACAATTATGTGCCCGTTCTTGACCCCTTATATGTCTGACCCATTATTATGCCAGACACTTCAAAGCCTCCACTGGGGCCACCTCACCTTTGGCTCCTGGTTGAACGATCATCTTTCACTGAGAAGGGCTGTAAAACTCCCTCTGGGTGACACACCTCTGCATATCTGCTTCAGCTCCTCAGAAGAACAGCCTCCATGACCACACAGAAAGCTGTCATCAAAAATTGCTCCACATACCCCATGCCAGGAGAAACATTTTTCTTCCCAACAAATCTTCCTGGAGATAACAAATTCTACAGTCACTTCTGTTTCCCCTTTGCTCTGTCTGCTAGGAAGTTCAGATCTAGTTTGCTGGCGGTGTTGCATAATTGTTCCCCTTCTCGCCGCCTTGATATCATTTTTGTCTTTCATCCTGACAGAATGCTTCGTGTCCTTGTGCACTTATATTTTATTAAGCTTACACATCATTTTGAAAATAGGTTTATGTATAAATAAACTCGTCTCAAACTTTTAAAATGGACATGTAATGTAATATGAATTTAAATCTGACCTCATCCTCTGAACAGCCCCCCGATGTGCCTCTGCGTAATTATATAACTGTCCAGTTCCATCATCTAGCTCTGAAGTTAGGGCAAATTCTCAGAGGGGAGTGTGTCCCCCATGTCATTTCTAGTTACACAATCCATAAGTATTGTATTGTGACAGGTAGAAGGTGGCAGTGGCAAGAGAAGAAAGTAATAATGATGACTGGTGTTGCTGGACACTTTGGACGTGGGGATGTATCTTTAAAGCATATCATCAAAAATGTTTCTTAGAGCTTGGTTGCTAAGATTTGCGAAAGTTAAGCTTTAAGAAGCAAACTCCTTTAGAGACAAACCAGAACTAGTTTTCTATGTCTTATTAACAGTTGGCTTCACCCAGGGTTTATAAAACACTGAACAAGCTGAATTGGCTATAGGACCATTTTAGAAGCTCTGTGTAATGTCTTTGAATACCTTCATGTTGACACTGAATCCATAATTCACAATTTCAGGATATGCTTCTTTGGGGGAAGAGAGGAGGGCAGGGGCAGAACGACAATGTGAGAGTTCAAAAGGGCTGAAGATGCACTTGGGGTGTTTAGATTGGCACTCCTGAACTCGCGGATGCTTGAGTGCTTATCTGACTTATCTAAACTGCTGACGTCAAAAGAATTAGGCTAGAAATCTTATGATTACAGCTTTTCTTGTGATCTTTTCTGGTATTTCCTGTTTCCTGTCAGGCCAAATATACTTCGAGAGAGGGTTATTTTATGGCATTTCACAGTTTCTGCCTCAGCTAGAGCCAGAGGTACAGGGAGCATGAAGCAAAAATAATTAAGAACAACATCAGAAAGCCCTCCTTGTCCGCACGCCCATTGCAGGCACTGACATTTCTTTTTAAACATCGAAAAACATTTCTGCAATGGTTCAGGGTAGGGTCTTATTTTTCATCACACAAGGTCTATTGTTCATTAAAAAGAAGCCACTTCATTGTATTTCTCCACAACTACCTTATTTGGGTGGTAATAACCAGGCAGGCTATGAATGGCACAGCGCAGGCAACAAGAAGGCTTCTGGGAGGAGGGAGAGATAGTTTCAGAGGAAAAAGGAGGAAAAATGACTACCAGTGGTTAGTTTTCCTTTGGGGACACAAATACTTTAAAGAAGGAAAAAAATCGTTTGGGGTTGAGCTTTTAAGCCTTGCTTAAATGTTGTGGCATCTTCAACTGCCTTCCAGATCTTAGCACTGTTTGAGAGGAGAGCCTGAGGGCCTGAAGGGTTAATCCTCAATGGTTTATGGACAAATGAACTACTGACCCAAGCTTCCAACAGTCGCTGCACTCGCTCTGTCTGACCCACACTCCTGAAACTCTACCTCCAGGAAAAAGTTAAAGAAAGAGGCAGAACTATTGATAGGATCACGGTAACAATTCACATATGATGGTTACAAGCAACCAGCAGCTAGCATCTCTGTCTACTTATTTCATTAAAAACATAATTTCATTGAAAGAACATTGCACCACCATGTATCAGTTTAAAGTGTGCATTATTGCAAATCAACATCTGTCCCTACTACGTCATGTTCTCCACCACCATTACAGTTCTTCCTTTAGCATACAATTGATCTCCTCTAGACTTAATTTATACATAACTTCTTTTAACCTTACAGTTCAGTTTAAATTCTCATTAAAAGTCATTCACCAGGCTTTCTTGTCTGGTGAGTGACTATTATTTATCATACTGAAGACACTCTAAAAGGGGAAATTCACCAAGAGAGTGCTGGGAACTGGCCCAGGAAAATTAACAATTTAAGTTAGAAAGCAACAAAAAAACATACATACAGGTAGAATATAATCCTTGCATGTGTAAGATGCACTTAATACACATTTAAATAATCCAATTACAGTGATGTTTGCAGTTGACAGTTAAAAGGACCGAAAATTAAATTTAGCAAGATTATCATACAGAGAGGCATTTTTAGAGTAGGGAGGTCTATGTGTTCGACTCTGACAGGAAATATGACTGAATCAACAGCATGGTTGGACATCAAGGGACCTCACATTGGTCCCAGGTATGTTGTGCAGCATCTGTGGGATCTTAGTTTTCTTATGTAAAAAAATACAATGGTTCAACTAGATGAATCCAAAGGCATTTTCCATTAAAAAATGCAAAGACTTATCTACCTTTCCATTTATATCTTTCTCAAGAGTTATATGAAAGTTAAGATTTCTTGTCCATATGCAACCTGATCCCATTAATGTCTTTCTCCTGATGTCCCACTATTTTTCATTCCAAATATTATACCGACCGAACTTGATGAATCTCCATTCTCAATCATTTATAATGTTCTTCTGTCTTTATATCTACATTCACATTAATTTCTTCATCAAGAAAGTCATCTTGTCATATCTTGCTGAGATCATATCCATCTCGAAAAGATTACTGTAATGATTAGTCCATACAAAACTTTCCTAGGTCACTCTAGAGAGAGGTGATATAATGTCCAGTCTCTAAGGTGTATGTGACTTTATCTAACCCATTACATTATAAACTATACGAAGTATTGTATTTTTGTATACATTTTCTCATATATCCTGTGGTGCCTGGCTTTGAAAGGTGTGTTTTCTTAAAAAAATATGACAACCTGAGTATAGGAAGAAACATGACTTGGCAAAGTAGGAAGATTAGACTATTCTGGGGCTGTGAAGATAAATTGTATTGGGTCTTGAATTTGGAGAAGAGATGAGTATGGTTGAGAAGAATAGGAGGTTTGGATAGAAGAACATCAAGAATATAAATTCATCACATTGGGTGGTGTTCAGTGGTAAAAAGCATCATCTTGATGATTTTTATATTATTATTTATGTGGTTATGTGTAGTATAGCTATTGGGAAAATTGTCTTTCGTTAGTTAAGGCAAAATGCTCCCATCTCAAAATTCTCAGCATCTCCTAAATGTGGTCAATGAATGTCAAATGGACAGAAATCCATTAGTATCCTCACCCCAGGTCCAACTTTCTACTAACCTGATGCTAGAGTGATTTTTCTAAAGTGTAAACTTAATCTTATGACCTCCCCCTAAAAGTAAGTGAAGTCTTCTCATTTCCTGCAGGACACACTTCTTAGAAAGGCAGATGAGATCCTTCATAATCTGGTTCCTAACTGACCTTTCTAGTCTCATCTCTAACCTTTCTTTTGATATACTCTGTATCCAGCAACTTGTCATTTCTCAGAATTTATTGATTTGATCATACTGTTTCTTCATTCTGTAGTGTTCTCAACCTCTTCTTCTTTGGAGAAAAGTAGTTTACCTTGAATTAAAAAAATTAACTCCTCTCTGTAAAAAGCCTTAACAACCATCATTAATCACTCTTTTTGTTAGCATAGACTTCGTATATGTACCTTTTTATATGTTCCTTCCTTCCTTCCTTCCATAACTTATCTGTCTACCTCAACTTTCTTGGTTAATAAATTTTTGTTTCTAAGGAACCAAGATAGTGTCTGGTATGTCACAGTCACCAAACCAACTTAGCTGAATAAATAGTTTTGGTCTTTCCTCATTATTTCCACAGAGTATTATTTCCTACTTTATCTTAAAATATATACCACTCTACCTTAATAGCAGTGAATTGCTTATTTGTCTTTTCTAACAGGCTATAACCTCTTCCCCATCCCCTTTCTTCCTAGGTACATAGCACAATGCTATGCACTGAGCATACATTCAAAGATGATAATTCAGCTGAATTGCTTTGGAGGAGAAACCTGAATATATGAATGATTTCTTCTTCTTTCTGAGAATCTTAAATAAATAACTAGTAAATATAAGCCTTAATTTCTCCTAAGTTGGGAATAAATCCTTATTCAATACCTGATACTCATTGTGTAGTAGTAAGGAAATATTTATATGTAAGATTATAAAATTTTTTCCATTTTGCTTCCTCCTAGAGGTGTCTAATTACTTTTGAAGTATTTGAGACATTTTCGAAAATATTTTCAAAACAAAATTTGTTTTAGTCCAATTTTATATATTCACATCCTATAGTCTTTTATCATCAAGTCAAACAACAGGGCACTTAGGAATAAAGAGAGAAGAAACAATTTGCTTTTAAGTTTATGAATCTGTTAAATTCATACTTCTTTATTTTATATACCAATTTAATGACAAGGAAATAGGTTTTCTTGTTTGTTTGTGTAATTATGGACTGATCCAAGAAAAGCAGTGTGGTACTCAATATTCAAAGGAGATATAAAGGCAAAAAATCATTTGCTTGAGTGAATCACAGAGAGAAGCATAGGAAGGGAGGCAGCAATTTTTCCATATCAACCACTCTTGAATAGGGTTCCTATTACAATGCTAAAGGAAAAGAATGATCTATGTTATAACACTGATAGCCTTACTATTCTTCATTTTCACCTCTTCTAGTGTCTCCTACACAACATTCTCCCTAGGAATTAGGGGTAAGAGAAAAAAGAACTATAAGAAATTTCAATTCAAGCAATGATAATAATCACACCTGATTAGAGTACAACGTAATATATGACTATGTTGACAATTTCAATTGGTGTTAGATATAAAACCTCAACTTTCAGTGTGAACACTGATCAGAAATGTTATTATGGTATATATTCTGTTTTGTGCATTAGTCATTCAGTTGAATTTTTTCAATGTCAAAGTCCTGAGGTGGTTGCTGAAATGCTTGTTCATATTGTAAGAGAGAGAGGTAGTTGAAAAGTGTAGAATGATTGGGTTGTGCATATGCATGAGAATGTAATTAAAATAAGCAATAATGAGTATAAATACTCAAGTATAGGGTCCAGCACATGGTAGCTCAACCAGAGTGTATTTAAAAATAGGCCCTTATGCTTTTTATTTTGCACACTTATTTGTATCTCCTAATTTCACTTCACCAGAGGCATCCACTGAAGACCATAGGAATATTATAAAATAATTAAAAGAGAAAGAGGGAGATCCTCAGAATAAGGATTTCATGTTTTTCGTTTCTCTGTCTCTGTCTCTCCTTCTACCCACCCCTGCTTCCCCATCCCTGATCTCTCTCTCTCTCTCTCTCTCTCTGGAAAGAATGAAGAGAGAATAGGAGGAAGAGATTTATTTATTTATTTTTATTTAGTTCTTCACATTTGTTATTCACCCCAGCCCTGGGTCTTGAACCCTGGACCTTGGGATGTATGTGGGACTGCTCTGAGGTGTGCTAGACCCCTGGGCCACCAGGATGCACCTGAGAAAAAGTATTTATCCAAAAGAAGCAATATAATTCGGAAGAAACTGATCATTTTTATTAATTAGCAAGTTTAAATTTTCTGATTCCCTGTTAGGATGGGCTCAAGAGGAAGGTCTGATTAGGTAAAGAAGAGAATCAGGCTGTTTTATATAGCTCATTTGAGTGTGGGAATTTGAACTCTTTGTAACAAATGTTTTCAAGAGTGATTGTTCACTCCTCATTTCTGTATGTGCTTTTGACTACATTTGTTATACTTGATTCCAGTTTCTTTGTATGATCTCATCTCACTTGCCATGCTCATAGTGCTCTGTGCTTAGATCAATACCTGTCCTTTTTTATTCTCTTTCTAAATCATTTTCTTCTGCAAATTCTAGCCACTTTACTTGAATAAATTATTGTCACAAGGTCTCTGAATGAATATGTCTTTGGACTTTCAGAGGTGTTCATTGAGTCTATTGATTTACATAAGATATTTGGGTGCCATCCAAAAAGAGATGGAAAAGTAAACAAGCAAGAGAATCTTGTGCTTTGGCCTGAATTCCAATACAGAGGTTGAAGAACATCTCAGAATTCAATGGTAAAAGTCTAATTTTTGGTTATATGTATCCTCATTTACTTAATTTTCCTTTTCAAAACATTGACTAAAGATTTGCATTCATTCTAACTATGTCTCTCATCTTGACTTTTATTTGACAACTTTATGACTTTTTTTAATCTTTGAATTTCTACTACCAAGTTCATGAAACTACTATTCAATTTCTCCTGGAATTTCTCTTTCTTTTCTTCTAGAGACTAAATTTCTTTTTGCAGTAAATTTAGTGCCTTAGGCTAATTTGCAAGGTCATATGCATAAACCTGTTCTGTCTTTGTCAATTATGTTTTCCAAATGCACACAAGACTGACATTTAAGATTTTTCTTATTACTAATGACAAGAACCCTGATCTTGACTCTTCTGTAGTTCTCCATCAGTACTTGGATGAGGGAAGATGAGGTAGTAAGATATTTGGTGCAGGGGCTTAGTTTCATATCTATAAAATATCAGGAAGATTTTTTAGATGAGAAGACATACTTTGAAAGTAGGAATCTCTGAGAAGTTGGTAATTTGCAGAAATTCATAAAGAATAGAAAGACATAAAATCTATATCTCGGGGGTAATCTCTTAACATTTTAGAGATTACAGTCAATATTAAAGAGAAATTCATGAAAAGGCAGAGATAAATAGAAAAAGAAAAACAAAGTCCACTCTATATAACCTAGATTAAGGCATAATACTTTGAGCTTTCACATTCGTGATATTGTGATATGTACCTACTATCTACTATGAAGCATAGTGTTAATTAAAAAGCAAAAATCTCAGATTATAGAAAAAAGAGTACACTTTCACTTGCTCCTCCGAGTTTAGAAAAGTCATGTGGAGTTTTCAGTCTTTTTACAATAGACTTGTAATGTTTTCTTTTTAGAAATTAATTGCAAAAGTCAATGCTTTTCTGTTCAGTTAAACTGGCCTTGTTAAGGAAAAAAAAAGAAAAGAAAAAAGAAACTGTTTCTAGGCAAAGAGCAGAGTACGTGGGAATAACATCCTCCATTCAGCTCTATCCCCTGAAAAGCTCATTTGTAGGACTGGGTAAACACACACCTTCCGCATTCTATTTTTGAAATTATGTTGAGGAATATACAGACCGTTATCTGTAAAAGAAGCAACTTTTGAAACTTTGGTCAATGGAAACTGTTCCAAGATGCATGAACAGAGTAATTATTTTTACAGTAAATAAAGCAGACACAATTTATATGTATTTGATCTAAAATTTTATAATTATCAATAAATAGCAACGTTTCCATGTGAAGAAGTCTCATGTTAGTTTTGCACATACTGTATAACTTTTTAACAGTTCTGAAAATAACTATTATGTATTCTTCTTGTTTAAAAGCTATCATGAGTAATTTTGATTTGTTAGAATGTAAGTCTAAAAATGTTTCCAGTAAAAGGAAGAATTAGAATTCACATGTCTTGAGTAAGCTGTGCCTAAAAAAAGGATGTTTATTCATGCATTTAATGGCAATTTGTAAGCTATTTTATTCCCTATGATAATTTCTTTTTCTTTTTTTTTGCTTATCAAAATGTATTGAGTGATGCGTGAAAGATGTGAAGGAGAATACAAAGAAAATAGAATGTTCTTCAGATTCTTAAAAAGCTGAAAACGAGGTGGGAGGAAGGAAATTATATTAATTGTAATAAAACGATTTGGCTGTGAAATAAACACAAAGGAAGTCTTTGAGACTTCGAAAGAGAAAAAAACATACTTTGCCTCAGTGATTTCAGTAGGGTTTAGGGTAGACTATGGTATCCAAGTGGGCTTATGGAATGACAGAAGTTGGGAACATGGAGGGAAGTCAGTATGGGCACTGGGAACAGTGAGAGGAAAGCAGATAAAAAGCTGTGAGATATTAGTCCTGTATAGGGGGAACATATGTGGTCAGAGGGCAATGATGACAAATAAGAGGAGAAAAGTGAGTTCGTTCTAGAGAATGGAGAGCTTTGAATGTAGGATCTAAGACTTTGGATTTTCTCTGCAAACAATGGAATATCATGGAAGCATTTTGAAGAGAAACAACGTTTTCTGATTTTTCTTTTATATTATTGATCTGAGTTTCAGAGTAGAAAGAAGAGAGGTAGAGAGAGAGGGTAACTTGGAAGCTATGCAAGATAACAGTTTGGCCAAGGGCAGTATAAAGGAAGAGAAAGAAGGCATTGGATGTGAGAGTTGTTGAGAAAATAGCACCAAGAGCAATAGTTGTGATTGTTAGCATTTACTGAGAATGTCATAGGGATTAGACTCTTCCAGGTACTTATTTTCTTGTATTATCTCATTTGATCCTCACTTTTTGTGAAGGGGCTAGCTGTTACCTTTTTAGAGAAGAGGAAACAGACGCAAAGAGGTGAAGTACTTTGCCTATGTTCACACAGTTTACTAATCGAGAAGTAGAATGAAAAAGATATTACAGATGAAATTAAACCCAGTGGTATTCATTTATAACAAACCAACAGGACTATGTCCCTAGCTTTCCTTGGAAATAAAAATTAAATTGAATCTAAAAACAAAAAAAATTCAATACTGCCATGACACTTGGCTCTTCAACCAATTTTACAGACTTAGAACAAACTGGAATTGGAGAGTTAGAACAACTTTGAACCTGAATTTCCACAGGGCGATCTAATTTCTGCAAACAAGGAAGCCAGGTGAAGGAACAGATTTAGCTCAGGATAATGTGTTCCAGTTTGACTTTATTTTATATTCACATTTAAAAGATAAATTACATTGTCAATGATGATTATCCAGTATAGCTACAGATTAAATGTAGACTAATATCTACAGGAAGTAGTTTTAGAAAAAATATTATGAATTAATGTCATTATCTACTTAAAAGCTAATTGATTCTTTGATCAAAGCTATGTGTCATGCTCTGAGTGAAATCATTACAGATGAAGAATATTTGAAAGTGTGTTTGAAACTTACAAGTGCTTCTGACTGTCTCCAGTTTTACACCCATACTATGAGTTGACATAGAGATTTAAACTAACAAGTGCTTATTTTCATACTGTCATTGTAGACAGAACCCTGATTCATAATTCATAATTGTTCTTCTCTCATTAATCCTTTGATTCATCTCTGTGTTCCTGGTGTCTAGCCCAGTATCTGGTATACACTAAGTCTCCAGTAAATGCTCCTTGAATTACAATGATAGAGGCGTTCAGTGTTCAACATACTTAATCTATATCATACCTGACATTTAAAGTATTTTAAAATAACACTTTAAATGTCAATTTGAATATTTGAATTCTGGAATCAGAAAATTCTTTTGGAGATTTTGTCATCTAAAGTTGTTTGATTTTCAGGTCTAAGTCTAAAGCAAATTTTTGATATTTGTATTCTCCTTGAAAGGCAGGACAAGTTACAATGGCTATGGGGAAAAAAAATGAATATTTTTTGAGGGAGCTGTATGTTGTTACATTTTTCTGGAACCAAAAACTATTGAAATGGAAATAGGCTTAATAAATAAGTAACATATAATGTAAAATTTAGACCAGAGACAGCAAAATGAAAGGTAAAATCCACAGCTGCAGAGTTTACAGTTATTTGGTTGAATTCTGAAATCAAATTACTTATTCAACTAAGAACAAGTCCTGCTAGAGAATGTCTAGTCTTAAACAAGCTGCTGACTAGAATCACAATTAGAATAATATTTGCAGTAACAACATTTGAGAAACTGCCTACTTATGTCCAATCCTCCCCTCTCCTCACACCCCATTTCTGGGCTTGCTCTCACCACCAAGCTTTAAAAATTACTTTCTATTGATAATAGATGCAGATCACACCCTGGGTATTCCAAGCATTTCAAGCTTGGCTTTCAAACTTAATCCCACAAAATAAGTAGGAAAATGTCAAGAAAGCCTACTCTTTTGACTATTTTGCGCTGTAATCTGATTTTGGGGGTTCGAATTGAGGTTTATATTACACCATGAGTTTCCACCATGTTTACCCATCTACCTATAATCAATGAGCCATGTCTTGGTTTAAGTTTAAATTAACCAGCACATGCCCTAATTATGTAAATTTTGTGAACTGGAGTTGGGAGGTGGAGATCCTGGTCTTGTGCTGGCAGTGCCAATGTGTGATCCTGGACAATTAAGTGGTTTCGTCTCTGAACTGTTTGCCTCATCTCTTGTTAACTGGATAATTAGACACCTCCATGTCATTTGCTTCATAGAGGTAAAATGTTGTAGCAATATAATCAAATTTTTTTTTTTTTTTTTTTTAAGAAAAGATGCAGGCAAAAATGAAAGTGAGCACAGAAAGAGAGAGGAGGAAGAAGCACCCCATTCATTATATTCAGTTGTTCATCTTGGTTGTTCCCCTGAGTCTGGGACATGAATTGGGATCCTTGGCATGCACGTGGAACGTGATGGCCAGAGTCGGCTGACAAAACCACTACTCCACCAGGGCACATCTAAAATAAACCTTTGAGTAAAATTAAATGAACTGAGTTGATGCTCCTACTTTGGGCATGTTGATAGCCAATTCCAGAGCTTCTCTCCGGGGCAAAAAGTGTCTAGCCCTGCTCTGCCCTGCCCAGGAGGCATTCCCAGAAGTACACACCCTAGTATGTAAAGATGACTACGTCCTCTTCCTCCTGTCACCCCCTACACCAGTTCTCATTTCATCCTTTAGCCTATTGCTTTGAAGAGTCACCCATTGTCTCCAGCAAATGGGTATCTAAAGATAACATCTTCCTAAGTATTCATTATTTACTAGAGATGTTCACACATATAATCTCCTTGGTAATTCCTCACTCTCTTCAAGGGACACTGTTCCCCTTTGCCTTCCATCACTCATAATTCACTCCCATTTCATCTTAGAATCTCTTAGGAAGTCCTATTTGTGTATCTATTTTCCCACAGAGTCTTTGCTCTCTCCCTTTATTACTTAAGTCAAATGTCAGAACACTTTTCTGTTTTGCTTGTGTAGAACAAGGTTGCAGTCTTGTTGAGGAACTACGAGTAGAAATAATGATGCCCTTCAGCAAGGGTAAGAGAAGCTGTAAGTTTCAGGGTTAAATTGAATTGATTAAGAAACAGTGATATCCATCTCTAAAGGCCTCTAGACTGTTGGTTTCATTCAGAAGTTCTACAATTTCATGGTTTTAAAAATGTGAACCAGCAAGCCTCCTCCAGTGTACATACAAATAGTCAAAATATGAATAGACAGTCACAGCATCTAATTTTCCTGTTTTAGATAGGGCAGAAATACTACGCACTATCAGTGTACTATGCTAGGTAGGTTCTTACAGTTAAATATAGTAAAGGAGAAGGACTATGGGGGAATATGGAGTAGGAGTGTAGGTGGGGAAAATCATTATGAAGAAAGGGTTGCCTGAAGTGGACTTTGTAGTTTGAGCTGAAGTTTTTTCAGTTGTCTGAGTCACAGAAACATTTCGAGTATAAGGCAAAGCTCAGAGGCAGGGCACTACTCGATAGACTTGCATCAATTCCATCAACGCGTGCTCACATTCGTTCTTCTGAAGCTAACTCACTACTTTCCAAATATCTCCCACATGGTCCCTAAAGGAAAAAGTAACTTGCAGTCACATATACTTTCTGAGTTTTCATTGTTAAACCAGGCTTACACGCAGGGATCCTTGTCTTTCTTCACCACTTGAGAAACTATCAAGCTGTTTAGTATTGTCCAAGTAGAAATTGTTTAAGGGTTCCGTGGGGCAAGAGTCAGACTACTGGGAGCGGAAGGGGAGGAGAGGAGCGAGATTGCCATGCGTCTGGTGTTTTGCTTTGTTTTAGAGGATTTTCCAACATAAACCCTTGTAGATGAACTGAGAACGGCTTAAACCATCATTTTCCAAATATGGAAAAATGCCAGATTTTTTGAAATAGTCTACAAATGTTTCTGAGGCCCTCACCATCATGCTGTCATGGAGATAACGCCATAGTTCATTGAGAAGGAAATGCAGCATCAGAGCGAGAGGAGAAAGTCTGAGACAATTTGGAAAGTGAGGCAGCTCTCCTTTGGGGCTTCTCCTTTGGCCCATGTTGCACCTGTAAATGATACGGTCATATGTCCTGTCCCCCTGAGATGGGAAGGCAAGGGAGAAGGAAGAGGAGGCAAACAGACATTCTTTGGGGAGGGTTGGAAGTTGAGCTTGTCTTCATACCAGTGGGATAAAGAAGACAGGAGGGCAGGAGTACAGCCTCCCTGGTATCCAAAGTGACTGCTGAGACATTTCCCCTGCAAGTGACGCAGTGGATCAGGGGCGTATTAAAACTTGACTAGCTCAACTTTATAATGTCCAGAAAATGCAGCTTTTAATTGAGAAAAGTGACCACAGTTCTGTTTTTCCTTTGCAGTTTTGTTTTTCAGGAATTAGTTACCCACTAACATAATATCAATAATAATATGCAGGTATACTCCCAGACATGCTAACATCTGTTGACTGAGAGATTGTTCTAGCAAAGGTATAATTTGAAATATGAATTTTAATTGTCAATAACCCAAAACAAACCAAGAGTGGGAATAGTGGAAGTGTCCCGGTTGAGTTTTCTGCCCAGGTGGGTTTTTCTTGTACTCAACATGGAACATGGGATGGCCTATTTTATTACCTATTTTCTCCTCACCAAGACCCATCTCCTTGGGCCTCCAGTTCCCAGTTGCCACATTAACCTCACAGTCTCATTGGTTTCCTTCTTTTTCCTAAGTGTTCTTTGTTTACTAGAGACCAACATTGTTATTGTTTTTCTCCCTTTCAAGTCTGTTTTTTTTTTTTCCTCAGAGGATTTTTTTTTTTTTAAATACTATTCTTTTTAGATGATTCAGCAACTTAAAGTTTCTGGCATAAATTATTTAAAAAATTAGTAGAGTTTTGATTTCCTAATCTCCTTTCATGAGAGAGACAATTTTTGATCTATCTTTTCCAACTAGTACCCCATCTCTCACCAGGATCCCACAGCACAGATCTATCTGAGGCCTCCACTGCATCATCACAGGCTCGTATTTGTTCTTCTGAAGTGAACCTACCACCTTCCGAATGTCTACTAACATGGCCCCTAAGGGAAGAAAGTACCTTGCAGTCACGTATGCTTTTAGTTTTCAGCGCTATCCCAGCCTCACATACAGGGATCCTGGTCTCTCTGTGGTTGTGGTGCCCACAGTGGAAACATAACCAAGTTCCCCACAACTGTCCCAAACAGAGCACATTCTTAGAACATGACAAAATCCCTGTGAATCATCACTTCCGCATTTGTGAGAGAGTTGATTTTTCCTGATTGTCAATGGAAGAATTTGTATTATTGCCATCTGTCAAAAGGGGAAATCGAGGCAAAGAAGTGAATCAACATTGCTGGGACCTGAAAAGCCTTCCAGGTCAAACTCCTCTGGACAACATGACGCAGGCTCTGGTTCCAGAGCTTAACACTGAAAATATCTTTGACTATTTCAAGTATTACAAAAAGTCACGTAAAAGGGTATTATTCTCTTGGAGATAACTCTGACTTGTCAACAAGAAATTGCAGAGGCAGGAATGGACATTACAGAGCATCTAATTCCACCCCCTCTTTTGGGACACTGATGCTCAGGACATGTCACTTGTTGAAGCCACAGGGCAGGCAAGTGACAAGTGAGCCCAGAACCCAGATTTCCAGTCTATCCGTGCTCCTCCCACCACATCACTTTTCATTTTAAGATGCATCTCTATAGTAGAGCAAACATTCATCTATCATCACCCTCGGACCGAGGCCGCACCTTGTCTTCCCGACTTTTCCCATCTTGCATGGCTTGGCCTTATCAAGGAAGGGGCTGAAAGCCATCAGACTGGCCCCGGTTGCCTTTTGACCCTCACCGATCATTTACCTGCAAAGCCTTGCAGAGCATCTTCGTGCTCCAGAACGCCTCTCTGTTTGGTCGCCTGCAGCTCACTCTTGGATTTCCAAACCAGTTTGACCATCCTGATCATCTCTGGCAAGTCCCAGGGCAGCGGCCCCTGCTGGCACCCCGGCCGGCTGCCCAGCGAGGGGGGCGGCACGCCGTCCGGGGCCGTCCACCGTCTGCCTAGCTCTGCCGAGTGGAAGTAGCGCTCCAGCACAGGCATTCTGCCCTGGTGCCCAGAAGAGGCGGTCGGACCGTCGCTGCCGCCGCCGCCGCCGCCGCCACCAGAGGGGAAATTCTTCCCGGGCAGGGGAAGGCGAGCCCCGGTGAAATCCGCTCCAGCTTCGGACAGGCAAGCCTCCTCCAGACTGGCACGGCCTCCCTGGTCCTCCAGTCCCTCCACGAACACCGAGGACGCGGGCGAGCGAGTCGCTTCCCAAGCTCCTCACGATGAGGACTGTTGCTGTGGCCCTTCCTTAGAGAGCGCGCATTTCCCCTCTCTCCCAGGCCCTGACTTCACAGCACTTAATTAATCCCAGGCTGCAGCTGGAACGACAGCGGGGGGGAAAAGCCATGGAGGTTTGAGCGCTGGCTTTTCCTCTTCTTCTGACTTCTTTGCTCTGCCTTCTTCTTCTGGTGCTTGTCAAAGTTATCCGGATGGCTTGTTCAGTCGGGAAGGACTTCAGGCGAAGAAGAAGCGGGGCTCCCCTTTGCCACTTTTCACCTAGGCTCCCCAGAGCCCAGTTTTCTGGAGGTGTGAGGGCGGGAGACACCCTTCGCTTCAGGAAGCCTAGAAGCTTCCTGGCTTCAGTCCTTGCAAGCCCCAAGTTGCTCTCAGGGAATAGGGGAAGCTGAGCCACCCGCTGAACCAAAGCGGGCCACCCTGTCTGTCCCTCGGGTCTGAACCCCCTGGGGTTATCCTGAAGACTCTTGCACGGGTCCTGGGAAACAGGGGTCACACACTCCTCCCCCTTTGCTGTCATTTGGTTCTCAGCAAACCTAACGGGGTTTTGGCCTATTAGTCAAATCCCTTTGTAACCTCAGGTGCCCTTCAGCTGGAAGGGAAATAACACTGAATCACATTCCAAAGGGAACTCTGAAAGACGTGAATTAGGGACGCATGGAGATCCTCCTGCATACGTGGGGTGGAGTGGGATCTTCTGGACACCACGCTTGGCATGGTTAAAAACCCCTTTCACAGGAAAGCAGTAATCATTTTAAGAATATTCATGGGCTGGGAATGCAGGGCAGTGAAAAGAAGGGAAAGTTGAAGATTCACTTTCCAGACACAGAGCTCTGTAGACTCCATATTTGGGGCATCAACTGCTGTGCTTCCACCCTAGCAGGGTTCAATTGAGGACAATGGTGGGCCATCAACGAGAGGCCATGTCTTGGGCCCCTGAGGCTCAGAATCTGGAAGTCAGAACCAACACAACAAAAGGGGCTGCTCCCTGAAGCTTATGTGAAAAGCCCTGGACATAAATGAAAGTGGGGTAGTATTGTGTTTGGAACTTTTGCCAGCAAATTGAGTTTGTAGGAACAATTTGAACTTGAACATTCAGGGGCATAGCTTCTGTTTTCTTGGAGGCCATTGTAACAATCCCATCTTTCTCTCTTCTTCACAGCTCTACACTGTGAAGTGCTTTATTTTGCTTGGCATTTTATTTGGCTGATGTACAATCTATTGCTCCTACTCCACATTCCTTCTGGGGCTGGTTTATCACATAGACATTTGCGGCTTCTTTAGGGGAGAGGAGAAAGATCATTCGCTGTAGGTAGGGTGTGCTTTATTGTCATGGTCCTCAGCTCATTTTTTGGAAGTTGAAACCAGCAAAGGCTACTGTAGTTATGTGGTAGTTATTATTCCTCCAGACCTATGGCTAATAAGTTTTGTTTTCCACATTGAATTAAGTGGATTTTCTTTTTTCTGGATGGAAAAGTACACGAGTAAACCTAATCTTGTGAAGAAGGGTCAACATCCTTTGAGGGTTATAAAACAACAATAAGAGACATTGAAGACACTACCAGTTATGCATTTCATTATTAAAATATTGATCAAGCAGTTCTTCTTAAAATAACAAGATATTTATAATCCAATTAGGTAACAATCAGTGATCCACTTATGACAAGTATGTGCTTTATTTTTTTCTTTTCTCTTTGTTAAAAGATGAAAGGATTTAAGTATCAGTCTGACACTTCCACCACTTTTGACAGCCCTTCCAGTTCTTATCTTATCCTTCCATCAGGCTGGGGACATAAAGGCTCTCTAGAATTGAAACAATTTTATTTCATAAGCACATGTAGGCTGTTGCATTCTATTAGCATATTTCCTGAATAATGTCTTAAACTCACTCCTCAGTCACAAACTTCCTTGACATAACAACTGAAGAGTTTCCTAAGTGTTTGACTATTTTTATTTTTGTTCAGTTATTTTGCAATAGTACTTAGCATCAGGATATCCTGACCCTTGGAACAAAGGGGTTAAGAACAAAGAAAACAAATATATGATATAATATGTCACATACGCTAGTGTATTAAGAATATAACTCTTCACTTTGTATTTCTTCAAGAAAGATATACTTTATCCAAGAATATATTTCCACTGTAATTCTCTAGAAGTGCTTCACATATTTCTTAGAAAAGTTACAAAGTGTTGGACAATTGAATATGAATATTTCTAGTGGAGAAGAGTTGGGAGCACATAAACACCTTCTAGAAATTTCTACCTCCATGAAAATCTACTTCATTTGAAGGTTTAAAAATTGAAAATGTTGCACAGTTCTTAAATATTCTCCCCAATATAGGATTAACTTTATCCTGGGGTAGAAGTGCAAAAATACCACAAGAAAGGTCATTCTCATGGTATTTCTGGCTCACATAGAAACAGGAAGCACAGGAAATCTTGCGAGAAAGCTTGGCTCAGGGGATTTTTGGCTCAACAGCAGACTCAAGAGACTGGGACAAACTGATGAGATGCTTGCACTTGTCGGGTTAGTATCATTGTACCATACGAGTTCTCTCAAACATGGCTTTGTTATATTTTGTAGCTAGCATCTCATAGGCTGTGATCTCCTTTGTATTTTCAGGGTTCTTTTAGAAGAACATACTGTAAACCTATGTTTTCCCCTTACTCAGTAAACATCATTCATCTTAAAATAATATCTGCAGTCAGAAGTTTGGATCATCGGGGATAAGGAGATGAACTGGTGGGGGTGTTTCTATGCCAAGAGGACTCATGGTGCAAAGAAGTCTCATCTATGTGACTTGTAAGGATTATTACAAATCCTAATATTTATCATGAATACAAAACTTTAATGCAGACTTTCAGAACAGCTATTTGTTTTCAAGCATTGTGAGTCAACTTAACTTTTCATTGAGGAGGAAATGGAGTAGTTCTCTTCTCGTGTTAAAGAAACACAACAAAGGCAAAACAGATTGTTTCAGCAGATCCCTATTTCTATCAAAAATGCTTTGCTGTATAGTTCTAGCTATAAAGGAAAGAACTGATAGCCAGTATATTGAAATATATTTAAGAAAAAACAGTCAAAGATATAATTGACTTAGAACCTAGGTTATTTGAAGACTTTCTATGGGGGCTTTTTAAAACTCTTGCAGACTTATATCTGCTAGTCAGTAGGCAGATAAGTCCTTATTAAATATGATTAAAATAATGACAACATGAAATATTTATGGTTATTCTAGAGATTGTTTTTTAAAATGGAAATTTAGAAACATTCATTTCAATTTTCTGTCATTTTGAGTATATAAATAGATTCTCACAAATCTTCATTGTCATGAAAGTTCATCTCACTTTGCCAGTTTAGAAGTACTTTATACCCTATTGACCTTCATCCCTCTTGCATCTCTAAAGAAAAATTTCAAATTATTTGAGAGAATAGTCTTTCCTTCAGTTCAAATAAGGATGTTTAAACACATCCCACATCCCACATAAATAGAGCACTCTGGTTTCACAAATGAAATTCAAAATGAGCAAGGGAGGAAAAACAAGTCTTCCAAGTTTGTTGAATGTGGTCTAAGTAGAAGAAGCTCAAACAATTTACAGTGTCTTTCAGGAGAAATAGAAATGTAAGTAACTTTGATCTTAACTAATTTCAAGGAACAATGCTGGAAAGTAGGGAAAAGGACTTGGTCTACAGATCCACCACACCAGGCAGCATGTATTTTTACCATCATATGGAAAGGGAAGAGAGTGGGTAGAAACCGGAGATGGAGGAAATGGAAGAGATTAAGTCGACAGATTCATAGTTTGATTTCACAACAGGTGCATAAACTGCAACCAACAATTTTCTTATTCATGCTGCAAATGTAAATTGACAACAAGAGCAGTAGTAGAAGGGAGAGCCTCCTGTGCCAGTGCCTGAGTCCTGCACCAGGCAACAGGGACATGCATGGCCTTCCCGACCTGGATGACATTGTTGACTGTGAGTGATTCTTCTTTTACTTTCCTTTGTACATTTAAAGGTCCTCCAGACATTTTCCTGGCATGAGCGCTCTATCCTGAGTCTCACCTGTCTCTTAACTAATGCTAAATTTACTGTCTCCCACAGTTAATTCACCATGAACTAGTCCATTAACAGAGGTTGAGAACAAAATGATAGGAAGACTTATTTTCTCCACTTTGCTCCTCCTCTCTGATGAGGAAAATGATCTGCTATTCTATTACTGAACAAATGATGTTCTGGTACGTGATGATGCCTTACTTTGATTGAAAGCTTTCTAGGATTTCAGGATTTATTTTTGATTGTGGAAGGTGATAAGTGGCAGTAGGTACATTTTTCATTAATTCATATTTGGACATGTCAGCTTCTGAAAACACAGCTATGGCAATGAATCTCCAAAGTAGCCCTCTAAGACTACTTCATCTGAGGGTTAAAGTAACCATGTTGCTATTTGAATTCACCACTGAACTTTGCCTTAAACTTAGCGATTTAAATATAAATGGCTATGCTGGCAGTAACCACCTTATTCATCACATAGAGGTCTTGCAGGAATAAAATAAGATTAAATGTGAATTATTTGTAAGCCATGATATGGTATAAAATTAAAAAAATATTTAAGTGTAAGAAATCATAACTGACAATTTACTTAAACCCAAATTTTGGCTCTACTTTCCTGGGATCTGTCAGAAAGCTGATGCCAATGCCTACTCTTCAAGTAGGTTCACCTTGAAAATGTATGTTTTACATGAAGATGCATCTTCCATGAAGATGTAAAGGAAATAAAAGGAGGTATTGGAGAGAAAGTATTAGAGAATGGCCTAATGAGGGAGATAGTGAGGGATTTAATGGTACAGAGATAACATAGGCAAAATGAAATGTAAATGAGAGTAGGTAGATAAAGATCAAAGATGCATTAAAAGAAGTGGCTCTACAGGATAAATATTATTGTAAATGAATTTTGGAGTTGTGATAACAACCTATGAATCATGTGTAGGATTTAAGTCTGCATGATCATCACAATGGGTTATTGAATGCACCAGTTAGTACTATAGAAGTTCCCTTGATTGGGAATTTCATATTCATTCTACATTGATTAATGGTTATGCTTGATGTTCATGAGTTGTATAGTTTTGTGTCACATGCTCTGGTAGTGGACATATGACTTCAGGCATTCTACTGGCTTCACTTCCCTAGACAAATTGATTTGGGCTTATAATTTTTGCTTGGGGTTTTTACTCCTCAATTTTTTTTTAAATAATTTTGATTGCTCTTAGCTTGTTCCATTTAATTGATGTGTCTTTAAAAGAAGAGTAGTATATAAAACCAAATGTAATGGTTACAATGTGATATAAATGAAATCCGAAATATATATCTACTCTTTTTTTTACAAGTGAGATGCATGAATTCTGGAAACTTTCAAGAATCTGTCCAGGCTGGGAAGACCTCAAGTGTCTGAAGGAGAATTATTCAGACACCCTCCCGCCCCCCAAAGTGCTGGGAAATGCCAAAGTGAGTTGTTTTCCTCTTTATATAATAAAAATAAACTCGGCCACTAACAGGATACAGAAAGATAATCAATACAAGCTTCATCGAAGGAAAGTGAGATGCTGGTAAAGAATAAAACCTAATAGGACTGATTTTTCCTTACCATTCATTTTTTGTTTATGTTTATAAAGTTCAAAATAAATTTGGGAGAAGGAAATTTCAGTTGCTACGGGTGTAAGAAGTACAATTTTACTACCTCTTTAGTCTTTATTTTTCCCTCTTTCACTTGCTATTTCCTGGTGACTATGAATTACATAAAATATTTCTACTAAAAAGTGTCTCTTAGATGCTATTCTAGAGCAAAGCTTCTCAAATTTAGTGTTAGTGAAGATTACCTGACGATCCTATTTAAGTGTAGATTCTGACTGGCCAGGTCTATGCGGAGCCCTTTGACTCTGCATTTCCAGCAAGCTCCCCACAAAGCTGCTGGTTTGTGCACCGCACTCCAAGGTACAAGGCTAGAAAATTACCAGGTGGCAGATATTTTATTCTTCTTCCATATAGGTTAACTATGAAAGAAAATGCAGCAAAAATCTCAATTTTTCAGAGACACATATTAGGACATTTGAAAACAATCAGTATTGACTCACGTCAAATACTTGCAACTGGAAAGTAGTAATCAGAGCATCAATATAAGAGCAAAAACTGTGAACAGGGACATTCATAACATTGACTTTAAAATTTTTTCATTCATTTCTTTCACTTATAAATTAACTTAAAAGATAAGGTTGAAAGTCAAGTATACGTCACTATGATGAATAGTGTATACACTGGAGTCAACTTCAAAATTAAATGGCTATTTTTTGTGAGACTTTTCTCACCAATGACTAACAAGATTTACTTAGACCCTTCTTCTTTCAAGCATTTTATTGTGCTCTTGTTGCTATTTTTAGAATGATTGGGATATAGGCAAGGCTCCGAGTCTTTGATCTCCATCATCAGCAATAATCTTACAAAGACCGTTCCTTCATCTTCATTTGATTTATTAAAAGTCAATGTAAAGTGATCTTTGGGGAAGTCTGGTAATCTTTCTCACTGTAATATTCCAGGCATGAGTGAGTGGTGACCAGATGATTCCACAAAGAAAAGATGGGGGAAAAAAAAAAAAGAGTAGACATTCATCATGCCTCTAGTCAGTGAGTGGCCATGATGCTGCTGACTCAAAGGAACATACTGCAAAATCACAGCCTTAGCAAAACACAAAACAAAACACAAAAGTTAAATAAAACAAACTCTACAACAGGCTGCACTATTTATCAGGTATTCCTGGCATCCATGCAGCCCCATACAAAGCATTCGTGGGAAAGTGATGCCAGAAGCAAAAAGCATGTGAAGTCAGCTGGAAGACAAGGCTAATCAAGAGCGTGAGGCTAGAACACTGCCACATTTATATGATTAAAAATTTGTACCGTTAACTAAATAAGAACGCTTAGAATAAATGGAAGCATCTGCTGGTAATTGGAAACACAATTTGCTTTTTTTTCTCCCACTGTCTTTCCTGGTTCCTTCTAAGTGCTTTGCTATAGTTATAAACACCTATATTTCCTGTCCTCCATGGGAGTAACAAAAACACAGGAAAGAGAATACTGGAAGATATTAGATTCAAAACTAATATATATCATAGTTCTAATATTAGAATCCGTTTTCCGTTGTGACGGCAGGAGAGTCAAGGGTGGGACTTCAAGGTGGAGCCGTTTAATATATAGTATATGATAATTGCAACAGTCCATATAGTGCAAGGTTCCCACTTCATCCCCACCCCCTTTTTTTTCCTTTTGGATGTGCAGTGTTGCTGGAAGAATGACAGCACCATCATCAAGGAAAGAAAGTTTGGAAAACTGGAATATTTGAAAACATCAATGCATGTATAAAATCTTCATCCTCAAAATTTTCTCTGAGAGTTTCCGTTGGTAATTTTATTTTACTACCCACATTCACGTTTTAACTAAATTTTGTCCCGTATCTTACAGAAATTATCAAAAATGATTGTCCTTATTTCCATCTGCGGGATGTGGTTTCCAATTGATACCACTCTGTTTTCTTATCTGGACCTCTGGGTCCTCTTCATCTCTGTCTTCCATGACCTACTTTCTGAATTAATTCTGCATTCTAATAATGAGACTCCTTGCATTGCTTGCTCCCTGATATATCTTGCTTTTGACTTTGGTGTTATGTTGAATATTTAAGTGCAAACTAAAATATACCTACATTTGACTTGCATATATTCACATACCTTGCTGCTCCTATGTTTGTGTATCTTGGTTAGAGTATCAGGGATTAACATATTACTAGGCTCTTAATATATACCTTTTTAATGCTGTCTTTTTCTTTTTTCTGCTTTCAATCTATAAGGAGGCAATTGATTGAGTTACTATTAAAATATGTTTTCCAAGTCACTCTTTAACTATTAAAAAGTACATTGAACTGTCATTTATTTTTATAACAGTTGTGATGCTGTGATTCAGACATGTCTTGTAAGTATTTGCAAATATGTAAGTGAAAAGGGATGTCAAATAATGATAATTATTACTTACAGAAATAATCCAAATCCCGTATTGGGAACTTTATGCTTTCAAAAGTAGGTTTCACCTCACCTAGTCCTGTAAACTACATAAACTTACAGTTAACAAACACAAATTCCCTGGAAATTATAGAGTTCATTTTGAAATCTACAACTACATGTACTATATATTTTGTATGGTAGACAGAATAATGGCATCCCCAAATGCTCACATTCTAATCCTAGAACCTGTGAATATACTGAGTCACGTGACTAAGAAGAGTTAAGATAGCATATGGAATTAAGGTGGCTAAACAAATGCCAGTAAAATAGGGTGCATCTTCTGGGTTATCTGTATAGATACAATGTAATAGGAATGTGGAAGAGAGAGGCAGAAGGTCCATGTCAGAGTTATGAGGTGTGAGAAAGACTCACAGATCATAACTGATTTTGAAGACAGAAAGGGACCCTCAAGTCAAGAGATGACAATAGCCTCTAACAGACAGAAAAGGCAAAAGTTGGAGTCTCTCGTAGGGTCTCCATAAAGAAATGCAAGCCTGTAGACACCTTGATTTTGGTTTAGTGGGATCCACTACAGACTTTGATCTCCTAAATGGTAAGACGTGTTGTTTTAAGTCACTAAGTTTGTGGTAATCTGTTATGGCAGCAATAGGAAACTAATATACTATTTCTCATATGTCCCCTTTGTTGGGAAACATTTTTCCATTTGTCTAATTGAGAAAAAGTCCCATTTTCTTCATGAAGTCTTTGTTTCCACCTCAAATTTCCTCTAACCTATTTTGTCTCTCTGTAATGCTACTTTGGTGCTCTGGCTTTTCTTCCACATTAAATTGCAGGGATCATCATTGCATACTTTTAAACATAAATCATAGTGATTTACATTTATTGAGTGGACATACTAAGTTTTTGATATATGAAATCATGATCCCTATCTTTAATATTAGTTTGCATATTTAGTGGAGATATCACATATACACATAACTATAAAGCATAGTGAATTGTGTTATAATATAAATACAGTCATGATAATCCTCAACTAATGTCTTTAGTAATTATGAAAATGACATTTTTCATTTTCCCCTATTACAGTTAAGACAGTGACTACAAATTTGTACTTAAAACTTGAAAATAGAGTTTGCATCTAGCTAGGAAAACATGGGTAATTAATTATTTTTTACTTGCTGACAAGAACTTTCAGAAATTTAGCTGTGTTGATTTAAAAACTTCAAGAATATTCTTATGACTTTTCTCAGGTGAATTGATACCATGCTCCTAGCAAACTGGTAACTTATGGTTCTTATTTCAAAAGAGATAAAACAGAGGAATCATGCAATGTTAAACTTTTAAGGACCTGTAGAGATAAACGAGCCATTTCAATTAGAACATTTCTTAGCTTGGGCTGCTATAATAAAATACCGCACACTAAGGGACCTAAACTCAGAAATTTAGTCTGGAAGTTTGAAATCAAGGTGTTAGCATGACTGGGCTCTGGTAAAAGTTCTCATCCTGGGGCTGCCTTCTTGCTATATCCTGATACAAAAGAGAATGAAGAGAGAGGAGAGAGGACAGAGGAGAGAGGGAGAGGGAGGAAGGGAGAGAGGAAGGAGCAGGGAGGAGGGAAGAGGGTGGGGAGGAAGAGAGAGAGAGACAGAGAGAGAGAGAGAGTTTTTAAGAGAATTTTTTGAAGATTAAGCTTTAGAAGGGTGATTCAAATCAGGGCAGGCTGACTAGTATCCCCTCTTAATACTGTGCTCTGCTCCTTGTGTGGTTTGGATGTTGTGTAGAGCAGCAGAAACTGGTTTAAAGATTGTAATTATATCTGGCTACATCATAAACATTATATAGGCAAGTTTTAAGGAAAGAACAAATAATTATGACATCCAGCACCTATTTCTATAGCTTTTCTTCATGGCAGGATTGTATTTCATGTGTCTTAAGCCTCATCCATTGCCACCAGGTCACTGTGACTGCCAAGTTGTTTTGGATTTTCGCTACACCTTCATCCAAGAAGTACTAAACAAAGTCTTCTCTCGGACCAGAGAAAAAGGCATGTTACACCTGGACATTTAAAAAAAAATTAGGTCACCTTTAGTAATGAGATGGTTTCTTCAAACAAAACCCTAAACTCTTAAAATAACTCTATTCCTTAGGAAAAGTAACTTGACTGACCCACACCATCACTTGGTGATCGCCATTGACATTCACTATAATTATTCAGGGTAGAGATCACAGTATTTTTTTATGTTATTTAAACATAACAACAGCAACAACTCTGCTGTATCTGACCTAGATTCTTGGATCTGAAGAAGCAGAGACTAACAATGTGAAACTGGTGAATGGAGTTTGCTAGATTTTTTAAAAGACATTAGACAGATATTTTCCTTTTGGAGTCATTTAGTTTACAATATCACAGTGCCAGCTGCATCTGTGCTTTCTAAACTGTTTGGATAGAAATGAAAAAAACAAAAACAAAAACAAAAACCCCAAACCTTAAGTGCTTCTGAGTGTTAAAGAAGTGACTAGAGGCGCTTTTGCTGGAGGCTAATACAAGAGCAAAATTCAGATCTGGCCCCCAGCTGACTTTTGTCCTGGGGCAGTATATGCAGGCATGGAGGACTGTAACCAGTGTTTCTCAGCTATTTTCTTTGACTTAACTTCCATATGCTAAATTTGGTTACAACATTTATATTCACAGTTCTTCTATGAGGGAAATGTAAAAGACATTTCATAGCACCTTTGTTTTAAAGAAGAACGTTTGACTCTTCAGTCATTTCCCTAATGGAAGAAAATACAGACTCTGGGGGCGACTCTTTCTGATGTTCAGGATGTTCATCTAATTTTGGTAATGCCATCCTTGTCCACAACAAAAATGTGTCAATAAATCCATCCACTTATTTCAAATAACAAATACTCTAAGTGTCTGCCTGACAAAAACCCAGTTAAGTCTAGTAATTACATCTGTCCCTCTGCACCTATTAAAATGTAATTAAAGTTTTGTTTTTTTTAGCACCAGTCTCTGTGTCCAACTTAAATGTAAATTATGCATTTAATTTTTATGATATTAAATGTTACGAATGCAGGTGTTTTGTTTCTTCGATATTATCCTTAGAGCACCTCTCAAAGTCTTCAAGATCATAATGAATGCTGAAATAGCATTATTGTTTCTGTGGTGAAAATATGCAGACTTCAGTGCGGAAGAACCACAACCTTGTTGGGAAACCTCAGAAGGGATACTTGGTGTGGCAAAACCAAGTACTCTTTTTGACCTAAACATTATACTGGTTTTCTGAAATGATCAAGAAGGTACAACTTTTTCCTCCATTAACATGGTTGGTGAAGTCATGTTTTTTCCCAAGAGTACACTTATATTAAAAAAAAAGAGCTTCATTATAGAAATTGACTTGGGGTTTGCCCAGTTGCATCTTTCTTTTCTCTTACATATTGATCAAATGTGCCACTCATGTCTATTTTCTTTCCATTGGCATTTAGGGATGGAGGGCTCCACTGGAGCTGTCTTTGGGGACAGAGTTTTCACAAACAAAACATCCTTTATTCTCTATTGAAAGCAGGGTGTTGGAAAAATTAAACTGAACTCCTGGGACAACTGAGAGGATTAAGTGAATGCATTCATGGAAAGTACATAGAACGAGGCCATGTACAAAGTAGGTATTCAATTAAAAACTACTGTCATCTTCTCCAGATCGCCTGTTGTCTGCTCCATGGAACTGGAACCCATAACCCCTTTAGACCTGGGTGCCATAAATAGAGTCAGAAAATGATATATGGAAGGAAAAAAGGTGAAAGAAGTAAAATAAAGGAAAATAGGGTGTGTGTTTGGTGTGGTCAAGGAGATGAGAGTAAAAGAAGACAAAGATAAAAAAGAAACTAAAGAGAAAAGGAAAAAAAGAACAGATTATTACTAGCAATGCTATAAAGGTCACTCTGAGACCCTTAAGTTCAGTCGCTGGACGCTTCTCTTCAATATTACTCTTCTTCAATCTCTTTTTCTCACATGATAACTTCTAGCATGGGTTTCAGGTCATCTGGCAGGTTCCCCAGATCCAATTCTAGAAAGGTTAGTTAAAATTATTTTCTTTCTAGTGTTATCTAAATAAACATCCAGAAACATTGAATATGAACTAGTTTCTCCCTATATATCCAGAAACACATTATAATATAATTATTCCTAAAGGAAAATTTAAAAGAAGGTCATACTTTTTTCAGTAGCTGTTTTGGGCCAGCCCCTTTCTGGCTCTGGATAGCAAACCTGGGTTCTTGGGCTTTACATGGTCAGCACCTCAGCCACCTTAGCTGCCTGAAACCTAAGGGTGCACTGAGAATGTTATGTTCACCTTGCACTCCATCAAAGGAAGCAGTTACTGAATTATCGAGCTTTCTTCGTAAGGTATCGCCACCTATAAGTCAACCCCTTACGACATTACTAGAAGCATGTTCTTGACCAGTATATAAAGCACTCAGGGAAACTCCTTGAACTCTTTAGGACTTAGGAACATCATTTAGGGCATTACAAGTAGCAGTTTTCTAAATGATAGCTCTGTGGACTGAAATGATTAAAGCAACTTCAAAAATTATTCTATTATTTTTCCATGGGTGGCTGCTATGAGAGAACTCAGAGGTTTCCTATGAGTGTGAGCTGATTTTTGCATTGGAAAATGTTGTAGAAGCAGATTATGTTAAGAGAAAGTAAATGATTGTCTTCTTCACTATCAGGAGATTGGGATGGTGAAGCAAAGTCTCTCTGCTCAAGGGGCAGCAGGGAGTCATTATTGTGGAACCACTGTGAATGCTGGTCCTCAGACCCTCTGTTAAAGAGTAGGGAAAGGATATTGGTGAGTTCAGTGTGGTGTGGGATGGGGCACATCTAAGAAGATTTGAGACCATCTATCTTAAATCAAGGGTTTAGGCAGAATAGATCTAAGCACTGACTTCTATTTAGGGTTTATCTAAGTCCATATGGGCAAGATTCTAGTTTGGAGGCTATAGATTGTCTCTAACTTGTCGAATCTGGCAATGTCTTACTCATCTTGATGTTTTCTGTATTGAGATGAGCCTGGACTAAAAGTGATGTTACTACCCTTCATTTCTTTAACTGTCTGGCTTCCATTTTTCATCTTAAAGGAAATTGTGCTTTGCAATTTCTCCTAACCTCTCAATGTTCCCTAATGGGACAAGTGAATCTAATCCCAGAAAGAGCTCAGGCACTACCACCAGCTGTAGCCTCCTTCCCCACCCAAGACCTTAGGTCAACTCTGAGGGAAGTGATGCCATTTTGTGTACAATACACACAGGCACTATATAAAGGCACCATTGCACTGCTGGGGCACGGTAGACAGGTCACTCCTCTGATATCTGAAGAGTGGTGACTTCCACCTCTGGCACTGCAGATATCACTGCACATGGTCAAGGCAATGGGACAAAAGGGATCACACTGACTCTTCAGGCATCCAGAAGTGGAAAATCAACTTCAAGGCCCAAAGGATGGAACTGCTGGGGACAGAAGGCTACTATACATTAATAATTAGTCTTCACAGAAATGACGAGTAGGTTCTTGAGAATAGAAAAAGAGATGAGAACTCTTGACCCTAGAAGATAAATCTTTTTTAGGTAGACTCTGAGGCAAGACTTCATTCTCCTTGTACTTGTCAACAGCTGCTGCAGGGAAATGAATTAAGCAGCACTGAGCAATTAACATTATAGATTGCTTACTGTGAGCTAGGTGCTCATCTGGGTGGAAGCAAAGTTTCAAACAAGTCAAACTTTACATTCCAGTAAGCAGAGCCAGAAAGCAAACATGGCCAAACACACAAACACATGAATAAGAAGAGACTCAGGGGTTTTGAATGTTGTAATAAAAAGTCAATCAATTAATTAATAAAATATTTGTATGTTCAGGAGAGATCTCTTGAATTATTACGTTTGAGATAAAAATTAATAGCAAGAAGCAGCCAGCCAGGCAGAGATCTGGGAAAAGAATTTTAGGCAGAAGGAGCAACTGAACAAATATCCCTAAAACAAGAAAAGCATTCTGTGCCTAAGAAACCAAGAGGAGCCGAGTGACATGATTTGGTGACCAGAGGAAAGGGTGGCCTGAGATGGGATGAGATTCTGGACAGACAAGGTTGGGCTGTGTTGACTAGAGAATGATTCTGGATGAAGTTTTTCAGAAAGCAGAGAGGCATAATCTACTGTTTTCTTTTTCTTTTTAAGAGCAGAAGTAAGTGAGAGGAGGAAGAAGCATCTATATTTAGTTGGGTTTTTTTTTCACCCTGGTCCTGGGTCCAGAACCCGGGGCATTTGACTTTAGATGGTGTGTACGCCAGTGTCTCAGCTGCCTGAGCCACAAGGGCGCATCCCCATCTAATGTTTTCATAAGATCTTGGAAGACTATGGGGAAGGGATTGTATAGGAACAAGATTGATAACAGAAGTCAGCTAGAAGGTTGATAAAAATACAAGGGAAAAAGGGCAATGGTTTGGTTAGGGAGGTAGCAGTGAGATAAAAAGAAAAACAGTTTCAGGAAATATTTTTAAAGTAGAATCTTCAGAACACACCTATGGATCGACATGTGAGGGAAAGTGGGCATCTGGGTTCTAGGATGCCAGTTATTTGCGGGGATGGGAAGAAGACAGATTTAGATGTGGTGCTAATCTAACAGTTGGATATTGTACGTTTGGGGTGACTATTAGATATATAAGTAGATGGCAAGTAAGCATTCTGAGTAGAGAGTGTAAGGGAAATGTTAGTCCTTAGACTAATATTAATTTGAGAATTATTGACATTCGGTAAGAATTTAAGCAAAATAAAACATTAGATATTGTATCCAGTTCAGTTCAAATGCATCTACCTCAAAGCAACACTTAGGGAACCATGTATAAGTGCTAAGGATAAAGGGGTCAGAAAAGCCAGTTCCAGAGGGAGAAGCAGACAAAAATGCTGTTGTTCTAATGGTAAAAGGGAGGTAGGTACTAATATAAAAGTATATTATGGAAAAAAGAATTTGCCTGGAATAGTCAGGACCAGCAGAGAGGATGTGAAAGAATTATCAGATAGGGACAACTTTCTAATAAGTGCCTTGCTTTTAATATGGGATCTTACTTAGAGACCCTGCCAACTAGATAAAATTGGTTGCAGAAGTGTTACATGGACAAAGGAAAATGCCATTTTTAATGACTGTTTGATCTTAGAGAAGTCCATTGTTCACTCTGGACTTACCAATCTCTTCTGTGAAAAGAGAAAATTGATCTGAGCAGTAGCTTCCTGCCTCAGAGAGATGGGAAGATAGGGAATCAAGGCCCGAAGTTATTTTTCCAATATGTATAAAAGCTATATTGAATTATCATAGATATTACCATATGTTACATGGATTAATGTACATGTATAAATGTTTATAAACATATACATATGTAAAGGAATAAACTAGCTTTTATAAAACTGTGCAGATTATAAAAAATTCTTTAACTGTAGTCATTTCAGCTTAAGAAAGTGATACACATCTACGTGTTTCTAAAGCAATATTGTTATGGCTTTTTTTGAGTGCAAGCTTTAATTGATTGTGGTTAATAAAGTAGAAAGAGGAAAACAAAATAATTATTGCCAAATTCATAATTTCATAGACAAAATATTACAAACTATGGAATACATTGGGGAAAATGATAAAAAGCATATTTTTTCTGTTGTTATCAGCACTTTTATTTTATCAAAGCAACAGTACATTACAGCTTATGTAGATTCAAGGTATTTATCATAAAAAACATATTTTAAAGTGCACATTTCATGGATTGGTGGTTGGATTAATAGGGTCAATGTCAGTCCTAATAAACGAGAGTCTACAATTTGATGACCATTTTTTCCTTTTTTTTTTTAGCTGCACAAACTTCTCAATTTCTGTATTACCTATTTTCACTATTTTTATATTAAAATTTGTTTTTTGAAAATAAATTTCTTATTCACATGAAGCAGCATAATTATTACAAGGCACCCTGTCATCTATGAGGAGAATGTTGGTAAAGTAGTCCTGGAATGTTCTGAACTTCATTTATAATTACCTGGTTGAATTGTTTATTCCCAGAGAACAATTTCTTAACCTCAGAATCTGATCAATTTTAAAAACAATAATTTGTATTTCTGTAGTCTGTATTTCCAGAACTGCATTTAAAAAAACTCCACTTAGCAGTGTGCATATTGACTCTATGAAGTGAATAGAAGAGACTGTATCTTTATAAAAATGAATAAGCTGGTGGTTAGCCATGAGACATTTCTGGGTCTGGGGGCAGTGGGCTGTTGTAGAGAGAGGGAAATCCAGCATATCCTGCTGAAGGTGAGAGATGCTTGACTACAAAAATCAGTTAACACACAGACTAAATCCTTAGGAAACCATGGAAACAAGGTCACCAATTTTTTTTTTTATAATAAGAATTTGTATCTCTATCTCTTCTCTCATCGATTTACCTAGATTAGGGTATGCAATAAATATCTTAAGAACTATCATAACTTTGTTGGACTTCTTTGAGGTAATTTAAGATTTTGTGTTGTTTTATTTTGATTGCTTATGCTGAGGGAGTGCCATGTTCTTATCACTGCTTAGAATGTTCAAAAGTTTTCATTTTAACTTAAGTGGCATGGTGGCCCAGATACCTGCCAAGTTTTGGCCTTTTTTTTTTTTTTTTTTTTTTTTTTTTTTTTTTTTTTTTTTTTTTTTTTTTTTTTTTTTTAATTACTATTTGAGTTCAGGATTGTAATGCTGAGAAGATAGTTTCATTTAGTCAGTTAGGCTATAACGCTCGTGTGCTAAATCCACCATATGATTTTTCCATGTCTGTTCAGGATCACCAAGGAGAAGGACCAAAATATAGAATGTAGCCCCAGAATGTTCATGTATTAATCTGCATGGAGCTATCACAAAATAGGGCTATATATAATATATATATATATTATAATATATACATATACATAATATGAGCCTGAGACTAAATGGGGAATGTGTTGGATTAATACTGCAAACAAAATCAGAAGAAAGAGAAATCATCTCATCTCTTAGGTACAGTGTTATCTGGTTCTCATTTTATTGGCTAACCAAGAAGTTTAGGGGTGGGTGACTGTCTCTGTCATTACTGAATGTTGGATTTAGTATCTGCAATCTGGGACTGAGTGTACTCTGTCTTGTCAGTTGTGCTGAGATGGAAATTCCTGTGAGAATTAAATATTTTGTCCCAAAATTCATAAAAATCTCGAGAGAAAGATCAGAATATTATGCTATTTAAAACTCCAAATCACTGTGCAATACTGTTGTAATTTTCCCTGGTGATCTTATCCACTGCCATCATAGACCCTAACTTCCCAGGGTTATGCAACTCATGTTGTAAACATATGTAGAAGTATGATATATTCTGTAAAAAATGCTTATGGTAAGAATGATTAGGAGTGTGCTTCCAGAATGTTAAAATTTTAGTGGTAAAATTAAAATTTGTCAACTTAAGCCATGCAACACCATTTCCCATAAATCAGTGATGTTTGAATACTGCCTTTTTAAAACTTCCCTTTAGTACAACTTCGATGACCTAATTCAAAAGATTATATATCATAGAAGTAAGCCTAGTAAAGCCATGGACTGTTTATGTGGTTATGTTTTCAGGGTTAATGATAAAAAACTTAATTTTATCATAACCATTTAGCTGATACTACCAACAGAGAATGCATTTTTATTTTTCTCTGATAGTTCCTATTTAAATCCTAAACCAAAAAATGTCTATTTGGAGAACATTTTTGTTTTAATAGGAAATTTGTAATGAATGTCTATTTTGTTTTAAAAATTCAAATGACTTTATATTGAGTATCAATTATACTTAAGGACTATGGGAGTATTTTCAGATTATTAGCTCCTATGTTGAATGGTTCCAGGATCCAAAGGTTTTTAAAAGTTTTGAGTTGGCCTCTGGTAAGTTTTTAGAAGCCATTCTTAATGTTTTTGAGGCAACCGGCTGTAGCAGCCTGTGCCTCCTTTCAACTCTACTGCTTTGACTCCTCTAGAGGCTGTGAAACCAGATAACCAAGTTGATTAACAGTGTCCTTGAAGAATATTCTTTTTGTAAATAACTCGGTATATAGTTAGCTACTGAAAACTTCTCTGAGAATACACAACCTTTGAAATTCCTTTTGGTTTCCCTGATCTGTTTCATATGACTGAGTTCTCCCTAGACCTGTGTGCTTGATACTCCCCAGACCTGTGTGTCATGGTGCTGTCACAGGGCCGGAGTCTAGAGCACAGCTCTCACTGAAAAGTTGGCTCTGTCACATCCTGCTGTGTGACACTGGGCACATTACCTTACCTCCCAAGACTTAGTTTCATCAACTGGAAAATGAAAAAGAAAATAAACACTCTCCAGAGTTATTGTGAGGATAAAATGAGGTGTGTGGTTTGATAATAGCTAATATTTATAAAGCGTTTATTATGTGCCAGATATGCAGTTAGCACTTATAAATGGTGGCTCCCTTAGACATACCTGGCCTTCAGCCCTTACTAGTTGGACTTCACACAATTAATCCACTGAAGTCCTCATATGCTTTTTTCAAATGCCACAGAAAATAACAAGAAAGGAATGAATCAGAAAGAATCTACTGTGTACAACCACCGGGTTAGACATTTCACTTGTATTTTGTCATCTAATCAGCTCCCCAACTCTTTGAAAGAGAACCTGTTATTTCCAAAGCACAGAAGAGAAAATCAAGTTGAGAAACATTGTTTTACTGTTTTCTACATAGTAACAGAGAAAGCAGCAATG
The DNA here is from genome assembly GCA_004363575.1 of Solenodon paradoxus. NCBI lineage: Eukaryota > Metazoa > Chordata > Mammalia > Eulipotyphla > Solenodontidae > Solenodon > Solenodon paradoxus. Next base: position 257,645 of record RJWH01001828.1, read on the forward strand.
TAAATACAAAAAATCCTACAATTAACTTTATGCATAAATTACAACACTGACATAAATAATTTAGTAAATTCCACTTGCTATTGCTTCCACCAATCATCTTTCTGATTTTTAGTATCAAAATAATAAAGAATAAAAGATCTATTTCTACATATTAAAAAAAGAGATACCAAATTCATCTTATTCTGCTTAAGAGATGTTCTCTGATCCTTGCTTGAGTAAAAGGACTAAATTACTTTGTTTCCATTATAATACATACTGAGGCTTGTTTTTGCTGCCAACTCTGTTCTTTGGTTTAGAAAGTTTCCTCTAGGTCATTTAGAAGTATTCCCAGAAAAGACGAAAATGCCAAAAACCTTGTCAACTTTTTTTTTCAAGTATTGCACCAAGAATGGAAGGAATCTGGGAATTGAGAATGTATATTTTTCTGGTCACAATGAGAATGAGGGTCAGACAAAAGCTAGAATCAGCATTTGTCATTTTATTTCATAGTTGACAATTTCCTTGCCATTCTCCTGCTAACTTCATGTACTGTGTGGTCAGTCACTCTACTTTTCTTTTATTTTCAATTTTATTATTTATTTTTGGGAGGAAAGTCACTAGAAAAATTTCTTTGGGGCTCCAATTTTTTCGAAGAGAGGTAAAAATTAGAGGTAGTAAATTTGTGATTCTATTTCAGTTTTAAATGGTACTGGTCATTCTGACATTGGTCTGCTCTGTCACCTTGAATCAGAAAAGGACTTCCTCTGGTTTATTTAGTTTTTGATAGCTGACACTTCAAAGAAAGGCAAGGGTTATGTCTGCTGACAACTGTACAAGCCTGTGCAAGCAAAAAAAAAAATTCTTCCTTGACCCCTGCAGTGATCAGTTATAGATCTGATGTACTGGAGATTCCATGATGTCTGTTGTGATTTGCTAACTCTCAACAGCTTGACTCTACAGGCTTCACTCAGGACAAAGAGTCCCACCAACTATTATCAAAATTTTGCTATTGGCTTTGGTGCTACTTTTGGTCTTAAATTCTCTCTCTCTCTCTGTGTTTTCCCATGCTTATATCTATGTGTATTTTAACTTCAACCTCTATATTCAGCTTCATCATTTAGAATTGCTTGTAGCTTTAATACAATCTTTAAGCTTTCAGGAGAAAAGCTTTTATATGCAAAGGCTTAATTTCCATTGCTATTCATGTGGACTTCCCAGCCTCAGATTTGGCTCTTACTTCATGAGGGGGAAAAATGCAGATGATCACTATGTTTTATACATTATCATTTCAGAGAGATGAGATGAAGCTTTTGAATAGAAAGATAAGTCGGCAACATTCAATTTCACTTATAATGTATACTCTACCTGCTTTCAACATAACTCCAAGTTCATTTCTAATCCTGCCTTAGCGAGGCAGCCACTACCTGTTCTGGGCACCCTATGTGCAATAAAGTGATAATAATATTATTATAAAATTGTAAAATAATTAATGAATAGAGGACTGCATGAGCTCCAAGCCCTCTGAAATGCAATAGCTTGATAGTTTACAAATGATTTGCAACAGGGTTAGAATTTATACACTAGATATAGTTCTATAAAATTGTTATTTGTAAATTATGTAACTAAAATTAACTTTAAAATGAATGAAACATGTACCACATGTGTTCTCAAAAAGAAGGAATATAGGCAAATTGTTAAAAATTATTATGAGACATTTCTAAAGATAAATACAGAAAATAATATAATGAATACCCTAGTCACATTAATATTGATAATGGTTATCAGCATTGATGGTCTTGTGAGTGACTTTATTTTCTTCTCTACGGCTTTTCCAAATATTTTAGTTTCCTAAAATGACTATGAAGTTCTTCTCAAATCAGGAAAATAATCTCAATAAATATCTTCAGAAAAAACTGAGATGTGCCCTGCTGGTTTAGCGGTTAGGTCTGCTACCTCTGGCAGGCACTATCCACATATATCCCAAGGATCCATTCTTAAAGAAGGAGTTTGGGGTCAGACATAAACAGTACTTTGGTTTGAACCCTATTTACAATAGGAACAACATCTCAGGGAAAAAAACCATTATTTAAGTAAAAGTGTCAAAGTCTTTGTCCATCTCCATAGTCTTTCTCTTTATCCACAAGTTGGTATAGTGAGTCAGCAATTAGATCTTGTCTTATGGATTAAAACTGCCACACTATTGAATGTCCACAATTTCAATATATTCAAAAGATTGCAAAAGGAATATTTTACTACGTAAGTGATCCCTACTCCCCACCACTCCTATCACAGTGAGTTTCTTTGGGTTCTTGCAATAAGCTTTAAGCTGTCTCACCTCTAGGTCTTCTCACATCCTGTTCCACCATTTTGGAAGATTACCCATACCTGGATAATTCATACACATATTTTAGGTATCACATTGTCTCTCATCTCTTAAATAAATCATATCCTGGCTCAATACCAAGTCTGATGACCTTCTATGTGCTGACTCCTAAAAGCACTCTTATCTTAGCTACCATTTCTGTTCCGAAAGCCAGTTGAGGACAGAGACCCTGGTACTTGGCACATATTAAGTGTGACTTACTAAAGAAGGGCTACTGTGGCTTCCCTAGTTTCATAAATATTCTAGTCTACTGAATATGGGAAGGCAGAGGAAGAACTTGGTCTTGGTCATTGTCATCATGCCTGTGTTTTTCTCCCATAAAAGATTTGGTAAGAAGAGGAATAAATATTTAAGATTTGTTACAAGGAAATTTTAATTTAACTTGTTGCATAATTTATTTAGCAATTTTTTATTCATAAAAACCCACGTTTGGCTTGGACTTAGAAGAGTGACCACATACACGGAGGAATTTTAAAATAAAAAAGATGAAAAAGATCTTTTTCCTTCTGATTATTGTAAGTCTCAAAGACAAACATTTGCGTTAGTTCTACACATGTTACATCAAAGATAACATGATTTGTATTTCTTTGAAAAATAGCCTACATCTGTAAGCCATTATCTTTTGTCTGGTTCTTTTGTTATATTGGATGAGTTGCTTGAATGCTTTTTATCTCTATTTTTCTAACTGTACAATGGGGCCAATTTTACTCTCCATTAATGAAAGGTAATTTTGGAAAAAAGTTCATGCTGTAATATAGATGTAGATAACTTAATTAAAATGGAGAGATTAATTTACATATTACAGTTTATTTCAGTCAAAGGAATTATAACCTTCATTTTCTTACATATTTAACTTCCTCTTCCTATATGTAGACTTTCATGTGTACCCTCCTCAATTCCTAGCAAGAATGACTGAATTGCTTAAAACTGGGGTACTGTTGAAAGGTATCTCTAACACTCTCAAGAAAATGGAAAAGACATGAAACATATTCCTCATTCTCTAACTTTCCGTATCATGACTCTGGAGCTATTTGTGAATAGTCGTAGTTATAAAATGGATAAGTAGGCCAAAGGCAGCTTTTACTTAACCAGTCTGGCCACATCACTCTGGGCTAAGTCTGCATGTCAATCCCTGAAAGAATCTTGATTTCTCTCATAATCTAGACAGTGCCATCATTCACAGAGAGACAAGAATGAGGTCAAGAGAGAGCCAAGAGAGTCCTAGGAAAAAGTGAGACCCGAAGGCCTCATTTTGCTGACAGTGTTTCCTTATCAGCACTCAGAAGATGGGAAGGAGACTGGACAGAGGGCTAGGAAGAGAGTGGACACCTTTTGGATACAGGGGAGTTGAAAGGTAAGTTACATTATTTTAATTTCATCTTCCAGTTTTGTTGAAATATAATTGACATATCACATTGTATAAGTTTGCTTATACAACACAATGATTCAATACATGTATATGTGGTAAAATGGTTAACCCCAAAATTTTGTTAAAGTCCATCAACTCACATAGATAAATGTTCAATGATAAAATAAATAAGGTCTGGAGAAGCAATGTCCATCATGAGGAAGTGGCATATTTTCAGTCAAGCCTGGTAAAATAAGCAAATCAATGAATTGCTCACATGCTTTCTGTGGTTTATTTTTCCTTTAATAAATGGTCACAAATGTGTTACTGGCTTGGAATTGGATCTTCTACTTCATGAGAGAATCAGAGATGAAACAAAGGCTCTAAAGTCTCATCCAAGAGAGAAATATAAACCATATTCTAAATAATCATTTGTCTAGAACTTCAGTGTCCTCAATCTAATGAATGTATGCTCTAACTTTTTTTAAAACAAAAATCTGACTGCACATCTCATGATCTCAAGGACAACCACCCTGGATAATATTGAAGATGAGGGTCTAATTGAGGCTGTTTCATCAAGTTAGCCACTATCCATAGTGCTTGCTTCATGTTAGTTTAGGCACTTAGAAATATACACACACTCTAATTCTTCCTTACTCTCAGATGTCCACAGTAAGCCTCTGGTTAGCCAAAATAGACAAGTTTGGGTAAAAAGAGGAGAATATTATTCAAAAGGCCAAGATCTACACTGGGGTACTGAAATTATGCAAAAGAGTGATTCTAAGGTCAGGCAGCACAGGCAACTATTAAATAATGAAAGATCTTATGAAATGATGATTTTATTTTCCATTCCTTTGGCTATATGATTCAGATTCTGTAATATTTAAAATAAATAGTAATAAATGGAACTATGATGACCTAAACTCAGTGTTACTGAAAAGAAAGATCCTCCATGTTTAATATTCACTTAAGGAAGGTAACTAAATATTGGGAGTCACTGATTATTACCATCTGAATAGCAGAGCACCTGATATTCCAAGACAAATTCTCTGTATATTTCTGGTATAAAGAATGGGAAGGGAAAAATAACAATTTTTTTTCAGCAATTAGAAGTAAAAAGTCACTAATAGGAAGACTCTTTATCAACCAAATGAGAAAGTAAAATAAACAAACTTTATCTTGTAATTAGAACTGAGACATGAGTAAAACTTAAATCTTCAAGACTAAGAGTCTTGGTAATGTTACCATTCAACTGGAAAGAGCTGAGCAGCACATGATGTGGACTGAAATTTTGAGCAAATGACTGCCCTTGTCAGGAAATGTGGGCACTCCATGTGCCACTCACCAGGACATTAGAATAATTTCTCTGGCCTGACCTGTTCTAGCTCTAGAACTAGCACTGCAATGGTTTTCCCTTAACTTTCTGACCTTGATCTCTGATGTTCCCGTGACTCTAGTTACGTATACCTGTCTTATTTCTGTATTTCCGACCTTACTTTACTTTTCTTGTTCTCTTTGACTCGGCTTACAAACTAGAAACTAACTTCAAATCTTATTAACTTTATTCAAATATCAGTTAAGCTTGAAAAGCTTTTTTCTAGGAGTTGAGAAAAAAATAAGCTAAAATGTGAATTAAAAGAAGAGCTGGGTCTAGGAATGAGAATAGATGAACGTCTGGCCATCTCTCTATGGGTTAGAAGCCCCTGAACCTTGGTAGAGCTTACTTAAATGTGACCTCAAAAGGCAAATAATGATTCTATAGTTTATAAACCCTATGATTTTTTAAACATCACCTGATGGTTTTGAAAGTTTCTAGAACTATCTCCCAGGATATGCAAAATCACACCCTTCCCAAACTAGGCAGATCTGTAGGTGATGTATTGGCCAACATCCTCTGATTTTTCTAGGTCTGAGGAGTTATCACATCTCTCTTCATTTAGGAGTTGTGGCAGAGAAAAAAGTGACATTTTCACTACTCTGTTTCCTCTTTCTCAGCATGTAGGAAAATTATTTTTTTCAACTTTCCTATTTGGGAACCATATTTTTGAGTTTTTCCTTTCTATTTCTTTATTTTCTACCCCCTGTCCTTCCCTCCCTTTCTCTTTCTACTTTATGGGTCAGTGATAAAAAAGGAATGAGAATTGTAATATCCACTATTGCTTAATGGAATTTTAAAATTATGACTGTAATTTTCGAGACAAAATTGAAAAATAATAAAAAAACCGTATCACATTATTTAAATAAACCAAAATATATTGCTTAATATGATAAATAATTTGCATTATATATATTTTTTACTTAGTCTACAGGCCTAGGTGTTCTATAGTCTATACAGTTTCCTTCATAATGGTCAGAATTCCAACTGATGGTAGAAGAAATAATGGCAAAACTATCTTTACTATGTAGGCTGACCTGGAAAAAACAGAAGTTCTTTTCTTCTACCTCTGCAAAATATTGTTATGCAATTATATAAAACTTTTCTTATTAAAAAGTGACTTCAGAGAATACCCTGGTGGCCTTGTGATCTAGTATATCTGGGAGCAGGCCCACATACACTCTAAGGTCCCGGGTTCAAAACCCAGGGCTGGGAGGGAACAACCAATGTGAGCAACTAAATAAAAAGCAAAAGTGCTTTTTCCTTCTCTCTCTTCCTGCCTACTTGCCTTCATCTTGTACCTTTCCTTTAAAAAAAAAAAAAAAAAAAAAAAAATTTTTAAAAGTTACTCCATATATATCATATTAGTTAATTCTGGCACAATCTTATCTAGTAGAATTGTCCTAGTCTAATAATAAAGTTTGAATTTGTGATTTGCCTCCTGCCAATTTAAAATGGTACAATAGGTTTGGAAATATGTTTTCTGACTCCATAATTTGGTGCTATTATTATTATTATAATTATTTGTAAAATGTAATAAATCCTTCTTGTAGGAAGTGCAGAATGAAAGAATAGACTTAAGAAGGAAATAATTAGTAATTCTCATTCACTTGTAACTTTAACATTTCCCAGAATCCTTCTAGTCTTATTCCCATGTATAAAATACATACATACATACGTATCATGTAAAATAGTTGGCATTGTATCATTTATATAATTCTTTGTTCTTTTTTCACTTACCATTGTAAGTAAAAACATCTCTTTGTCATGAAAACTTTTTGCAGACAAGCGTTTGTATGACTGCATGCTGTTTCAACATATGCTTCTAGGATAATTAATTTAATCTCTTCTTTATTCTTTGGCATGTAGATTGTTACAGTTCCTATAAATCATGCTGCATAAAGAACTTTTTTTTTCGTGTTTTTTAGATTATTTCCTTAGGATAGATTCTTAGGAGTGAAATTGCAGAAAAAGAACACATGTGTACATGTTGGCCATATGAATAACTTCCTCTGCTTCTTAAAAAGTTCGCATGGTCAGAAAACAACATCACAAGAATAACAACAGACTAGCTCAGAAATAAAGGCAAAGCCTGGAAAGAAATATGGTTTCTAGTTTCTTTCTGAACAGGGCTGCTCATGTGTGGTGGGTTCATAATGGTTGCTGGGCCAGGTGTTTCTTATCAGACCTAACAGTTGGTCACAATACCATAGTTTCACACAACTTTAGCTGGAATGTAATGTGACTAATTCTCACAACACCTTATGCTCTAAGTGGAGATTGTTATTTCTCAAAGGGGGATATATTTACTGTGGAATACTGTGGGATATATTCACCCAAGAATATATTTACTGTGATCTATTCCAAATCCTTCAGATTTATTCACACCAGTGTTATGCACACTGGGAAAGAATTAGGTTAGATGGTTGGATTTTTTTTATCCTCGGTATTGGATTGTCAAAATAACCAGGCTAAGATAAGGCTACATTTTCGGCCAAATGGGTAAATTTCTGTCATTTAACATTCTACAATGGAACCAAGGATGAGTTAAAAAAAAAAAAAAAGGAGCAGACACTCCACAAAGCTAAATTATTTAAATGATTAAATTGACAGAAGACAAAGTTTTAACATAACTTCCTCCTGTCCTAGATTGATAACAATCTGCACTTTGCTTTCTGTCATTTTAGTGCTCTATGTCATGGTAGAAAATAAATTGCTTTCTTATTTTGGGGGCATCTATATACTACATATTCTAAAGGAAATCTGAATAGATCATATAAAATAATTGGTTGTTGAATCATTTAGTAAATCAATGGCCTTCTGAATGAGGTTACATTTTGCTCAAAAAATATTCATGACCTAAATAAAGGAAAGAATCTTTTTGATTTTTTGAATAAATAAACCAGAAAAGTAGAAAACTCACTTTGGAAGAAATGTGTGTTTATAAATGAGACAATAATCATGCCAAAATATAAAATCCTGATTTTGAAATTAGAAAATTCTAAATAGTATTTTCAATATATTTAGTTAAGTTTGTTTATATTTGACACGAAGGAATTTATGGCATCTTGGAAAGTTCCTTTAGCTAAGCATATATCACATTTAAGTAGAGGTGATTTTTCTCAGCTAAAGATGAAATTTAAATGACATTTAATCAAGTTGGAGAAACATTTTTTTAAAAATCTCCCTTTCCTGTATGAGTATGTCCCCTGTTATTTAAAGAAAATGAAAAATTGTAACTATTAAATTAAGAAACAATTCCTATATAGTAGAATCTTTAAGAAAACAAACTTCTGTATTTATTTTAATTCATTTTCCACTAACTTTATTTTCATGTATTCCCAATTATGCCCCTGACAATGACATCAACTAGAATACTTCCTGGTAACTCACTCAAATTATTTCATACTAAAATGCTTTTACATGGAATAGATATGGTCAAAGCTTTGGATGGTGTCCCTGGGCTGGTAAGATGTCTTTCTCAGACCAATCAGTTAAATAGAACGGAAGGAACCTTGTTTTTTACATAGCAGAGATGACAGGTATCTAAATTACCTTTAAGAACTTCATCATGGTTACCTTTTTCCCTAAGAGTAGAGAATAATTCTGATCAGAAAAGACCAAATTTCCACTTGCATAGAATGACTTTCTTATTTTGCCATCACCTCTGAACTGGCTCTAAGCAGTATCCTTACTGGTTAATGAAGCAAGAGTTAGCAATTAGTTCTGACAAAAAATAACTATAGCTTTCATGTGTGAATCTTTAAAAAAAAATCTCTTTATAGAATCTTTGATGTTTTCCAGATAGTGGAATTCAGACGCATTTCTATTGATGCAAATTGCTCCCTTCTCCTGGATTTTTCAGAGAGAAGCTCCTGTTTTTGGCTGGATTGTGATGGACATGTAAGAACTGAGTGGTTATGGTTGTGTATGCAGTAAATAAAGAGGAAGAGTGGAGAGGGGTTTGGAGGTGAAGGAGGACTGCCAAAGGACCTTGAAGTCTGAAAGACCAGCATGATCAAAGGTGGGGCAGAGAATTACAAAGTAGTATGAAGGGGCTTGGTCTGACTAAAGACTATAGAGCTGGGAGGAGACATGAACAATCAAAGTGGATGGGTCTAATTATGAATAATCTTTGATTCTGGGGTGAGGAAGCTCAATTTTAAACTCAAGAGAGATTTTCAGGCAGTACTTTTGGAATGGAATCGAATACATGAAATTCTTTACCTTTTTTATATGATAAAGGCAAGTTTAAAAAGTCTCTTTCAATTATCTTTCATGGCGAATATTGTGGGTTCATTTGTATCCAGGACTTCCATAAATTGTGACTTAATGGTTTTCTGATTATGAAATCCATTTATTCTTGGGCTTAGCTGCAAAAGATTAACTAATACTTAGATATCCTCTACTCCAGGTAGGTCCAGGTGAAATACATCTTTTGTGCAATAGGAACTTCAGACACAATTTATATATTCATCCTTGCTAATTTCTTCTAGTAATGTAATTTTATTTGATACATTCATCTTCTCAATTTTATATAAAATGTATTATTTATTATTAACTTACTTGCTTTAACAAATTTACTTAATTTTAAGTGTTTCCTCAGTGGTACTCTCACACATACATACTCATACAATCAAATCCTGTACACAGAGACAAATCTTTAACTGTTGATAAGAGTCCTAGGGGTTACCTTGTACAAAAGATTATTAAATGAGGGGTGATTTAAGGACAGACCATAGGTCCCTCTTAGATTTCTAGAAGTTGTTTTTCTGGCTGCTGTTTATTACTTTGCTTACTCAAGTTAATTATAGCTCTCCTCCTATGTCTATCTGGATAGACCCAAGTTTTTACAAGGGTTGGTCCATTCACACTTGACTGGTAAAGGAAAGAAAGCATCCTTTTTATTACCACCAGTGCTTGTCTTGTGAGAGATAGGAAACTCAAAGTTAAACTTGAAATCTGTACCTCCACATTGGTCACTTTGTTAATCTGCCCAAATTTTGAGGTTCAATCTGCCTTAATGCTCACTATTAATTCAGCCCATCAGTTAACCATAAGCCCTTTAATAATAGCCCACAGGAATTCTCTGGTAGACACAACTTTCTGGCTTTTTGGAAATTATACAAGACCTTCACATAGAAATGGTTGGGGCTGTCAACAAATGTGCTCTTTTTACCTGGTTTGAGGAGGAAAAGGCTGCTTCTGTGCCAGTTTATAACAGTCTTGCTTCCATTTCAGTCATATCAGTGGATCTCAATCCTGGCTGCACATTAGTCACCTGGGAAGCTTTCGAAAATATCAATGCTTGAGGCCCATCCTCGAATCAGGGGGGTTGAGACTGGAGTATCTGAATTTTAAGAACCATACCACATTATTCTAAGGGTTAACAAAAATTGAAAACCAGTGAATTTAGGACCAAGAGGGTACACGTCTCTGAAATAGGACAAAATTGATACTGTCAACAACATGTGGTAGACCAAGTGAAATGTTAATTAAGACCTAAACTTTTTATGTCTATTTTTATAGACCTATAGGTAGAGCCTCCATTCTCTTCTAACCAAGAGCCAAAGTATCAAAGCATTCTCTCCTTTCCTTTTATGCTACCTACTGAAATATGAACTGGTCCAATGTAGTGGGGATTGACAAAAACTCAGAGGAGGGTGAGCAGAATGGAAGGGAAGCTCACTTTATGATGATAATGGAAGAGTGGAAGAGATAACTGCATGGGCAACAGAAGCATTTAGAGTACAGTAACTGATTTTGTAACTCCTTGTGTGACATTGGGAAAGTCATTAACTCTTCCTAGATCCTTTTTTCCAGCCAAGTAAAGGAGAGGTAATAATTTCCACAGGTCTGTTGGAAGCAATACATGAGATTGTGTACTGGAAAAAATTTTACAAACATTGTTTCACACTTCATAGAAGTTACTATTCTCACATGTATAACAGTGTTATTTTGAAGTGTTGTTAGTATATTCTTTCCACTGACCAAACACTGGAAATGATTTTTTTATTTATTTAATTTTTTATTATAATTTTTCATTAAAATAACATTGCACTACTATAATATTTCATAACTTTAGTCGTGCATTATCATACATCAACATACATATATTTCATTAAGTTCATCACTAAATGTCCAATTCCATCCTAATATCTGTTAATGAAACACGGATGGACATGTAACTCATATTTTGAGTCCTATTTTCCCTACTTTGTTATAATTTATTCTGATGTTAATCCATCCACAAAATTTAGCAGACGAGGAAAATGAGGTAAAAAAGAAAGTTGATGAAGTTATTCTAATATTTCAATGCTAGAACAGAGAAAGCCTGAAGAATGTTATCACAAACACTATTAAATGCTTATTATCCATGACTATGTGTTAGATATTGTGAATGCAGGCTTGATTTGAACTTTAAGAGATTAAAAGCTAAAAATAATTTGAAGTACAAATAAATAACAGCTATTTGAAACCTCAAATGAACCAGAAATACCACCTAAAAGAGAATAGTTTTGATGTAAAATTGTTCTAAGAGATTGCTATGGTGAAAATTTCTAGACTAACATTTGTGCGAAGGAATGAAGAGACAGTCATCTTCAATCTTTCCTTTGACTTATCACAGAGGTGATGAAGATAGAAGAACTATGAATTATAGTGAAACTGATTAACTAATTCTTCAACAAGGAAATCTTTTGTGGATTAAACAACAACAAACTACAACAAAACAAAAAAACTAAAAATCCTCAAGAATCCATACACAGTTTGATTTTGTAGCTACAGGGGGAAAAGCTATATTTATGAATGTCTTCTCAATGAGTATATGTGTTGCAGGTAACTTAAGACATGACTGTACAGTCTTGAAAGTTCATAACCTCTTTTTTCTTACAGTTCCATGATCACCCCATCTATGGGACCCCTCTCTTTAGGCTTTCAGCTGCCAGTCTTGCCGGTCATCGCTCTTAGAAATCAATTTGTTATACATGACTAAAAATCACCTAGAAAACATCACCTCAGCCAAGAGTTGTTTTCATCTATTATTACAATACCTGGTATTATTAGGATATTGTTAATATGTTACTAATATATAACAATATCATTGTAATTGCAAATCCAAAGACTCTTTTCAAGCCGAAGGAATTTCAGATGTCAACAAGCAAGGAGTAGTTATCAGAGCAATTAGTTTTCATTAGTGGATGTCAGTGTAGGGAGAGAAGGGTAGTGATTGGTGCAGACAAGGGTAAAAGAACAACTCTTGCTTTTTCATGTCTTACCTCAATTCCTGACCAGGTTTCCAGCCATAATATAGGAGACCTTATTTCAGAGCTGTTGTGGGTAGAGGGGAACAGGGTCCCTAAAAACCTTATTGTAGGTTTTCAAGAAAACCCAAAGCTCATAATTCTCAAAATTGAGTATACATCAGAATTACAAGGAACAGTGTTGAAACAGATGTCAGGCCCCAGTTCTAGAGTGTGTGATTTAATAGGGCCTGCTTTGAGCCAGAGAACTTGCAGTCTAAAATATTCTCAAGTAAGGCTGAAAAGTAGCACTTTCGATGTACCTTTGGTAACTAAGTCTTACCTTCCCTTATATTGATGTGTTAGCTGGGGGGCCAGGATGTCAAACACACTGATGAAAATCTAAGGTTTCTATTTTACAGGTCAGTACTTTATTTTGATGACATTCTCTGTCCTCATGTAATGAAACCATACATTCCATTTTCTTACCTTAAGACATCCAAATATACATTGTTCGTTTTCAGTTTTTTCATACCATAGTCTGTAACTCTCTATTGCATATTAATTATATAATAATCCATATTATACACATCTTTGTTTCATTTTGACCTACAGAGATTTCATTGGGCAACATTTCCTATTAATGCAATCTATTTCTAAATCTACTTCCAAATATAAAATCTTACAAACTGAACTTTTGAGACAAGACATGACCAATATTCCAATGCAATTCGAATTTCACATCTTCTTAAACATCTGTTGCTCATGTGAAAACAAAACAGCAAACAGAAGGACAAAAATTAAATAATAGCTAGAGGACCTGGATGATTTGCCAAGAGGGTAGTTCTTGAAAAATCAAATTTGCCATTATAATTGAAGTAGCTCTCTAGTAAAGTTTGATTGTTATAGCTTTATGTATTTTAGCAACTGAAACATTAGCTTTCTGAATCTAACTTTTTATTAATTCAATAAAATTTATTGAGAACTCTCTGGTGGCAGGCAACAGAAAGCACAAGAAGAAATAAAGTGATAAAATTCTGTCCTGCCTTTATTAAATATTTCAAATTTCATGTGGTTAGCCAATCATTGGATCCACAAGCATTTTACCAGGTTCTATTTGACATCTATTAGGTTGGTTGAATTTTCAACTGGTTCAATTGAAAAGGATCAAAGTCTTCAAAGAATGGAGAAAATTAATTTGAAACAAGTATCTTTATTAGAATAAAGTGAATTCTTACATTCATCTATCCTCTAAAGAGATAGAGGACTACATTCCAGAAGTTCTTATTACAAAAAATGGCCAGGACATATAAAGATACATTTCTGACATTCTCTGATGGCTTAGGTGTTAAGTCTGTGGCACCGGCACATTCCACATGTCCTCAGGGACCTGCGTACTGGGGTCAGGGAAAATAATCAAAATGAACAACTAAAAAATAAATAATACAATGTTATATCCTTCTCTCACTCCCTTCCTTCCTGCCTACCTACTTGCCTTCATTTCTGCCTGCTCCCTTCCTTTTTACAAAAAACAATCCATCTCTTTGTTAATGACTGATAATTGACAAGATAGATAATTTTATTTTAAACAGATATTTTTTCTTATAACAGACTTACTGTTTATTAGGTCAAAACATCCATTAACTTGTTCTAGCCATTAAAAATAGCCAGAATATGCAATTAATAAAATAAATGCCCTTACAAAAATGTAACAAAACAAAGCAACGGTGTCAACATAGCATACAGGTATGTATATGCATGCATATATGCATATATTTATGTGTATATCAATAGATCAGTCTTTATTGTTTGCTTCCTATTTTAGCAAATGTTCACCATTTTATATATTTATTAGTGAATCAAGGCAAAAGGATGAGCCTCATTGTTAACAGAAATTTAAGGACACTGCTTAGTAAAACAGGAAAGAAGAAGGAATTGTTTCAGTGTACTAGTTCTCATCAGTGCGATCACAAACACACTCTGTCTTTGGAGCAGATGAACATTCAAGCAATAAGGCAGATCTGCCTTACACAACTTAACTACCATGATGTGAGGAGTGATCAAGGAGAGAAGACATGTCTGGTGACTTCCATTCTATATACCACAATCAAAGAGTACACAATGTTTGGGTCAATACTAACCGTACAGGGAAATCCTCTACTAATAAAATCCAAGAGTCGTACAATTCATCTTACAAGTTAGAGATCTGGGATCCAAGGAGCACTCACACTCAAAACAGACTCCAGAGGGTATATGTACCGAATTCCTATGAATCGCCTTATTCTTGTCACCAACCCTGAGAAAATCTGCAGTTCTGACTTTCCTCTGAGCTGAGACTGTGACCCTTAGTGATTTAAAAAGGTCTGGATTCTGGTCCCTATTGTCTGTTCCTCCAGATGTGCCATCCAACACAGCAAGATTCATTACAGGTTAAGGATCACTGTTTATTATTTGGAGGAAGCTGCAGTAGTTAGTAAAGATACTTCATTCTGAATGAAGATACTACTTTAAAGATGTTAGTCTATACACACATTCTTTTAATAATGTAGAGCAGGTTTACAAGATTATCATATCTCTCTATTAGGAGACTTTTAAGAGTCCTTGGACAAAAATGTATGAACAACAGTCTTGATTCCTCTTCTGGCACTTTCTGCTCCATGTTTAACAAGACTGTACTTAAGATGGGGACAGTTACATAATGGGAATATTTTAGTCTCTTCTCCCCCAAAATAGTGTGAACAACCTTATCAAATTCTTGGTCTGAGATAGACTGGAGCTTTAGGAGGAGAAAAACATACTATCAAAGGGATTAGGACTTTGGTAAGTAATAATGAAATTTATATTTTATCAGACTATTAACATTTAGACCTGTTTCCTTCATAATACGCTTTTCTGATAGAAGCATCTTGAAGAAAAGGACTCTAGCACAGCTTCATCACATAAAGGAGATTCAGAAAACATAAGTAGGTAAAGAACTGTGATGGTTTCTTTTTCTTGACTCCTGTGTTTTTTAGCCCTGGAGGATGGAGCTATCCAGGATATACTTCGCATCAGACAATGAACACTGCATCTGTGTCATGTTGCTGTGGCCTTCAAATCAGGATTCTTACACTGAAAATAAAAACATATTTTCACTACCTAACCCCTAACCTGTTCCTTTGCTCTGTAAGCAAAGCTTGGTGGTGTTTCTTTAGCATCTAGTTTATGAAAAGCTTGCTTACCTACATGGCCTATTATACTTTTCTAAATGTTTTTCCTTAAATAAATAATAGCAATAAGTTGTTTGAAAGTCCACGATTTTGCAACTTTCAGGGAGAACATTTTTGTTTGTTTAGACATTTCCATCCAATGCTGAAATGAGAGGGCTAAAAGGAAAATGTCATCACTTCACTTACTGAAATTACTCTCATTCAGAAATATTTTGGTAAACCAGTCACGCCAGCTTACCCCTGCCATTCATACAGACTGAAAAAAAAAAAAAAAAAAAAGAGGTTGATGTGCTTTATGGATTCTGTATGTGAAAGCTCCCATGCATCTGAACAGACACTGAACAGAACTTTGATGCTCAGATCTCTAGTGAGCGGTATATGGGTAGTTCTAGAAAATGCTGACGTCTCTGCCAGAGAAGTAACTGCATGATAATTGGATCCCGGGAGTTTTATTAGCAGTGGGATGGGAGGGAAGTTATCTCAGTGCCCGAGCAACGAGTCTTCCAAACACCTTGCTGTATGGGATCCCGAGATGGAAAAATTGTTCTCAAGGGCTCAGTGGCCCCTGACTGCTACCTTTCTGGTCAAGCCTATCAAAGCGAGTGCTTCTCTAAGCTGCAGACTTGCCAATGCGTGGGGGGAGATTCTAGTTGCTCTGAAGATGACATGCATGGAATTAAGCCAGGCCTGAGCTAGCTCAAAGATAACTGGCTCTGTTTTTCCTATACTCTGAATCCTTCCAGGGGACAGAAATATTTTTTGGTCCTCCAAATTATATTTCTCTTGTGTCTGCAAGAATGAGCTAAGGCATAGTCCATGGCTGTTTTTCTTTTGATTTTGATTCAGCAGCTTTGCTAAAGTGGTATTTAGGTCTAAAGAAATGGCTCCCTTTTAATTTGAGAAAGATAGACTTTGGACTAAACTTTTTGCTCCTACTTAGCACCACCACCCTTTCCCCTTTCTCAATTTTCATTGCCTAGAATATCTAGAAAAAGTGGTAGAAAATGTTGGACCCCTAGAGAAGTGCCATTACTGAGATGGTTCTGAGAACTCTAGTCATCTCATCCTCTCCAACTGCACACAGAGAGGACAGTCTGGGGGCCTCTGGGACCCTCAACAGCTCAGTTGCAGTAGCAGAAGACTGCAGGACATTTGTGGCCGAATCTGAGAACTTAAGCTGTTTGTGGAGGTTGTTCTCTTCCCAGTGGAGTTTTCCTCTTAATTTGTGGAAAATACAGTACGCTGAAACTCATCGCAGAGAGAGGAATGCAAATAGTCACAGTGTAAAATCTGGTGTTTACACAGGGCCAACTTGGTAGCAAAAGATCTACTGACAGGAGCGGTAGTGCTCTTAGGTAAGGCTGGCTTTAATTTCATTCCATGAATGATGACAGTGGTTCTAGAAATTTCTCCAAAACTCTTTCTATTCTTCCTCCCATGTAGCTTTTGCATTCCTATTTGTTTGTCTTTTTTTTCCTTTGGGCTGCTGAAGATTGGATGAAGCTGGACAGGAAAGCCAGAGAAGTTAGTGACAGCTCCAGAGGTTCTGGGCTCTTCCCAAGCACAGACATGTGCTCACCCATGAGAACTCAGTGTGCCCTCACAGAGACTATTTCCATACTGTAGGCCAGGAACCCGTTACAAGTGTGGAACTTTTGTCATCAGAATTCAAGTTCATGTCTGATTCCATAACTCAGATTTGTTACCACCATAATAAGGGATCGTCTTTACTCCTCTCATTTTTCACATATTAGACCTCATTCTACATTGTTTTCAATATAGAAATTAAACATATCTATTTTTGGCCTGAAAGGCCCCAGATTGCCTTTGTATAGAAGCTGCCTCCATGCCATGTGGGACATTGTTGATCATCCAACTGACCTCTTTAATTGGAAAAATAATAATATGAGTGTTTGCCAACCAATTTCTGTAATTAGGGGAATTAAATGATCCAATTGAAAAATGTCACAGATTAGATAATATTCTGAAAGAGTAACAGAAATATATTCTGGGAGTTTCTAACTTAGCAGTAGCCAGGAGCTATCATTTCTAAATATGTTCTAGCATCTGAATGGTACTAGTCTTTTCTTTAAAAACTTGAGAGAATACAATTTACTTCCAGGTCCTCTGATGAATAACCTTGATGTCCTAGACAGGGAGTCCAATATGCGTCACTCCTTACCTCAAGCTGACTGTTTTATCAACAACTCTGACTGATGAAAAATCTTCCTGCAATTGTTGTATTCCTACTCAAAGCATGGCTCTTTCCCCCCTTCCAGCTGGTCTGATAGACGGATGAAAGAATTGCCAAAAGCGCAATGCTAGGGCATCTGATTTTGAAGAAAAACATACCAAGTTTATTTGCTTCATTCCTTATTCCTTCAGCATTTGCAGTGTTTTGAGGAGGTCTAGTTTGTATGAGTTTACTAATGAGGGGAGTAAATGCTCCTGGCTTGACACGCAGGCACATGCGTATGGGAAATGAAGAAACCTGAGTAAACACAGAGACTTGTTGGCAGCAACTAAGGTCTTCCAAGATTTTCAGGTCCCTGGGTACAAGAGGCAACAAACTCCTGTAGCATTTTGCAGCGGATTCCAGGTGTTTATATAGGTGATCAGTATATTTTTATCTTTAGGAATCAATGAATTCTTACACAGTCTGCAGAGAAACTTCTTCTCTGGGAAGGTTTAGACAAATGCCTATAGGTTTATTTGGGAAAGATTTTCATTAAAATGCCCCAATTTGAGAAAGGAAAAAGAACAGAGTTCCTATTCAGAGACTGTTAGGGCCATAACTAATTTATATTGAATCTAAAATAAAGTCTATGCATTTTAAAATACATTTAATCATGAGGAAATTGTCTAAACACAGCACTAAGAATTCAGGTATGCAGTGCTGCCTTTCTTACTCTTTTACTGGCTGAGTGTTAATAATAGATGGAGTTTTCCTTAGGAAAATACCAGGTGACCTACACCAAAATGTAAGTTTAAATGCAGGAGATAGAGCCTGCATAAACGACCTGGGTAATCTTAACCGAGACAGACTCATGTCTCTTTGGTTACTACCCTTGGTTCTGAAGTCAGTTCAAAGCAATAAGTATTGCCAAGCCAGCAATGGTCCACTGTGTATATCAGAATCCATGGTTTCTGTAGACCCCCACCTAAAGTTTTACACTTTTAACTACAGCATTTCAAAAAAATGAGTAGCATTATATCTCTCTATTCTGTGTTAAAATATTTCTTTATCTATCTGCTGTGGTGATTGAAATCCCTCCATTACATATTCATTCCTTTGGAGATACAGCATACTTTATTAAAGTAAAAGAAGTATTCAGATATCTCAGATATATGTATTTTTATTTAATTAAACTTTCTGATTAAACTCCTGTTAAGGATATAGATTTGTCCATTAGATCACATTTTTTTTCCATGAAAACAAACACTTAGGGATTCAGTTTTTATAAGGTTAGTTGTTAGAAGAGTGTGTGAAAAAAAAATAGCTAGAAAATAGAGGGGTCTTCTTAGATAGGACAGTCACACCTGAATAAACTCCACTCCATGACAAGGAATGATGAGCATTTAGGGGAGAGAAGAAGGGGATGAAAAGTTACCTACTGTAATTTTTACTGAAAAAAATACATTGGCTTCACTGCATTTGGAAACTGTCCCAGCCCATCTTCTGTATCTTTGCTACATGTGATTCACAGATCACCAGCAGCAGTATCACTGGGAACTTAAAAGGCCGCATGCCAGGTCCCCTAGACTTACTCAGAATTTACATTTAAGTGGGATGATCATGTGAATTTCACCCATGCAGAAGCTTGAGAACTACAACCTGTGCTCAGAGATTAGATTCTTCTGAGTTACCACGTTGTACCAGAACTGCCCCCTAGAGGTTGCTGATTGAACAGATTGTACCCTGGCTCCTAGTGGGGCCAATAAAATTCCTGAGAGAGAAACAGAGAGAGAGAATACGAATGAGAATTAGAGAAAGCCTATCTGCAGGGAGACTTAGAGAAATAAATTTGATATTCAGAAGATTAACTAGGCTCTCAAGTTCATACTTTCAGTTCTTTTTCAAATCCAGGCAAAAGGTTTACTCAGTTCCATAAAGGACCTGGGGTCCTTATATCAACTCCCTCCCTTCACCCCAGCTCCCTTTATTTTGATCTTTTGAAGTGCACTTTTATGCTAGTGTCATGCAATCCCATTTTGAATTGGGAGCCGTTAGGAGATGGCCTATGAGTTAGCCAATGTTTTTTATATTACCTATCACTTACCCTTCTCTCCTTTCCTACCTCCTTCTATTCACTTTTTTTTTTTTTTTTTCCTGTTCCTGGTTTGATCACCTCTTAGTCATAGTAAATAGATCCAATGAGAGCTAGTCACCAGATTAGAATACCCAACTCCACCTCTGTGTAGGTCTGGAAGCTACTCTGCTGCCACCTTCTCTTTGGTGAGTCAAGGGAGATTATAAACTTCAGGGCTAAGGTGAGTGGGAGGTGGTGTCCTTAAAGCCAAGTGAAGTCTTTCTGAAATCTTCTTCTTGGGTCTTTGGGATCTTGAGTTTATTTAAGTTTTCATCAAGGAGATTGGGCCTAATCTGAATCCCAGTAGATGGCAAAAGGATCTTGGCCTCTCATCAAATTTGTCCAATCCCATTTCTTTGGTGTTAAGTCATGTATCTATCCATCTTCACATGATCAGGGTTGGAGCCCAGATCTGTGAGTTCATATCCTTCTTCCGCACTCTAGCTTGCTCATCTGAACCAATGGGTTGGATATTGCCACTGGATAAACTAGAAGCTGGATGATGAGATCTCTTTGGACCAGGTGATGCAGATTATTGATTTCTTGCTGTAAGGGTCTTGCTCATCTACTCCAGTTGGTCTCAGCTTACTGTGCCCACCCCATGCTAACTGTAATATTAGAAACTGTGACAAGATGACCTTAAACTCTCTAGGAATACACAGATTTCATAGAATTTCTTTTGCTGCATATCTGGACATACTCAAAGAGGTCTCATGCTAGGTGAAGTAATCAGTGCCCATTCTCTAGTGCTTATATGTGGAGACCTTTAGCTAATGAATGGGTAGAAAGCATGTGATCTCATCACTTGATATAGCCTGGATGACCAGCAGAGTCCAAATCAATGCAATCCATTGCCATATTATTTGGAGATCACAGACTATTTGAGGATCATAAGGAATTGGACTTCCCAAACAAACAAACAAAAAAAAACAAATTAATGAAATAGTCCCAAGATGGAACTCCAGGTAGAGGAGGAATCACACAAGTCCTCTGAAACTCTTCTTGGCATTTCTTATTGTTTAAAAGATTAGTGAAAAGAATTTCTTTATTTCACTATTTAAGCTCTTTCATAGAATGATACAGAGAAAGGTATAACAAAATAGTTCTAGAGACCTGGAAATAAAAAGAATGAAAAGTTGTCATGCACCTCCCTTGAACTCTGTTGCATTTACTTCCTCTCTGCCCTACTAACAGGTGTCTTACACTCTGAATTTCCCATGTGGAACAGAGCTCGCAGCAGTGATCATTGGGGAAACAGTAAAATTGGTCCCTGAGGGTCATTATGAGAACTGAGAGCCTACTGTGACGACCAGAGGACCCTCATAACTCCCTCTGCTCTCCTTTTTCCCCCAAGTGGCATAGCAAAGCAAAACTTGAACTATGGAGAATTCTAAATGAGAAATAAAGAGTAAAAGTTCAGAAGGAGTTAATTTGAAGTCTTATCATTCTTGATAAAAATCATTCTAAGGAATGACATAGTTCCCCACCTTCTGTGAGTTTGCCAAACTCGTTTTCAACTGGTTTGACTATCTGGGATCTAATTAATGGACTGTTTTCAGGGGCCCATTCTAAAAATACTTTTCTGATGTCTGCTACAGGTCTGGTTCCTAGAACAACATCATTTCTGTCTTCTATAGGCCTTGCTTTTCTGTAAGAAACATTTATATAGGAGTTGCCAAGATTGCAAAATTCTGTTTCCTTCACTCCTTCATCTGGTGGGAGACACCCTTTGTAGATTACTCTAATGTCTCACCAGTGTGAGTGGGTCTAGTTTTGATCTGTTTCTTAACACTCCCAATCCAAGCCATGGCACCAAGTTCGGAACCTACATATTCCCATTGGAAATTATACCAATTCTCGTGATTTTATCGCTATCTTTATTCTTTTAGCTTGAAAATTTGTAAAATTTAGTCTTGCATCTCATTTAAAATCTACCCTAAATTTTTTGAGCTTATTTAACTTGGAGACTTGCTGTCCCCTTGAACCAAATATATTGAAAATAGAGTCTCTTGACTTCCTCCTTGTTTCAGAGGCCCAGTATGATCTGTAAGGACACATGATCACTGTAAGGCTCCCCTTCCTTGAAGAAATTCAAATGTGAGCGCTTCCTTTTCTGTCATGGTGTTGCATTACATTTGGCACTATTCAAAGGACAGAAGGAAGGAAGGAGCTGGAAAGGGGAAAGCGAGCTTTATTTTGGAAGACCTATTTTTCACATTCCCTTTCTAATGGAAGGGAGTAACTGGCTGTGACCTCTTCTGAATGTGAGAGGACATAGAGAAAAAGTTACTGAGGGAGGTAGGATAGGAACATTTTGGCATATCTGTCTTCCCCACTAAAAGTATCTACAGTGGAGGTCTCAAGATGGCAGCCTAGTGAATCTGGCTACACTTTAAAAGAGGAACATTCCATTAAATGCCAACATTTAAAAATCAGGATATTTACACAGATATTTGAATTTTCACAATTTCTTGATTAAAAAAAAAAAAAAGGTGGAGTTGGCTACAGAGAGCCTGCATTTCACCATGTGGTCATTTAGCAGGAGTTGAGCAGCAGCTTCAAGCTTTTGGAGTGCACATTCTATCAGGTGGCTTCAGAGCCATGCTGTGTCTTGTACTAAACTCAGTTAGCTTCACTCTTGTACGTCACCTGCCTGACTCCTGGAGCCAGTGAGGAGTGCTGTCTGGGAGCATCCTTGGAACATTTGGAGATTTGCGAATCTACTCATAGAATCACCAGCACCATATCTTGGAAACAATAATAACTTGACACGTGCTTATTGAATTGATGTGATTTTGAATCTTTGGGCCAGAAAAAGAGAATCAGGAAAGCTCTAGACCCATGCGATAACAGTGATAGCCTAGCTGTAGTTAAAGACAGCGCTAAACCTTGATTTAGTTCAAGTATGACGAGTGCCTGTCACATGCTGACATATTGAGAACATACTTTCTGAAATTTAAGTGCCTCGTTATTTGACCAGGCATGCTGCTGAGAAACAACACAGGTTTCACAATCACCCCACCTGTGAAAGAGAGCTAGATAATAGCCTATACAATGTGGGTTATCTCCCAGTTTGTTCAGCCTTTTGGGAAGAAATAGTCTACTTTCTTTTCTTTCACCTTAACCGGTTACATATAATAGCATTTCAAACTTTGAATATAAGCCAATGAATGCATTTTCAGACTGGGATATCAGGCTCAATGTCTTAGGGAACAGTGAACAACCATAAAATGAAAATAAGAAAGTCTGGTATTTTGAAGACAAAGAGGATGCTACGCACACATTTGGTTAAATATCAATGAGCAGAAATATGCACTTAAAATATTGCAGGATATTATTTTGAGGATTAATAAGCACATAGGATAGTCTGGCAGCTAAAAGTTTTCAGTAAACATCCATTGCTATAGACAATCAAATTGCAGTGTAGAATAGGTGATTAACCTTGTTCTAGGTATCTGAGAAGAACATGTTTTGAGCACTATATTACCAAGAAGTTAGAGGTGACTTAGTCTTGTTCATTGATTATTTTCAATCTCTAGTTTGCCGTTTTTGAGTCAGGGGCCAAGAACCCCTGACACATGGAGGCTGAATCATCTTCCTGCCCCTATGAGTGAGGCATAAACAGCCAGCATTAATAGCTGGCGGTGTGCCATTTTAGTTGCCTTCCATGGGTGAAGAAACTTTCACAATTCTAATGGGCATCTCCCCAAAATACACAATTTATTAACAGAAAATAAAGGGCGATATTCAATGCACTAAAATAAGCCCCAAGCCTTTTAAGGGACTGGACTATTGTTTTAAAAAAAAATCTCTGCACCGTCATCCCACTTTAAGGGGGTTAAGAACATTGTAGCTGTCGTCTGACTGCCTTAGGTGTCCTTTTTACTTCGACCATTACCAAAGCGCAGGAAATCCCGATGGCTGGTTTCATGAGCTGCACAAGTTGATACAACAGTGGTAACTGTCAACCAACTGAGTTCTGATTTATAGCACAGACACTGAACTTATTATTTTTTAAATAAAAATTCCTTCCTTAAATAAAAATACTTCCCGTCCAAACAGTTCTGAGAAACATGATATGCTTTTTTTTTTGTTTGTTTGGGGGGCTGGATTTGCAAATAAACATTCTAACTTCAAAGATTTCCATCTTGTTTTTATATAACCTAAAATGAGATTAGATGACTTGTGATTTATGCTACCACAATCTTCCGTTGCTTCCCACTTTAAATAAAAATATGGTTATAATTATAATCACATGAACTTAGATTTTTCAGCTTCTAAAAAATAAGATGGATGACTTGATGATTGCCAAGAGAGACTCAAGCATCCTCATAACGTCAAGGCACACGGCTCTTGAGCTGCATGTCGGGGGTGTGTTTTGTCCATCCCCGAGAGCACGAGACCCCATTCTCCATGAGGGCCAGAACACAGCAGCTGCAACAACAAAACAACCACCACAAACAACACTTACATAACACTTTTACTTTGTACTTTCACTTGAATTTTATTATATTTGGACCTCATAGCAGCCTGGTGGGGTGGATGCCATGGATACTATTATTTCCATTTGTGATGAGGAGGCTTAGAAAGTTGAAGGGGGTTGCTCAATGTCACACAACTAATGACAAAGTGAGAACTAATATCATTGTCTTCTAAATTTGATATGACGATTTTTTCACTCTAGTACTCCAACTGAATGTTACTATTCTCGGGGTCGAAAACAAAATTTTGATTTTTGACACCACTTTCTTCCACCCCAGGGATTTTTCATATGCCCACAGGACTTTCTCTCTTTCTAGAAAGATCCTTCACAGATATTCTAATTTGACTCTTCCTCAGAAGAAGTTTGTCTAAAAGAGTCCCTCTTCTACTATATGTTTGTTAGGGCTATTGCAATAAAATAATAGATACAGAGTGGCTTAAACAACAGAGATGTATTGTTTTCATGTTTTGGAGGATGAAAGTCCAAATTCAAAGCTTTGGGAATTTGAAAACTATGAGGGAAGGATCTCCTTGGTTTGTTTATAGCCATCTTCATGTTCACATGGCTTTCTCCCTGCATGAGTATCTATGTGTCTAAGTTTTATTATTATTATTTTTCAAACTAAAAACAGCAGTTAGGTTAGTCCTTTCCAACATGATTTCGCTTTAACTTTGTTACTTCTGTAAAGTCCTTTCTCCAAAGAACCTCATATTCTGAGGTACTGGGAGGTAGGATGTCAGTATATGAATTTTTTTTAGAGGGGGATACAACTCATTTCATAATACCTGTCTTCTCAATGTCATGTTAATACTCCGTATCCTCCTCCCATCTCTGCCAATGGCATCACTGTTATCCAGTTACTTAGGTCAACTTTTCATGATTCTCTTTTCTTCTTTTTTTTTTTTTTAGTAAGTTTTATCAGCTCTACCTTCAAAATATTGCCTGAATTCAAGCTTCTCACTACTGAATTACAGTCTTTCTAGTTCAAGCTATTAATCCTGCTTGGCTAATATTATCATTCGTTCTCAGTACACACATAGATCTGTTACCTCATAGAAGAAAGTATGAATTCTATAAAACATAAGTTGTGTCAAGACAATGACTATCAGGGAAATGGGAGGGGGAAGAGAAGGAAGGAGGGACCAAGATGATAGTGAGGGGCACTGGGCCTCTGGTGTGGTATGAGATATTCACAGACTGAGTTGTGATTTCAGTATCCTGAAATGCATATTGCAATATAAACAAAAGAAATAATGAAATTATTAAAAGAAAATAATTTATTATTTGTGTTTTAGATGCCCTGCCAGTATGTAATACACTAAGAATGACTGATAATGATGCAAAAGGCAACTCCTACTAAGCTTTCCAAAGCAACATGAACATATATAGGCATAATAAGGATTTTATTGTCTAGATGGTACTGGTTGAAGCTTCCGGACTAAAGCTTTTGAAATCAAAGAAAAATGTAAAATTGCAACATTACTATAAAATCTTGGCAGCAAACTCAGTACAGATGGTGACAACATTTTAAACTTTGTTTACAAGTTAGTGACCTTCTTTCTTGATCTGTGAGAATCTGCTTTAGTGTAATGAGTCAAGGAAGTTTCTGAAATGTATCAAGGGCCATGAGCTCTGATTAGTTATTCATTACAGAGAAGAGTCTCTTCTAAGCTGTCCCTAAAAAACAGTTTTTAATATATGTGATGTATATTAGGAAACTATTTTAAAATGAGAATTTTGAAACATTTGTTTCAATATTACCAAAAGCAGGCCTTTTGTCAAAAGCAACAGTATTCTTACCAAGTCTTCCAGAGGAAAACTTCCTCAGGAGTCATTGACTTCCGTTGATCTTGGCTACCTTGGCCTGGGAATGTAAAGTCTTACTGGGTCTTCAAGTTCAGATCAAATGGTATTGACTCTCTTAGTTTTCATTGATGCTTTTCCTCCCATGGCCTCTTGGTGTCCCTTCTTCATCCCAGCGTTGATTTTGCCAAAAACTTTTCTACGCTGTCAGTATGTATTTTAGGGAATGAAAGACAACCCAAACCAAGACAACCCAAATCTAATATAAAATTAAGTAGCACTGACTTTTAAAGGGACAAATATGGACATAGACTTGACAATGTTAATCAGGAAATTTAATCTAGGGATCTTCGTGGTACAACCCTGCTATTGGTGTTACACAGTCCATCACATCTAGCCATTAGAGAGTTTTCTGGATCTTTCAATGCTTTCACCAGGATTAGTATGAAACAACTCAGAGGAGATGACAAGGTCCTAGGCTGATGTATGTCTGTGCATATCCAGAAGTGTTTTAAAAAATGCCCTGGCAGGGAAGGGATCAATTAGTCCTGTTCTCTACTTACTACTGCCTTTAGCTTGCAGAGGGAGGCCTGCTAGAAAATTAGAATGTTAGGGGATGGGACATTACAAGTGTACTCCTGTCTCTATCGCTTAGCATCAATTCAAGGACGATAATGCATTCTCAAAATTGAATAAACAACTGGATACTATGTTTCAAAATATTTTTCGAGGTTCCTTGCAAATTTTGTAAAGATTCACCTTAAGAAGTTCTTATACGTGTTTCCTTAGAAGCAAAATTCAGGGAGATGAGCTAATGCTGTAGTCTCTTTTTTTCCTCACTGAATAAGTCAAAGAAAGGTAGTTGCTTGAGTCTAGGACTCGGACAAATGGATCCTAAAGAGACAGTCTCTCGGAGCACACCCCTCATTCTCAGGATTACCATGTTGCAACTTCTGGGTCACTGTTCACATTCTAGACTAGGTCACTGGCACCACTGGCGTTTTGGATGGATTCTGCTTAATTCTGGTAGCATTTGCAAACATTTACTTTTAAAGATAATAGAAAAAGGAGAGGTTTCCCTTTCCTTTGTATTTTAGTGACACTGGTTTCCTGAGTAGGCCATTAAGTATGATTCCAAGTTACTATTTAGGAAAAAAAAGAATCTAAGAGGGAAACACAGAAACAGAGATAGGCTTCTCTATGAAAAAACAAAACAAAACAAAACAAACCCAAACATTGTCACTCTAAAGACAAATTAAGTAAAGAATTCCCTCAGGAAGGAAAGTTTCCCAGAGATGAGCTTGCCAATCATCTTTTCTTTCTAACTCTTAACCACTTTAAACTGGTGCTTCTTCTAGTTGAACTTTCCAAGTTAGACCTTCACCATATCATTTGTCTGGGGCATATATAACATTGGACATTTAAATATGTGTATTGTTATGTTCCTAAATACCTCTTTTCAGCACCCATTTTAGAACAATGGGAAAATACTTCAAATTCAATTGCAAGCTCTCTTTTCTTATTTTGTTAATTCAAAAAATGAACAGAAGATAGCCAGTGTTTTTAAATGGAAGTTAGATCATGTAACACTAGTGCTCAAAAATTTCCCATGGTTCCTCATATCACAGAGAATAAATCCAGAGTACTCACAATGACTCATGTGACATGTCTTCCAGGATCCTCAGCTCCTTTTCCTTTATCATGTGGGTTTTTAGGAAAATTGCCTCCCTCTGTTCCTTGGATTCTTAAGGTTCATTTCTGCTTCAGAACTTTGGCATATGCTAGATTCCTTCAAGCTAGGACATTCTTCTGTAGAACCTGGTTGTGTTCACTTTCTCATGGAAAGTTTGGTGGTTCTAATTCAAATCTGTCCCACCGCCTCCACTCCTACCATCATTACTACACACCCTCACAGACGCCTTTGTCTTGTTTCCTTCATAGTGGAACACCCTCCACCATCACCTTTAACATAATGCAGTACATTATGCTGTATAATGTCCATTTCCCCACCCTCATATGTCACTAGAATCTAAATTCCACGAAGGCAAAAACTTTGTCTTGTTTTATTCATGGCTGTCTTATCGGTGCCTGGAAGAGTGGACAGACTTGATAGGTGCTCAACACCAATTTTTGTTGGATAAATCAGCACTATCAGATAAATGATACAAACTCTGGTTGAACCAGGTTTATTTTATAAACACAATATTATACAAAACAATATCCCTCTGTATCGTTAATGTGTAATTGTACATTAGAAATATTAGTATAGCACTGCTATTCACTCTGCTCTTGTAATGACAGCCCTTTATGAGCACAATTTAAAATCTATATATTTAGGGAAGTCACTAAATTTCTTTCCAGTAGATGTTTCACTTTAAAAATGGATCCTGAAAAAAATATTTTTATTTGGAAAATAGATGGATTGCTAAAAGGTTCACAACACATTTTAATTTCCGGTGAGAAGACAACCAACTAGATGATAAAACTGAACAAAGGCTTTCTTGTGTTCTAGTCTCAGAAAAGTTCTACACCAGGGTCCTGTCCCTGAAAAACCTCTCAGAGCCTCTTCAAATCTCACCAAGCAACAACTGTGCTCTGCTCTTAGCTTTTACATGCATTTATATCTTTAATTTTATTTTTAATCATCAACAGTTTCTTTATATCTTACTTTATTTAAAAAATAGCCTTCCTAAAGCAATCTGTAGACTTTATTTATCCCCTATCAAAACTCCAAAGGCATTTTTTTTTACACAAGTAGAACAAATGAATAAAAATGCTTATTCCTCTTGATCCTTCCCTTGATCCGGTTCTCCCTCCTTCCCTCCCTTCTTCCCTCTCTCTTCTTTTCTTCTCTTTAAAAACAAGAGAAGAAACAATTTTAAAATTCACATAGAACCACAAAAGACTCTGAAGAGCCAGAGCCATCTTGAGAAAAAAGAACAAAGCTGGAGACACCTTGCTTCCTGATTTCAAAGTATATTATAAAGCTAATATCAAAACAGGATGATAGTGATATAAAAACACATACAGCAATAGAATAGAAAGTCCAGAAATAAACCCACAATTATATATGGTCAATTAAGATATATGACATAGGAGTCAAGCTTACACAACAGGGAAAAATACTTTCTTCAATAAATGGTGTTGGGAAACTGGAGCGCCACATGCAAAGGAAAGAAACCATGCCACTATCTTATACTCTACACAAAGATGAAATCAAAATGTATTAGAGAATTGACTGCAAGATCTGAAAACATGAAACTCCTAGAGAGAGAAAGACTGCAAACTCCTTGACATCAGTCTTGGTGATGATTTTTTGGATTTGACACCAAAAGCAACAGAAAGAAAATTGAAAATAAATAAGTGAAACTATATCTGATTGAAAAGTTTCTGTATAGCAAAGGAAGCTATTAACAAAATGGAAATACAAACTACTAAATAGGAAAAATTTCATAGATCATATAATTGATAAGGAGTTAATAACTTATGTAAAAAGATACAGCTCAATAACAAAAAATAATCTTATTTAAAAATGGGTGGAGAATCTGAATAATTTTTCCAAAGAAGACATACACATGGCCATCAGGTATCTAAAAAAGTGCTCAATATCATTAATAATCAAGGAAGTGCAAATTAAAATTAAGATGAGCTCTCATTGCACATCTGTTAGAATTATTTATCAAAAACATAGGAGATACCAACTGTTAGCGAGGATGTAGAGAAAAGGGAACTCTTGTGCACTGTTGTCGGACATATTAACTGGTATAAGCACTATGGAAAACAGTATAAAGTTTCCTAAAAAATTAAAATTAGAACTACCACATGATCCAACTCCACTTCTGAGTACTTATCCAAAAGAAACACTAACTCAAAAATACAGATGCAATTCTATGTTTATTGTAGCATTATTTATAATAGCCAAGACATGGAATCAACCTAACTGTGCATTAATGGATGAATGGGTAAAGAAAAAAATATACATTTATATAATTAAATCATTAAAAAGGAAGAAAATATTGCCATTTGCAACGATATGGATTGAGTTTGAAGGCATTATGCTAAGTGAAATAAATCAGAAAAAGAAAGACAAATGTCCTATGAGCTCATTTACATATGGAATCTTAAAAAAGAAAAACAATTGACTCAAAGATACAGGGAACAGATTGGTGGCTGCCAGAGGTGAGGGTTGGGAGTTGAGTAAATGGGTGAATGTGGTCAAAGGTGCAAACCTCCAGTTACAAAATAAGTAATGGGGTGTAACGTACAGTATGGTGACCATAGTTAATAATACTTCATTGTATATTTGAAAGTGGTTAGAGAGTAAATCTTAAAAATTATGGCACATCCTGATGGAGTAGCAGTTAGATCAATTGCCTCTGAAGGAGCATAAGCCATATACCCCGGGTTCAAGTCACAGGTCCAGGGGGAAACAACCAGTGTGAACAATTAAGTATAAATAAAATAAAATGCTTTTCCTCCTCTCTCGTCATGCCTGCCTTCCTGCTTGCATTCCTTCCTGCCTGCACCTTTCCTTTAAAAAGAAATCATAATGAGGAAAAAAGTAGACTTTAGTATTTTAGAGCTGTTTTAGGTTCATAGCAAAATTGAACGAAAGGTACAGAGATTTTTTTCATATAGGCCTTGCCCAGGCATGTGAATACCTCTGTCATCATCCATATTCTCCACTAGATTGGTACAGTTGCTATAATCCAGGAACCTACTGACACATCATTATTACTCAAAGTTCCAATTTTGCATTAGGGTCGTATGTATAGATCTAGATATTCTCTATAAAGAACTACATATTCAATAAGTTTGAACAGATGTATATGCCATGTACTCACCATTATAGTATCATACAGTCACTTTACTGTCCTAAGTTTCTTTTGCCTTTATGTTAGTTTTTTTCTATTATAAAAACAACACATGATGGGTAGGAAAACTATAATATATAGAAAAAATATGATGAACCAAATGTTAAATATTAAAGCTAAACATTTTCTACTCCCCAACTTACATACATACGTACAACCAAATGTATTTGGAAAAACCTATATGTGCGGTTTTTTTATATAGTTTTACATCAGTAGGATCTTTCTGTATTTGAGGCAGATTCTTGGCTGGACATGAAGTCATTAAACTCTTTGTTTCATCTTTGAATACTGAAAGAAATGATCTAGTTGTGTAAATGAACTGCACATATAACTTTATGCCCTTAAGCAGAGTTCTGTGCTTTTGGGGTCTCAGTTGAGAAGAAAGGGACCAAATAGAGATGTGAACTTAGAAATGTGAAATTGTCATGTGTTTTTGTGTGTTAGCCTAATGGAAGATGTGAATTCTCTGGCATAACTAAACGTTTCTTGGTAACTCTTTGATGTCTCCGAATCAGAGTCAGGTGGATGTGTAATGTGTATACCTCTGTATGTGTATACCTCTGTGTCTCTATGTGTTCTTCATGTTATAATTTGGAGAGTCTAGAGAAGTTCCACCAGTGTTTCTCACCAGATTATTGGATAGAATTTGTACAATGAGTTCTCACCCATCCTTGGCGCAACAGACTCTTACTGTGTTTGTTCTGGAAAGCTTCTATTAGCCACAGAACCACAGACCTCAGTTACTTGACTTTCAAATTGTTTTGCAACTTCTGTGCTATTTTATGGGCTGTGTGTCAATAGGCAGCAGTTTTAGCTCTGACACAGGCTAGGGTCACATGCACTCGGTAAAGGGGAAGAGGGATCTTTGAAAGTCAACTTGTTTGGAGAAAGATGACTTTGTGAGAGATCATTTAGTAAAAGGCACCACTCGTCTCCAGGATACAGCAGCCAGAGTAGTGGTTACCCCAAGGTGCAGTATCTTACAAATACAGTCCTTGGTTTTTCTAGCTTTCTACTAGAATACATTATCAAAGTTTTGACAGTTGCCTGGTACAGTTTTAGTAAAGCAAAAATACAATAAAGAATAATCTTTGTATCCCCAGAAATCAAAAAACTACTTAAAGCTGTCTTAATATAAAGCTAATAATTACTTACGTTGAACACTTGGAAAATATAGAGTGGCCAAAACCACCCTCTCCCCCCAAACACAAAAACAAATCAAGCATGATTCCATCATCTAGGCAGCCAAAATAAACACTTCTTGAGTATTCGGAAATTATACTTTTCTCATTTGACTCAATTCTGAGAATCGTTAGAGGTGACCTTCCAATTTCTATTTGGACATAACCAATGCTGAGAGAAACAGATAAAAACGCAAAATGAAAATACTTAGCCATTTGATTCCTTGAGCAAGTAAGAAAAAAATCCACACAAACATGAGGGTAAAGTTTACAATCACTGTGCCATGTGATTTTATATTAAGGGACTAAACAGTTTGTTTTTCAGAATTAGATGTCTTCACTGTAATCTTCATCTTAAAATTATGGATCTGTATGTAAAAAAAGTTAATTTTGTATTTTATAGTGAAATAAAAAATGGAAATAAATTATTTCAACAGAAAAGAGTTTTTATTTATGAACTAAGATTCTGCATCAAAGTCCACTGTGGGTGGCAAAGCAGTTACTAGGATCATTTGTAGGACATTTACTTCCAAGTGTTCAAAGCAAAATAACTTATGAGTTTGGTCTGTGTGGCTAACTTCAACTCTTTAATGTTCATTGATAATCAACAAATAAAGTGTACCTGTTTTATTACTACCACTACAAACTCATGATTTGTTTACATAAATTATAGACATGAACTTTATTAGAGGCTATTATGTAAAATGTTGTTGGCATTGAGTTGAATAATGAATTATAAATTCTAACTTTTACTCAAGGTAATTACTGTGTTAAATTATTTATGGAACTCACACATAGTAGGTGGAAGAGTGAATTTGAAAACCGAATTTGACAGAATCAGTTTAACAGTGAAGATATACATACCCTATGACCCAACAGCTGTAATTCAAAGTAAATTTTTAACAGATTATGCATATTTTTGTGCACAAGAATGTCAAGCCATGTTACACATAACAGTTATTTGTAACAGTTCAGAGATAGGTAATTATTCATGATCATTAGAATGGATAAATATATACACCCCCTCTCCCCCCGCCCCGCTCCACTCTGCCACCCAACAAACACACTCGCCTACACTGGAATACTCTGTAGTAATGGTCAGTCATTTTTTTTTTTTTTTCATAATATGTTAGGCTTGGGGATTATATAGTCTCATAATAAACTAATCAACCCTGCCAATGCAGGGTGAAAATAGTTACAGACAATACATAAATGACAGGGAATAATAATGGCCTAATAAAACTTTATTTCCAAAATAGGTGACAAGCCCAATTCAGTCCATTAATCCATTTATTTGCTGATCTCTGCTCTAAGCCAAAAGAAACAAACAAACAAAAAAGAGTGACTTATCTATAAAACATGGATGAACCTCATAGAAAATAATGAGTTTTAAAAAAGCAGAAAGAACAAAATGCTCTTTGTTTCTATTTATGTATGTTTCAAAATTAGGAGATGGTGCTAGAGAGTGTGAGTCAGGATGGAATCTTTGGTAGATAATGTCTGGGAGGAGGCATGAGGGAGAACATCTATATTGTTCTATGTGATTAGCATGGATCTATTGACTTTGCAAGAATTTATTGAGATGTACACTTAAAAAGTTGGATATATACCATAATTCAAGCTATATTTCAAAAAAAAGGGAGAAAAGTTATATCTAAGTAAGCCAATAGCTAAGTAGACTAATAGGAGAAATAAAAATTTCAATAAATATAAAAGCTACAATTTCCATTGTTAAAAATTATAAGGCTACTGATAAATAAAAGCTTGGACAAGTGTGTACATGTTAGTTTATATTTACTAAGATTAAATATACTGATTGAGAACTTGTTCTTTCTAAGAGGCTAACATTTGAAACTGATCTTCTAAAAAGCTTTTTCTATAGGTTACTGAAGAAAACAAGACATGTAGCATCACACTGTTGTTGCCATTTTTCAGTCAGATGCTTCTCCATTTTCAACAGTATAATTTCCAGTTTTAGTGATGTAAAACGTGCACTGTTCTGTGTGGTCATGTATCTGACATACCCTGACCTTCTGGAGTCCCAGCAGGTGTACTAGGCTGGGAGAAGTTACTTTCTCTTCTTTTACTTGACCCTCTAAACTGCTTTCAGTCCAAAATTCCTAAGAAAGCGACATCTGAAAGAGCTGGGTGCTAGGGAAACAAATGAGATAGTGACCTACCCCTTTGGGTCATTCAGGCTAGATGGAGAAGACATTCAATACTATAACAGGACAAGAGAGAGGGACTTGTGAATTAGGGTCAAGGAAGGTAGCCCATGCTTTGCTTTTAATTTCTATTTCTAATCTACTTGTTTGGCCACTTGAGGAGGGGCTATGGAGAAAAGGAAGAGGGATAGTATTGGTACAGAAGCAGTTACTTCCCTGAAATGTGTGTTTGGAACACATGTATTTTGTTTTATATTTTTAACTTAAAAACTGGGTCATGCTATCTTAGTTCACAGTTTTTGACCTCAGATCTACTTAGCCATACCCTTTTACCTCTTTCTAGTCAGTTCTTTATTTCCTACATTAATCTCAAACTTTTACCTACCTCTTTATGCTCACCTCTGTTGCTCCTCTCTTTATTCTCACCAGAACATCATGCTTTTTTTTTCTCAAAAGGAAGGAAAGCAATTAGATGGAAATCCTTTTAACATCACAAGGCTGTCTGCTGCTTCTCTTTGACACTCAGCTCCTTAACGAGACTTTCTTGAACCACTAACCCTTCTCCTCCCCATAACATCATGATCTGTCCTTATTATGACTTACTGTACTTTGCTGTCATTGTCTGTGTAGCTGTCCCTGTCCCACCAGGTTGGGAGCTTCTTGAAGGCAGGAGCCAGAATCAATGTCCTTGCATCCTCACCTTGAATAATAGGTACATATTCAATGTTTGCTGAGTGACAAATTTTCTGAAGTGAAACTTTGAAGGGTCATAAGTCTCATTTTCTCCACCTTTTGACTGAAAATAAAACTGAGTAAGACTGACATGTCGATCACTTTTAGGTTTGACAATTTAGGTTCTAATAGTCTGGCCTTTGCTTGCATTGTTATTCTTCAGCTAGTACTTATCTGAACTTGAAAATATGTATTCATTTGGACCAATCTGAGATAGTTTAATAGTCAAAATAGTCCAAAGAGAGCAGTTTCCCTTATAAATACTACTAATATAAAATAACACATATACAATATATAAATATAAATACTAATATAAAATAAAATTCAAGAGTTTGAGACAAATTAATGACTAATGTTAATAAAAGTGATAGTTGTATTTTTGGACTTCTTACATCTTACTGACAGTTTTGATATTTATTGTGTTATTTGATACTTAAAAACAGCAAAGTAGATAATAACATTGTTATTATTACTTATTATTCCATTTTAGGGATTATTTAGCTGAAAATTACAACTCTGAAGTGACTTTCCTATGATCACAGAGTTATGAGCTGGTACCATGTCCTTAAATTCCCTGTTTTTTCTATTACACAACAGTTGTCTTCTTTGACAACAGATATTATTCTCCCTTAAAACATATTGTATATTACTTCTTAAGAAAAAATCTGTAGACCTCAAAATTGTCCACATACAAAAATCACAGACCTATGCCAGTGATAAGAACAAAATATTAATATAAAAAAATCAACTTCATTTGATGACAAAGTTCAAAAGAGTAAAAATCTATCCAATTTCCCTAGTATGAAAGATGACAATACTCTCACATGCATGAAATACTATATAACTAAATAAAAAAATACTCTTTACCAAAGTAAAGAAGACCAGAACTGACCTTTATCTGGTATCTTTATACTTTTTGGAGTCAATGATAACAGTCAAACTCTCTAAAACAAGACCTCAAATTTCTTCCTTCTATCCTCCTGGTGGCCTAAACACTTGCCATTTCCCTCCCCTCACTCCCTAGTTTTATTGTGCCTGGTCTTTTGAATATGATCTTGTATCCATCAAGATATGGCCACTTTCTCAACTTTCATATATCTAAATCCACACGTCTTCCCATCCTGCTGTATGCACATTCTAGGCCTTTGAAGTCCCAATACCATACATATATAAATATATGTATGTATGTATTTAAATATAGCTGGTCACTCTGAAGATTTGAGATTCAGAGCTTGAATCTCTGAAGAGAGGAAACATTGGTCTCATTGATCTTGGCGTTCCAATGGCTAGCACAGTGCCTAGCAGACAGCAGGTGCTCAATGCACATTTGTTGAATGAATATTGGATGAATGCCTCTAAGGCATCACACAGTTTGGAAGAACGTTTTAATATTTTTCAAAATTGCCCCGTATTTGTATGATGTTTCAGTTTCTCAGTTGTTTTTCTGAACACTGTGAATGTCGTCAATACACAATGTATTATTAGTTTGTTTCTTGTTGTCTGTCATCCATTTACTTATTTTAATTTATTATCTAGTTATCAACTTATTGATGTATAGACTATATCGAAGGCATGATAACAGAACATATTATTCTATCACCAGACAAACCCCTGGGTTAGAAAGGACAATTGTTCTTGTTTCCACATTGCAGAAACTATAAATTGAAGCCTAAAATATAAAGAGATTTCTATGAGGACATAGTTAATTTTTCAGCAGAAGGACTAGAAAGCAGGTCTTAATGCTTATGTTGAGTGTTAATACAATATACTGATTTTATGATATTCTATTACTTTATAAACAAGCAACCCTTTAAAGTGATTTATAAAAAATATCAACCAGAGACCCCCAAATATGAAAATCTCAGTCTAAGCCATTGCGGATAAGAAAGTGCTCTCTGTACACTCAAATAATATGGCACCGATCAGCAGGCCAAGAGTCACACATGAGGTAAAAGCAGGACCAGTGAAAATGAACAATTGGAAACAATTAAAACTTGGTACAAGAGGATGAAGAAATAGAGCCAACAAAATATCATAGATTGTAGGTCAGAGCTTATGATTTAAAAGAACTTCACTCAAGTGGAGAGAAGATGTCAGAAGAGGCAGCAAGTCTGATCTGGAATTCTTTTCTGCATTGTTTCTTTTCCCAGGATTTATCACGTCACAGAGTGAGATTAGCAAATGAACAAAGAGTGAACCAACATGGAGCATTTTATGTAATGTCTTTGAATATTCTTGACTCTCTGAATCCAATTTAATTATATTTAAAAAATAAAATCCTTTTAGTAACTCATCACACATCATAATTAAGTGTGCAATAAGAGTTTCTCTTCATTTCCTTTTTCTTTTGGTATCAACTTGCCACACCTAATTAAGGTACAAGTCTTATGCGGTCATAGATCCTTTGCTATAGTTATATTACACCTCTGAGGCCAATATGAGCTTGAGAGAACTCCTATGGCTAACTTTAAAAAAAAATAGAGGAAGATGGGAGATAAGTGTTTTGGACATATGCACCAAAGATAAAGAAAAGCAGCAGGCATTACAATTTATTTAACTTAATTGTCCATATTTGCCTTCTCTGAGAGAATTTTAAAGAACAAATGGTTAATAGTACAGCAACTCTGCAGTACATCATTATCCTTCATACCCAGTATGAACTAATGCCCTCAACCAAATGATTCCCTGTAAGACACATATATAATAGTAGTTAGCTCTCACTTAAAACAGCATTGAATCCAATGCCTTGGAGTAATTTCAGGTGACATTTACACTTACATTGCATTTAATAGAATGAGCTAGAATCATGACTTTGGTGAAGATGGCTTATTTATGGAAGTTATGAGGTAGAAAACTCAAAGCATAACATTTGAACTTTTCAGAATAATCTGGGGACATATCAATGGGAGAGAAGAAAAAGGTAAACAATGTCCCTAGATAATAACCTTTTTTTATATTCTATTTCAACTGTGCTGCAAGTAGAGCACCGCTGGGATCCAGGCAAGCACCCCAAACCTGGTGTGGGAGTGAGCAGAGATGGGGGTGCTATGTTCATTGTTTCTGTGCTTCTAATAAAATGTTCATCTGTCATCTCATAGTGGATATGTTACTATGTGCTACCAACTTAACAAAAATCAAAACATATAGGAACAGCTAGTACCTGATCATCTTCAAGTATAAATTACCAAGACATTGCCATGCTGCTATTTATCTTGCTTTCTGGTTTTAAGTAATCTCATCTATAACCTAGGCTGCCCACATATGAGGTAGGAGGGAAAATAGAAACCATGATGAATAATTTTGTTCTTTGATTATGAGTATGGTTTTAGGTTGGAATGGATCAGTGTTAAATTTGGTGAAAGTCAAATTTAACGTTTATTTCTCTTGAGCCATAATATTATTTGGTTCTATTACTATAATTAATTGTATAGTCATTGGATATAGTACAGTGACTTAAATAAGTTCTAAAAATAGACTTATAGTTTAGAAACTTTCATATTATGATTTGAACCGTTTTCACTTTGAGGCTATGTGCAGCACTTATAATCTCTTAGTTTTCTAACCTATAAATTGAGGAAAATAATATCAACTTCACTTTCTTAAAAGAATATTGCATATTATAAATATGTGAAAGGCAGTGATGATATATTATCCTACAGGAACAAATCATCATTCATTACAATGTTACCATTTTCTTTCTAATACAATGTGGGAAATTATGCTGACTTCAGATTAGTTTAAGTGTATATATCTTTCAGGTATCTTAAGTAAAGGCATTGTACATGGTTTACTTACCTAGTTTGTCACCTCTATCTATTTTGGGAATTACAACATGATTCTGCTTGCATTTGCATCGTAGTTTCCTGAATACAAAGCAGCAATCTTATACTTCGTTGATGATCCAAGAGAACTTGAAAATTAAGAAGCATGTCTCCTAACTTACTGATAGTTATTAAAATCAAAACCTTTTTTTTTATTATCTAGTGCTCTGTATATAAACAGGTTCTAGCTGTCTATAAAGTCATTAAAAAACCAATAAGACAGCAGAATAGTATCAAGTCCACATTCAGTCACCATGCTTAATAAATCTAAAATGAGTACTTACCTAGCATACAAACACATTTGACATTCTGATCAGGGTTTTCAAACAAGATTTCGCCACACCTCTGAAAGAGAAAAAAAGTCTTATTTTAAGATTTTACACTAGGATTCCCAAGGCAATATGTCCATGCAAACTGACATCACTGTGACATTATTCTACTCTTCATATTTACCTTAGTTACCTAAACCTAGGGATTGAGTTTTCCCCAAAATGTTCAGTCTCCCCAAGATGTCCAGAATAGGACTTCCAAATCATGTCACATTGGCACGTAGATTATTTCAAGTTAAGATCATTCCAGGCCCTGGAGGTGTCAAGAGAAACTGTTATCATTTCCTTAACTACCTACAAGAATGAAGATTGGGAGTATGAACTAGATTTAGGATTATCTCTAGAAATAACCTATCATAGCAAACTATCAATATGATAGGACAAACATTTAATTAGAGAGTATCTGATCTTTGTCAAATTCTTGAAGTCCCAGCTCCCTATGCTATTCCTTAACTCAGGATTAAAAAAGAAAAACAACCTTGGTTTGTCATCTTCTTTAATCTAGAACATTCAGTCAAGCAGTTTCTGCATATACACGAAATCACATTTGCTTCATTTCTCCTACAATCTGTTTGATTGACCAGTCTGAGTAGAACATAGAAGGGTCGGGGGAAATGAGCAGAGACTTTGCACTTGTAAAATATTTGAGAGGAAAATTAGAATAAATTGTTCCTACTTGCCTCAGACCATGGCCTCAAGCTGATTTTATGTGCTCCTATGAAGAATCATGACCAGAGATACAAGATTCTCTTTTAATGAAATCTATGCAACCTATTAGACCTAATAATCTGAGGTTAATCTCTCAAAAAGGTCCTTACTCAGCACTCGAATGATTCTCAGCTAGCTAGTCTGCAATCAAGCACAGAGATTTTCAAGCACAAAGCTAGGTTGCCTACACCTAACTCTCTGAACTTGTGGGGGGAAACAAAGGAAGTAATAATGGGGAAACTGCACTCAATGCTCTTCCTGAACCTGAGCCTCAGGGGCACAGCAAGCTTCTTACCTATATCCCAGTTTTAACTTGCTCGTTAAAACTTTTGTGTAAAGCCAACTCCAGAAATACAATGATTATTTATAAACAGATCACACTTAAGTGCATGATTGACAAATTGTGAATACCAGAATATATAAATGAATTCTCCAAAGCAAACAGAAAAGAACAAACAATACCATAGAAAAATGAATTATGGACACGAACAAACAACTCATGGAAGAGGAAATCTGAATGGTCAATAAACAGAGAAAATATATTTGCTGTGCTAATAATCAGAAATAAAATTAGGTATATTTAAACTCATTGGTGTAGAAAAATATAAAAATATGGCAATAGCAGGTGTCATTAAAAGTGGAAAGAAAAGGGTAAATGGGTATGGTTGTATACTATGAGTTGGACTATAAAATGGTCGAACCACTTTGGAGAAAAAGAAGTCAAAATCTAATAAAATTGAAATGTGCATATCCTAGGATTTCATAGCAAGTCAGCTTCTAGACTGATACATTTACACCTACCATACAATTTTAAGGTCTAGTTACAAGAGATAAAATTGTTATTCATGCAACTAGAATATCACAGAGCTGTTAGAATGAATTGAATGAAGGCTATATGATTATAAAAACATACTATACACGTATAGTAAGCACACACGCACTATCAAGTTACATAATTCTAAATAATATAATTTTCAAATAACATAAATATATAATTATTAGTACATAATGTTTAAGTCATATAAAACAATATTAAGCAAAAATGTATCACAAAAGTGAAAATTGAAAAAACTGCACATATTGTTTATGGACATATTACAGAAAAAGCAAAAAAACAACACCCTTTCTATGAATAATAAACATCAAATTCAGGGTAGGGGAAGGTATGCAGAGTAATGAAATATTGAAGAGCATAAAGGAAATATCAACATTTTCTATGATGATTTGTTCCTTTTTCTCTGTTTTCTTTACTTGAAATATTTCATAATAAGAAAGAAATATCTTCACAGGCAACAATCAATATGAAAACAGCCCTTTGCACAGAGCTTCTCCATAACCATCTCTCTTGGGTATTGAGGAAACCAAACTGCACTACCCTCTCTAAGAACAGTTTTCACCAGTGTTTTCTTGTTCTTAGGAAGGCTGAGGACATGTTACATTTGTCAATTTTCCTCTTTCCATTGTTTACCACTTGCTTAATTACATTCCAATGAATCTTTATTGTACCAACACTTAATATAAAACAAAATAATTTCTGGGGGAAAAATTAGAATGTTTAAATTGCATACTTCACACCAATCAATGAAACTCTCTGGTACAAAGTAGCGCAGGATAAGAGGGGAAAGGAAGACTCCACGGAACGCCCACCATACCCTTTGCACAAATAGATGACACTTGGTTCAGGAACATTAAAAGGAAGCAAGCAGTCTTGGTGAGTCAAGAGAAGGGGCTGGAGGTTGTAAGAGGGCATTGAATCCTAGAGGGAGAGTTCATGTCATCAGCTTTTTCCTGGTTACTCTGGTGACCGAAATATCATGTGATATTTATCATGCTATTTGATCTCTTCATGCTTCATTTCTTTGTAAGTAACATGGGCATGCTAATATATGCCACAAAATCAGATTAGAGAGTAAATGTGGGAGTTAACGACCTGTGGAGTCAGATCTGCCTTTCCCTGTTTCGCTTGTGTTTTGGGAGAGATTAGCCCCTATTTAAAATTGCTAGAGTCCATTTTCTGCATTACTTACTTTTTAAAGTGGTATTTGCATGACATGAAAGAGTTAATAATCATTTTTTAAATGAGAGCTCAGAGGTTTCTAAAATGCTCTAGATTTCTTAGCAAAACAAAGTGCTAGGAAGCTTTATCAATCCATAGTCTGGATCTTATAAGGCAATAGGTTCCCAATCTTTTGTTGATAAAACCCTGTGCTGGGATGGATATGCTTTCCCTCTTTTATCAGGGGGTGGGTGGAGGTGGCATAGC
Organism: Solenodon paradoxus; assembly: GCA_004363575.1. Taxonomy (NCBI): domain Eukaryota; kingdom Metazoa; phylum Chordata; class Mammalia; order Eulipotyphla; family Solenodontidae; genus Solenodon; species Solenodon paradoxus. The sequence continues at coordinate 299,849 of RJWH01001828.1, forward strand.
TTTACATGACTACCCAAAGTCCAAGGGCATCCTTATATATGCTCCTCAAGACAAAGAGGGGCATGTATATGGGTGATGCCATGGAGGGCTTGCTCTTTTTCCTGGGTACAGACAAAAAGTCATGACAAAAATCCAGGTGAAGATTCTGAAACGCCCATGTGACATGCATTCTTTAACAGTCATATCCTACTGGGTTCACTGACCAGACAAGTTAATGGCTGAGCAGCAAGAATGGGTGTGGTGGCCCTTTTAACCACCGTGAAGCAGTCTTTTTCCTTGTCTTCATCCCCCTGGTCATCTGGGAAATGACTGATTGCTTGAACTGATTCTTTAATTACCCTGCTTTGCAGTTACCTGATGATGGTAACGGATTTGAGAGCCATGTCCAGAAGAGGATCTGATTGTTCTCAAGGCTGAGAGAAGTCAGTTTCTTTCCAGGGCTTTTTCTCTTTGATGGCAGTGTTTATGGGGGCTTGGCTGCCAGGCTTTTCCTTGCTGTGAAGCCCAGGGCGATGACCCAGTTTAAGAGACTAATTAGGCTAAGCCACAGGGTCCAATTCTGAGAAATCTGTAAATCTGCTGAAGGGGAAGTTCTCACGCTCTGATTGGTTCCCAGGTGCAACAGCGCTTCACCTAAACTGCTCTACCTGGCCATGCCTGCTGCACCTGTTGCTGGACAACTTTGACTTTGACCTAGTTCTGCACTAGACTTTGTCTAATTCTCAGGATCCCACCTTTTCTTTCCTAGGTCCTTCAGTTTTGTTTCATCTTCTGTGCCTGAAATATTGAGAACAAACTGCCTTGTTTGTGCCCATCTCTCCCAGTCAACAATGCCCTCAAATAATAGAGCACAGTTATTAAAAGCCAATCTAAGAGGCTGGAGCCCTGCTAGCAACAGAGAAATCCTCCTGGCAATGTTCTTCTCTTATAGCACATAGGATATGTTGTGACTCATGGGTATTATGCCTCTTGTTGGCAACAGACAGTGAAGAACGAAACCACTTTCATGGCTACATTATCTCATTATTGTGACCCTGGTTTCTTATACATAGGATGTCCTTAATAAAAATACCTGTGGACTAGGTAACATTTATTTAGCCCTTCCTATAGCTAAGCATTGTTGTGAATGTTGTACATCTACCAACTCACACTCTCACTATACTCTTTCATTTATTTTTCAATTAATCTTATTGAGGAACATTGCATCATAACATTATGTAAGCTTAAAGTGTGTATCATTATAAATCAACATCTGTACATAATACAATATGTTCACCACTACCTGTTCAGTTCTTTCTTCACAACACAATTATACAATTCTATACTCTTCTACACAATTTACCCATATCGCTCCCACATTATTTACCCATATCCCTCCCTTCCCTTATTGTAGTCACTAGTTTGATTTTATTGACTGAAAAGAATACTTTTGTTTGATTTAGTTCATTTGTTTGCTTAGTTTATATACAACATGTGAGTGAAATAATTTATCATTATATTTATTTCAAAGAATAGAAAATAAAGGAACAGAGAGTACCACTGACTATAGACTATCATCATCCAATGAGTGAGAGAATAAATGCTGACAGCTTACCTAATGCTTACCAGTACACATAAATTTCCATATTTTTGCTGTTGCTGATCTCCTTATTGCTTTGACCAAGTAGAATATGTCTACTCACTTCCTCTCACTCATAAGTCACTGATACCTACTAGAACATAAGCTTTCAATCAGATTGACTCAAGTTCAAAGACTGTTGTTATATCCACTTACTTACTGTCTAAAATGGATAATTTATCTTGTTTTGTCAGAGTTATCTTTCATCTGTAAAATGGAATAATATTATCTGTATCATAGGATCATGTCTAACTTGTTTTTTTGGTTTTTAATTCATGCTGATGTGATGATTTAAATTATACTAGATGAAGGCATGTGAAGCTATGCTCTTAAAACTTATGGGTTATAAACCAATATTACCTCAATGAAAAAATTACTGTAGATGAGAATATAAAACATAAAACAAAATATGAATTAATGAATTAATATCTCTCATGATAAATATAATTCCTATATTACTATTTTTCATTAAAAGTGAAATACTTCTAATTCATAAGACAGACTATTTCATAAATTGGTTGCTAATTCTTATTTATTAAGAATTTTCTATATTAAATCTAAATTTACCTTTCGGTCAGGAAGAAGGCAGTGTTACATAATATTATATGTATTCTAGAACTTTAAAATTTAAATTTTAAATGTTTAATTACCATTAGCAATATTATATATTCTAGGAAAAGTGCAATAAAATGTATCTCTCTTAAATGAACTATCTTTTTCATTATATTAATCATAAAATTAGCTGTGAAAAATTATATTAGGTGTTATTTAAAAATCACAATTAAGTATTCACCAAACCCTTGTTTTAAGTATACACATTGTTCCACTGGAAGCAATTCTAGCTTTATAAAACAAGTTAATGTTTTTCCTCCTTAAAATAAGCTTTCACAGTCTTTTTTTTCTCTGGATACTTTCTATCCCTTAAATGTATTAGTCTCTCAGCAGGCCTGAAACAACTAATATTTTCAGGGCAGGTGTCTTGATATTTTTGGATAGGAGGAAATATTAGCAAATAAATAAACCTGAGACAGAAATCCTTGTTGCTTGGAGGTTTGCTCCGGTGTCAGCTAAGGCAATAACTATTTTCTGCAAGTAGGTAAAACTAAATTCAATAAAAACAAATAATAGGTTATCATGCTTTGATTATTTTGTTTCAATTCTTATAACTGTCTTTTTTAAAGGAGATAGGAAATTCTTGAGGGGAATTAGATGCTCATAAAATCATTGGAGGGGCATATACAGTCTGGGTCTCCAGAAATGACTCTCAGACAAAAATGGCAATATTTAGGTTCAACACAAAAATTCCAGGGACATTTGTCAAGGAAATGGAGCAAAAATTAGGAAGTTTGTATGGAACTACAAAAGGTCTCGGACAGCAAAAGCTATTTTAAGAGAAAAAAGGAACTGTGGAGGCATCACATTTCTGAAATTCAAAGTATATTACAGGGTGATTGTCATGAAAACTGCATGGTACTGTAACAAAAACAGACACAGTGATCAGCGGAATCACACAGAGAGAACACAGATACAAAACCACACATATACGCACAGTTAGTCTATGACAAAGGTGCCAAGAGCTTACAATGGAGGAAGCAAAGTCTATTCAATAAATAGTGTTGGGAAACTGGAAAGACATCTGCAAAAATGAAGAAAAAGAAACTAGGCGAAGTACAAAAACATTACTGCAAAGTACAAAAATAAATTCACAATGGATCACAAACCCAGACTTAAGACCCGAAACCATAAAATACCTATAACAAAATGTGGGTAAAACACTCCCTGACCTAAAACTCAAAGAGGTCTTTGGGGAAGAACAGTGTCAGCAAAAGAAATCAAAGCAAAACTAAACAATTGAGACTACATGAAACTGAAAAGCTTCTGCACAACGAAAGAAACCACCACTAAAAAAGACAACCCATGCAAGTGGAGAAGATATTCATACAACGTACATCAGATAAAAACTTAATTTATAAAATATACAGAGAACTCATGCATCTCAACAATAAAAAAGCAAACAATCCACTCAAAAAATGAGGAAAAGAGCTGAATAGTGACCTTTCTAAAGAAGATACACAGATGGCTTACAGACATCTGGAAAAATGCTCTACATCGCTCATCATCAGAGAAATGCAAATAAAAACTACTTCAGTGAGATACCTTTTCACACCAGTAAGACTATTCTGTATAAAAAAATGGGTAATAGCAGGAATTGGAGGGGGTGTGGAGAAAAGGGAACCCTTGTAAACTGTTGGTGGGAATGTAAATTGGTGCCACCTCTTTGGAAAACAGTGTGGAGAGTCCTCCAACAAGGTGGTTTTACCATTAATGCAGCAATCCCGCTGCTAGTCATAGACCTTTAGGATGCAAAATCTCCAGAATCTTCAGTCAGGAAAAGCATCAGCACTCCTATGTTCATAGCAGCACAATTCATCATAGCCAAGAGATGGGAATAATCTACATGCCCATCAACAGATGACTGGATAGAGAAGTTGTGGTCTATGAACTCAACGGAATTCCAGGCCGCTATTGCAAAAAAATAAAAAGTAAAAATAAAAATTGTACCCTTTGCTACAAACTGGATGGACTCGGAGGAAGTCATGTTGAGTGAGATAAATCAGAAAGAAAAAGAGAAGTAAAGGATGGTTTCATTCATATATGAAATGAAAGAAATGAATACACAAAGTCCAACAAAAATAACAGGACTGGTTATGGGGGGCGGAGGGGTTAAGGTGATAGTAAAAGACACTGGAATTCTGGTGGTGGGTGTGGTATGAAATATGGGCTAATATGAAATTTCAATATTCTGAACGGAATGTAGCATTGTGAACTAAAGAAGTAATAAATATTACTATAAAAATAAAATAAAATACATGCAAATTGACTGGTGAAGGGAGCTAGTTTGGAGCCACAATGGCAGAAAGGTGGAGAAACAGGAGCTTCAAGAGCACACCACCATAGCAGTGGATCAGAGATTAGAGAGCTATTGGCAAAACTGCCTCTTGACACCCATGAGACTAGTGACTGAAAGTTGAATGCTACTGTAGAAACAGGGAAAAATACATTATCTCCATGATTATGGTTGATGGATCATTAAAACAGACTAAAACACAATAAGCCTCTGACATATGACTGGACTCATTCTGGAAACAAAAACCACTTGAGTTTCCTCAGCTGAAGAGTTCCTAACCTTGGTTTGCTTGATGGAAAGTGAAGCACACTTCAGCTGTGCCAGGAGCAAGAGGCAACTTGGGTTAGTCAGTGCTGCAGTATAGGGTACTTTCACCCCATTTTCACCCTGTCTGTAAGTAAGTTAGCTCTGCAGGTTTGCCATGCAATACAAGAATCTCCCTTGTGGAGTTTCTCATTAACGAGGCAAAAGCCCGCATGCTGATGCATCTGTATTTGATCATGCCTGAACCCCTAAGTCTCCTGCAAGATGACTAATGCATAATGAACTCTCCCAATGTGAATTAAATGAATGAATAAATGATTCTTCACTGCAGTTATGTGCGATATACTTGAGACTTAATATTATCTGGGGTAACACGAGAAGATTTTTTTTTATCTGGACATTTATGTATACACACCAACAAGCACTGCCATTAAATGCAGTCATGTGACATAGAACTGCAATGGGGTGATGGAGGAGAAAACTGACATCAAGATGTTTCCAAACACGATATGGATCAAAGCCAGACTCCCAGAAGTTAGGCCTGGAAAGAAAATGGCTTAGGTCTGTAGATCATTTAAAAAAACAAAACAACTGTCAAAAGACTGAAATCTTCAAAGTCTAACAGGAATAGAAAGCTTGGAATTCCATTAATATTTATCAGATGAGCAAATGAATGACATTCAAAATGACTCCATTACTGAGAGCCTCTGCAGGCGCTGTACCTTGAGCATGAATATATATTAAAATAAGGTTTAGGGTAGATCCTGTCCTCAGGAAGTATTTAGCCTAGTCTGAAATCAGAACATATACAGTTATGTGAACTTACACTGGCAGGCAGCCAGAGAAGACTTCTGAAGAGAGACGACACAGGCCTGAGACTGGAGGGTTGGTAGAAAGGGGTCAGCTGGTGAAACAGAGGGCCCCTTCCATGTAACTGCCTTGCAAATCTCACCAACTCTGTTAGGGAACTTTAGTTAACCAGGGTGAAAAGGACACGGTGGCGGGCAAGGGCAGAGAGCTTAGTGAAAGAAGTAGTCACAGGTGAGGTTGGAGGGAAGTAGGGACTAAGAGTGATCAAAAATTTACTCGGGTGGGCTAGAAGACAGGGTTTGGGGAGAGTGGAGATGTTTAAAAATATCTTTTAGCCTTGAAACAAATAATCACAATGGAATGCTACCATATATCCCTCACAACAGTGTTGACTGCAATATTGTCCATTTCTCCCTCAAAGAGTGTATGAAGTCTGAGGTGTCTACCATTCCTTTTTCTTGAATTATTACATAGAATGGCTGTGGCTGAAAGAACTTCTCCACTCACTCACTTGAAGCTTCATGCAAAGTTGACTTCTGCTATTGCTGAAGCCATTAGCACCTAGCGTGGTGCACGGCACGATTTCCCCAGCTCCCGCAGAGACTGTGTTCTCAGGTCTCTTGCTTTACAGTGGCCCAAGTCCTGTCTAGTGTGTGTGTGGCATAGCTAGGCCTTAATCTCTGAACACTGTGGCCAGCCCTTGGCACACTGGTGCCAGAGGACAGCAGATTTGGAGTTGGGACTGATTTCAAGTCCAGCTCAGGTTTTCCTTTCTAAGTTTTTCCAGTCAAAGAGCAGATTTCCATTCCATTGCAGGCTGTTAAAACGTCAGACTAATAAGTTTTCAACAGTCTGTCAGTGTAGATCTCCAGCAACAACCTGGCACTGTCTTTGAATCAGGGCCTCATCATCCGATCTGGCTTCAGCCAGTCAAAATAAGAGACATACCAGCAAAAAGAAAAGAAAAGAAAAAAAAAGATAATCACCTCTAGTTGAGCAGAAATTCTTAACAAATCCATTGTTGCCAAGAGTCAATGGCAAATCTGTGGGTTACATAACCTGAGGTGACCCTTCAGGAAGGGCTGCCCCTCATAAACCTCTAATTAGTTATGGTTAAGAGTGACATGAAAGATATTAATGCTATTGCTATTGGAAAGGGAGCTTACCAGCTTTTTAACAGCTTTGTTTTCTTCTTCAGTCAAAGAACAAAATGTTAGCTCAATGGCGTGGGCTTTCTGTTAGAGACGTGCCAGCAGCAGCAATCTCCAGAGAGTCAGCATTTTATTACACACCCCTATTTTTAAATGTTTAAAAAATACTTATTATGAACCAAAACTTGGAAAACCTGGTTTCAACCCAAGAGTATTTTAAGCTAGGAAGCAAACGACCAGAATGCATAACTGTGTGTTCTGTCATTTTGACCCTGGACGGTAGAGGGCGATAGGATGTATCTCTAAGATCTGGCTGGGCTCCCTCAGGAAAACCTGGGGTCAGATGGTGCACAGGTTCAATGTCTGTCTGTTTTCCTCTCTGGCTCATGCAGATTTTCTCCATGCACCTCTTGACTTTCACTGCACACGTTGAAATGTACGTAGAACCACATTTTTTTATTGTGCAAAACAATGACGTTAGCCTCTGGGAAGGCACAATTTTAGCAGAATCTGTACCCCCAAAAGTTGATGACATGTGGAATAGAACTTGGGTATCTCTCTAATGCATCCAATTATAGTAACTGAGTAGGCGACTTGGTCCAAGGCACTTTGAGAGTAATTCTAGCAAGGACTCTGATATCTTCTATATCAGGCACAAATACCTATGGCACAAATCTTGATAAACAGAGCAAAAATTATGTCAGAACTTTGTGATACATCTTTTATTTGTCTTTTCAAAGACCCAAGTGTTGATAATTAGCTGCAGCTAGTTTTCAGAGGGAAAGATGAACGGCACATCTGTGAAAGCAAACAACTAGTGCCATAAACATTTAATGTGCACATAGTAAATTGTAAAAGATGAAGCTTTCCTGAAAACAGGAAGAAGCACAGAAAGAGCACAGATGATTGCATCTAATGGAAACAACCTACACTGGTTCAATCCCAAACCTGTACCTCACTAGCTGTGTGATTTGGGGCATATTATTACTTAGGTTTTCGAACCTTTCAACAGAATGAGGGAGTACAGTGCTCTCTCTCTCTCTCACACACACGCACACACGTATATATACATATATATATACACACACACACACACATACACAGAGAGAGAGAGGGAGAGAGAGGGAGAGAGAGAGAGAGAGAGAGAGAGAGAGAGAGAGAGAGAGAGA
>RJWH01001829.1:0-161070 GCA_004363575.1 Solenodon paradoxus
TGTGTGTGTGTGTGTGTGTGTGTGTGTGCTTAATATCATATTTGCAAGGTTGCATAAAAATAGAACATAGCACTTTTTAAGTTTTAAGGACAATATGTGTTCACATATGTGTGTGTGTGTGTGTGTGTGTCTGTGTATGTCTCTGTATGTATTTAAAAGGAAGGAAGGCAGGCAGGCAAGCAGGAAGGGCAGGAGAGGAAGAAACATTTTTATTTACATATTTATTCATTTTTGGCTCCCCCACCCTGCCACCCCTAGTTGTGGGCTTTGCATTGCCTACACCTCAGCTGCCCACTCAGCTGCCTGAGCCACTAGGGTACACTTAGACTTAGGTATATTTTAATATGATTTAGAAGCAATTACATGAGTTGATTGCCCTGAATTTTCATATAGATTTTTTTCTTCCCTAACAAAGAAAATATGCATGCATAGACATCGCAATCAACTGTTCTTATACCTAGATTATATCTGATAAAATAAATAGTTTAATAAATAATTGTATCAAATCGCGTACTTCATCATCTCTCCTCATTTTTGCTACCATCTCTAAGGTGGCAAGATATTTTCAGAATAGTCTTTCATAAAGTACCATTTCTTTGAACTCTGACTTTATCCTGCTTTACTTAATATTTTCAGACTATTCTAAACAATCCATGGGCGTAAAACAGTGTACTGCTTGAATTAGATGTCTCTGAAGCTTTGATCACTGAGTTTCTCTCAAATCATAAGGGGAGATGAAAGTTCAGTTATCTAAATTCTATGCAGTTCAACGCCTGGGGACACCAGCTGACTTACTCACCAGGGACCTCAGGAAGTTCATTTACATTAGTAAATTCATTGTCTTTACAGGTTCAAGATTTGCATTTCTGTTAGTGCATTCAAAGTAGTCTTCTCTTGTCAAACTCATATTATCCAAACTCACAGAGATTAAAAAAAAATGTCATTTTAGTAAGGTACAAAGAGCAAGACAATGTTTCTGTGAATTGCTCTGCATAAGTCAACAGGAATAGAGCATTTACTCTTTAAAGACCAAACCACCTGGACAGCCCATGATAACTGAAAACATTTTCAGGTCTGCATGACGGATCTGAGGGAAAAAAATTGACATGCAGCTGAAAGTGTTTGGAGTCTGCAACCCAAAGTCTTTTCTTCTCCTTAATAAGGTTGAGTACAAAGCGTAGTCTTACATAGGCCATGTAGGTTAATTTGGAGGTAGGTGGGGTATGGTGGCCAGGACGAGTAGGAATTAGACAAAGGGAGGATGAACAAAGGAAACATTCCAGAGCACATGCAATAGCATTTGCAATGGCCCAGAAAAAAGGGAGAAACTACGATGAACCAGAAAACTGCAGTTCAGCATGTCTGAAGTGTGTAATGCAAAGAAAATAATGTCAAGGGAATAAGGGTGGCAGGGCAGCTGGAACAAGAGCATGTGAAGGCCTTACAAATCACCCTCAGGACTTTGGGTTTGCAGCCCCTAAATGATGGGGAACTAGTAAGGAATTTTAAGAAGGGGGAAAAAAATAAACCAATTTGTGCTTTATCATTGGGCTGCAGAATGGAGAGTGAATTGGGGGTGGGGAGAATGCAAGACTAAAATGAGAAATGAGCTGGCAACCCAGGTGAGAATGAGTGACTTAAAGAATGGGATGAAGTGAGGTAGAAGCTACTGAACTGGGTGATTCACTAATATAAACAGAAGTGAAAAGGGGACAGAGATAACTCAGATTTCTAGCTCAGGCATGGGGATGGCAGTATCCAGGAGATCAGGGAAAAATCAGTGAAGGGTGGACACAAGAGGCAGGTAATGAGTCAATGTGGAGCATAGACATTTCAAATTGAACTTGAGGATTCTGTGGGACAGACACGTGACCTTGTTGAGTGGGCTGTTGTGTACTTGGGTTTCCTGTTTAGAAGAGGCGAACTGAAGGTTTATGGGTCACCAACAAATAAGTCACGTGTAACGGAAACCGCCTGGTGACCCACTGAGTGTGTGGGGACTAAGTAGGAGCATCTTGTAGCTGGAAACAAGGGTGCAGATGGATCATCTCTCATTCCTCACTACGTCAAGGAAAGCAAAATTGGATTCTACATTTTGATGGGAGGAGCGTCAAAGAATTTGCAGATATGTTTAAAATCACCAGTCAGGGGGAAAAAATGGTTATATATTGGATGGTTTATCTAGTTAGTAAGTAACTAACAACTGGTCTGAAATTTAATTTCCTTCCTTCCTTCCTCCCTCCCGCCCTCCCTCCCTCCCTCCCTTCCTTCCTTCCTTCCTTTTTCCTTCTGTCTTTTTTTTTTTTTTTCCGTTCTTTTGACTTATTTGTAGATATTACTTACACATGCCATCACAATCATTAACCTCAATGTATATATTGCTCATTGAAAAAATTTTTCACAACTCAAATTTATTATCTTACAACTCTGGAGGCCAGAAGGCTGCAATCAATTTACTAAGCTAACGTCTAGGTATTTCCTGGGGCTGATTCCTTCTGGAGAGAAAAGGGAGGATCTATTTTTCCAGCTTCTGGAGGAGCTTGCATTCTTTGGTGCATACTCTTTTCTTTCCTTGCATCATTCCAAATTCTTGTTTCCATTGCCATATGTCTCACTTTCTCCTCCATGTCAAGTCTCTATCTCCTTTTTCTAAAAATAATGGTAAAATATATACCAGTATAACACCAAAATTTATCACTTTAATAATTTTAAATACTCTCTTCAGTGACACGAGGTACATGTATGTTCTTAGGCAACCATCTATCTCCAGAACATTCAAAACCTGAGCTCTAAGATACTGAACATTATGTTAATTTTAGGTGTACAGCACAGGGGTTTGATATGTGTGTATATGTTGAGAAATAACCATCATGGCTAGTTAATTTCCATCACCAAACAGTTGTACATTTCTTTTCTTATGATGAAAGTGTTTAAGATTTATTCTCTTAACAGCTTTCAAATACACAACACAGTATTGATATATAATTAAAAAGTTTTAGAATGTTGACCATTATGTGTGTATTTCCCTTCACTGAGATCTACTGAAAGAATCACGGGTTTCTGGCAAGTTTCAGACTTCCCATCCCCAGTTAACTAATCTGTGGTATTTAATTTAGACCCAGAGACCACATGAAGGATATGTCCAGCACTGGGTCAGACTCTTTGCTCTCAAGAGCGTAGATCCAGTTTATATGAATCTAGAGAATCTTGTCTATTTTCCAACATTTCTCTAGAGGGAGGACAACTTGACTCCTTTCAGCATGAGGCCTTCACTGCTCTGCTCAGGAGGCCTCACCAGGCCCACTCATGTATTCACAGGCTCCTTGACCCTTGGCTTCTTGGAAAGTGGGCGCAGGCAGGAAATCCAGAAGGAGCAAAGGGACTGAGCCAGGACACATACTCTCTTGGTATCCTCCTTTCCACTTCCAAGTGTTTTCTAAGTGCTCCTCTACTGAAGATCAACGCTTCTGTCTTCAAACTCTCCCTCATAGTTCTTTTGAATTCTGGAAACTGCTCCCTTTCCTTGAAGCCCCTTCAGGAAATAGTTCAATGAGATACATCGTAGCACCTACTGTTACTAACCTAGGAGTACTTTACCATTTCTTATTGGTCGCTTAGCTCCTGACCACAACTAGTTAAATAAACCTAATTTCAATGACCCTTTTCCTGCTGGGTCCCGGATTGACACCTTCTTCTTATTTTGAAATAAATCTTACTCAGAAGCCCCTTACGTTAAACAGATCAAGGTGAAGTGACATCAGTGGACACAAGGATGAAACAGTAGGGTTTAAACTGCTTGCTTCTCTCCAGCATTAAGATGGCTTCTGAGGAGTTAGGGCCTGGATGGAAGAAAACGATTTGTCAATCCAGAGGTATGCTAGTCCTGCCTCATGCTTGGATGACGTCTGTGAACCAACTTTGTTAAATCACTTCACCTGAACTTATAAACATATTTCAGAAGTATGTTGAGAGCACAGCTTTAGTTATTAGTTCCATTTCTACAGTTTACCCCCAGAGGCCTGCCCCGGTGGAGTAGTGGTTTGGTCAGCCGCTTTCGCTCTCCACAAACATCCCAAGGACCCAGGTTTGTGTTCCAGGACTGAACAACCAAGATGAACAACTAAATAAAACAAAAAAAATGCTTCTTCCTCCTCCCTCTTCCTGCCTGTCTTTGCTCTCCTTTCTGTCTGCCTGCACTTTTTCTTTAAAAAATGTTACCCACAGAACCTTTGTTGCATTCCATAATCAATATTACATCTGACTGGATGTTCAGGGGTTTTGGTTGGATTAGAGGTTCAAATGTCAGTCTTGTTTAGGAGACCAATAAGAAGTATGACTTGGACTGCAGTTAACATTAATTTCAGTTTGATTTACTACAAATTCTTTTTTCAAGCTGGAAATGTAAAGAATACTCACAAGATCAAATAGATGAGTGATTTCAGCTCTCCTGTGACTCTCCAAGTTCCCAAAATGTGTGGTTTTAAAAAACTCAAGCAGAATGAGAAGTCTACCTGGTCAGAAAGTCCCAATTATGAACTTTCTCTATGTGACCAGCAGTCACATTGATGTTCAAGCGTTTCACCTTGTTACCACACATGGGAATTTTTGCTGTGCCACATTATTCCATCATCCATTTTGAACTTCACCAACTTGTGATTTAAATGCTTTAGGTTTGGTGTCTTCAGTAAATGGTGGTGGAATAACTGGATCACCAATGAAAAGGAATGATCATTCACAAATAACTCAAAAGGGACGAGAGACTTGGACATCAGACCGGAAACCATAAAATTCTTGGAAGACAACATAGGAAAGACATGCCATGACATCAGCCTTAGGGAGGCCTTTGGTGACTCAACTCCAGCATCAACAGAAACAAAAAGAAAAATAAACAACTGGGACTACATCAAACTAAAAATCTTCTTCATAGTGAAAGAAAGCATCACCAAAACAAAAAGACAACCTACAAACCAGAAGAAGATGTATGCATTTCATATTTCTGACAAGAGCTTAATATCTAAAATATACAACGAACTCATAAAACTCAATAATAGAAAAACAAGCAATCCAATCAAAAATGGGAAAAGGAATTGGAGAGACATTGTTCTGAAGAGGATATGCAGATGGTCAACAGGCTCATGTTAAGAAGTTCCTACTCCTGGGCTGTCAGGGAAATGCAAATCAAAACAACAGTGAAATACCACCTGACACCTGAAAGACTTGCTATTATACAAAAGTCTGGAAACAACAAATGTTGGTAAGGAGGTGGAGAAAAGGGGGTACTATTACACTATTGTTGAGAGTGCAAATTGGTGTAACTCCTATGGAAAAACAGTATGGAGATTCTCTAAAAAAGCTGAAGATGGAAATCCCATATGATCCCGCAAAATACAAAAACACTAATTCACAGAGATTTATGTACCCCATGTTTATTACAGCCCTGTTGACAATAGTTAAGAAATGAAAACTACCTAAGTGCCCAACATCAGATGAATGAATCAGGAAGATGTGGTCCATATACACAATGGAATACTACAGTCCTTGGAAGGGATGAAACCCTGTCATTTGAATAAACATGGAGGGAACTAGAAGGGATTATGCTAAGTGAAATAAGTCAAAAGAAGAAAGACAGATACCAGAGGAGCTCACTCATAGGTAGAATGTAAATAGACAAAAGAACAGATGAAACAAAACCAACCATTGGACACCTGCAATTGAACTGAGGTTACTAACAGAGAATGGGACAGGGGTGGGTGTATGAACAAATGGTAGCAGAGTCCACGGGACAATGGTGAAGAACACTTGGTGATTTGGTGGAAAACAGGGTGTGCTGACATGTATCTGAGGAACAGGGAAGCTGCACATGTGGGGAACTACACATATGAGTTTATTTTAGTGTGTAAAATCAAAGTTATTGCAAGTTAAAAAAAGACAAAATAATACAATAGGTTTGACTATTACCTATCACACATATATTAAGAACATTATTTATAGTAGGCCTTAAGGCAAAACTATTGTTTTGAATCTTCCCTGAGTCTACCTCCAAGGAATATTTAATGGAGAAATGATCCTTGGCTTGAGGTTAATCAAGTCAATTAGAGGAAAGCAGCAAACTTTAGGAGAACTTGTGTATTTCCCCACTTCTCTGAAGCTCCTGTCTTTGCCTTCCTCCTCACCCTTACTTCAAAGACCCAAACAAGTACTCATTAATTACTAGGCTTCCATTAGTTGTTCAATGAAGTTCATATAATTGTCAAAAGTTCAGTTAAGCTTTAAAAAAAAAAGAAAAAAGTATTGATACTAAATAACTGGTTAGTGGTCCTGTGTGTATTCCCTGAATGATTTTGGCCTTACTTATATGGAAACTTCATCTGCATTTTGCTGATTTTAGTGTGATTTTTCATGGACTCGCTTCTAATTACAAATGAATTATTTGGTTGTCAAACATGAAATTAGTAAGGAGAACACTTTTGTAACTTATAAAAGGTCAGGAATAGGTCGTTTCCCACAAATATTGGGAAATTTTGAAGAATCAAAAACTTATTCATGCATTATATGAGAAAAAAATGTATAACCAGGTAAGTCTCAAAAGTAAAGAGTTCTGGTGTGCTCCGGTGACTCAGGTGTTAAGCCCGTGCTTGGGATGCAGTCCACATGCAACCCAAGGACCTGGGCTTGCGCCCCAACTAAAATGAACAACTAAGCAAATGAAAATGCTTCTTCCTCATTTCTCTTCCTTCCTGCCTGCCTTCCTCTTTAAAAAAAAGAAAGAAAGAAAGAAAGAAAGAGCAAAGGGTTCTGCTCCCAATTTCAAATGTTGGTGAAGGTTAAGTATTTCTATAACACCAAACAGTTTCCAAGTATCAGCTGGGTGTCTCCAATTCAGCTCAATTCTGACACTATCACGTTCCACAGGTTAAAGGCTCAACCCTTTAAGACTGCCAATCACAAATCCAGGTTGTTATTTGTGCCTCTGACTGACTGACTATAAATTAGACGTTCCTATGATGCCCTCCTTGAATTCGATTAATTCACTAGAGAAGTTCACAGAATTCGGGAAACCAATTTTCTTATTAGATTATCATCTTATTACAGAGAATATTAAAGGACTCAAATCAATAGTCAAACAAAAAGAGACATAGGTCAAGGGCCCAAACAAAAGAGATATTGTTCTTTGTAAAATAAATAAACAAATAAATTTTATTTTGAGAGAGGAAGGCAGGAGGATGGAAGGGAGAGTGGGGAAAAGCATTTTAAAAAATTTATTTATTTTGCTCCTACTTCCAGAATCTTGAACCCAGGTCCTTGGGTTTTACATGACCCTCACTCCAGCCATCTCAGTCACCTGCTAAGGCCCATACAGAAGCTTTTGTTCTCATGGAAATTAGGACTCAGCATGGTGGCACATGAAAGTCTCCTGGTTTCTCAATCTGAAAGCACTCTGAATACCCTTCTTTGGGGTTTTTAAAGACACTTCATTATATAGGCATTGTTGATTAAATCACTGATCATGGGTGATTGATTCAACCTCCACCCCCTCTCTACTCCCAGAAATCTGGGAGTGAGACTGAAAGTTCCAATCCCCTAAACTTCTTTGGTTCCCTGGCAACCAGCCCCCATCTTTTGGTGTTTTTCCAATGTCTCTTCATTAAGATAAACCCAGTTGTCATTGAAGGGGGCTTGTGATGAATAATATGACATCTATTTCATCTTTTTGGCACAGGGATCTGAGAACAAGAGACTAAATATAAGAGAAGATGCTCCCATTATCCTTATGGCTTAGGAAATTCTTGGTCATCTTGTAAGTCACAATATTGTAAAATGATGGCTGGAGTTCTCTTCAGATGATTGGATTTGGACCACACCTCCACAAATAAGAAGAGAGTAGTTTGAGGAAGCCTGCAAGGCAACTGTTATATAAATTCGTCCTCTTCTGTCAGTCTGTTTGGGCTGCTATAATAAAAGTACCACAGGGTGGGTGACTTATAAACAGTAGTAATGAATTGCTCACAGCCCTGGAGATGAGAAGATTTGGGTGTCATGTGAAGGTCCCCTTCTGGCTACGGACTTCTTATATCATCCCATCCTAGCTGTGATTCCGAATCACTTCCAAAGTCTCCACCACTAACACTCCTAACTTTGACAGTTAGGATGGCAACATATGAATTTCTTTTCAAGTTCTGATTTTTTTATTTTTGCCTTCAGTCTTACAGTTTACTCCACTCTTTAATTTTTTTTCTATTGTAGTAATTATTTGACACTTCCTATGTATAGGTTCCCCATTCCTTACATATATATCAACACACCCTTCCCTCCAGCAAATCACCAAGTGTTCATCACCATTGTCCAGTGGGCTCCACCACCATTTATCCATCCCCCCAACCCACCGCCACCCCGCAATTCCTTATTGGTAAACTGAGCTTGAAACATAAGAATTTTTGAGAGGACACATACAGAAACCAGCACACACTTTCTTTCTTTCCCTCCTTCCTTTCTTCACTGATTCACTTATTCATTCAGTGCATAGGTAAGGCTAACTATGGCTGAGCACTGTTTTAATTGTTGGGGATACAGAAGTGAGCAAGAGACAAGGTTCTTGTGCTCAGGAAATTTACATTCTTGTTGAGGAGACATAAATAGACAACAAAGTGAAAAATGGTCATTTTCTCTGCTGTGCAGAGAATTAAAACGAGTGACGTGATGGACAGGAGATGACTTCAGATGGGGTGATGCTTGAAGATATCTCTGAGGAGGTGACTTTTAAGGTAGACTATGAACACCACACAAATAACCACCAGATCGCAGAGGAAAATATTTCCTAAGTAGAAAATGGTTGGCGCAAAGGCAGGAATAATTGTTCAACTGAGGAATAAAAGTTCAGGGAGACCTGGTGTGCCCTTTGGTTCAGGAGCTGAGATGATGAGGGTATAGATCATGCAAAGCCCAAGGACACAGGTTCTTGATCCAGGGCTGGGGGTGGAGATGAAACAAAATAAACAAATAAGTAAACATCCGCCTTCCTTCCTCCCTCCCTCCCTCCCTTTCTTCCTTCCTTCCTTCCTAAATAAAAACCAGTTCATGGAGCACCTTGGTGGATTAGCAGTTAGGTCTGCCACCTCTGACCAAGTGCAGTCCATATACATTCCCAAGGACTGCAGTTTCTCTCCTTGGGGTGGGTGTGGGACATGGGGGACAAAAATTACAAAGATGAGCAAGTGGAAAAAAATAAATAAAGCTTCTTTCTCCTCTCTCTTCTGTCTGTTTGCCTACTCACCTTCACTCCTGCTTGCACTAAGAAGTTCAGGGAGATTATGACGCAGTCAGCCAAGAGAAGATGCTTTACGTGGAAGGCAGAGAAGACAACAGGGCCTGGTCAACATGGTGTGCAGGCCAGAGCTTACATTGAGTTTTTAGTGTGATCCAGATGATAGGAAGTTACATGCAAGGAGGACACTATTTGATTTGCATTTTAAAATGTTGCTCCTAGCTGCTGTGCAGTGATTATTATAACAGAGAAGTTATTATAATAGTCTGGACAGGAGATGAAGGGACTAGGGACCAGGGTGCTACTGGAGACAAGTATCGTATTGAAGACATGGTTTGGAGGTAAACCTGTGAGTATTTACTGATGGGTTGGCTAGAGGGAAAAAGCGATGAAATAAAGAAAGTGAAGAATAGGTCTTCCCAAAAATGTTCATATAGGTTTTTCCCAAAATGCCCCAAACAGGCTTTTACCAATGGGTCACCTTGACATGTGGAGCTAAGGTCAATTGAGGCCCTGCGGACTTTGGGAGAAACGGTTACCATTACCTTCAAGAATGAAGATTGCTCAGATTTTGGGTCATCTCCAGATACAACCAGTCTATCATAAAACCTGTCTCATGGCAGGGCTAACATTTAGAGCGTCTGGCTTTGTCAATGAGATACTCTATTCTCTCCTTTTTGTTTCAGGCTCCAAGCCCGTTCATCAGTTCAAGAATAAAAATGTTCAGTCTGCACAATTTACTCTCAAATGTACACCCATGTAATTTCTTTATATGCATGTAAATAAATTTGTCCTTTTTCTTTTACTAATATATCTGATGTTGATTTGATTGCTTGATCAACGTGAGAAGAACCTAGAGGTTTTTGGGGAAATTTTTCCCTGGTTAAAAAAAAAAAAATCAAGGCTCATTTCAAGATTTTTTTCTTTCACCCAGCTACATACCAGTGCTACATACTAAGACAGGAAAAATGGGGGGAAAAAAACAAACAAACAAAAAACTCAAAACAGCAGTTATTGTTGTTGTTGTTGTTTTTTTAAAAGGAAAGGTTAAGGAAGGAATGAAGATGAGTAGGCAGGCAGGCAGGAAGAGAGAGGAGGAAGAAGCATCTTTACTTTTATTTAGTTGTTCACACTTGTTGTTTCACCCGGATCTGGGGCTCCAACCCAGGGGTATGTGGCTTGCTCTTTCAGAGGTGATTGATCCAACCGCTGCTCTATCAGGGTGTGTCGAAAAAACGGTTTTGAAAATAAAAATGACATAATTTTGTTTGGACCATGCTAAGTTTGAAACATTCACTAGACTTTTAAGAAGAAATAGGAGGTAGTTTTGTTAAATAAGTCTAGAAATCTGGGGAGAGGTGAGGGCTAGCTAGAGATTTAGATTTCGGAGTCTTAGGCAAACAGATAAATTTAAAGCCAGAAGTCTGGTTGGGATCACTTCTAGGCTGTGTGTGATAGATAAAAGGAGGGGGGTCCTAGAGCAGGGCATTCTAACATTAAGACATACAGTAGAGAGGCCATCAGATGAGTATGAGAGGGAATTGTCATTGAGCAGAAAAATCAGAACGTGTATTTCCAAGGAAGTCAAGAGGAAAAATAGGGCCTGCCCTGTGGTTCAGGCAACTGAGATACTGACATGTGGACCAGGCAAAGCCCAAGGACCCTGGTTAGTGACCAGGAGCCAGGGTGAAAAGCCAAAATAAATTTTAAAAAGATGCTTATTCCTCCTCTCCCTCGCTCACTCCCCCCTCTTTTTATTTATTTATTTTTTTTAAAGAAGAGAAAATAAGCTAACTCAAGGAGCAGGAGTGACCTCTTTTGAGTATAAATGAAAGTCATATAATATCAAAACAATACAATTGTCACTGGATTGGCCAACATGTAGGTTGGTAGTGATTTTAACAGGAGCAGCCCCCACGAAGCACTTTTGATTGGAAGGGGTCAAGAAGATGTGAGAGAAGACAGTAAAACAACTGTTGGTGTGAAAGTCATTCTGGAGATCTAAAGAAGACAGAAAATGTAGCTGAGCAACTGCTGCACTATTGAATGCCGCTCTGAGATCGGTGGCTATTTAATGCAAAATGAGCCTAATAATCCCAGTTGCAGATGTGTATTTCTGGTGATATTCACAGAGCAGTGGCTAGCAGTGTGCAGCACAGAATAGGAGCATATTTGGGTTTGGGTTCTGCTAGATGGAAACAATGGAGGAAGAGAGAAGAAAGAAAGTGAAGCATATTTTTAAGATGGAGTGGTGGACTATCAGGTTGGATCATGAAATGTAAGCAGGGCTTTGATGGACTTGAGGATCAGAGGGAAATGAGTTACAGTAAGAAAGTAAGAGGGGCTGATGTACTGTAAATCTTGGTGGAGTTAAAGAATTAATGAGTCATTAATGAAGGCAAGTTAAATAGATAAGAATTAGTGACCATATAGAGCAAGCAGAAATGCTCAGTAAGGGAAGCTGATAGATTAGTAAGAGTATTCTTACCCACTGCTTATTATTTTTTGGAGTAATTCATTTTCCAGTGTATTATTCCAGTGATGAAGGCATCATAAGCTTCAAGGGGGTAACAGATATTTGAATAACACAGTTAGCTAAACAGTAGATGAAAGCCTATTATTTTAGTCCAAAGATTCCACAGGAGAATTCCAGTAGAGGAGGTCTTACCATGTACATGGGACCTTAATAAAAGTTTTAAACAAAATCGGATTTTGAAAACAAACATAAAAAGAGAAGCAAATGCCACCACACATGGAAACCAATTTTTCCAACACTTCCCACATTGTATTTGTGGGGCATTACCACTTTCTCCACCCTCTGTACCTCACACTAAGTCATTCTCCAGTTCTCTGACCAAAGCGTCTGAGTGTCCTATAATTCAGTTCAATTCTGGCACTAATTACCTGGTGCTAGCTCAGACCCCACAGGTTAAGGACTTAGTCCCACTAAGATGCCCTCCACTTAGAGACCAGTTCCAAGTGCCGGGTTTGTTGCCTGTTCTTTTGACCAGTCGACTGTAATTTAGGGGTTCCCACACTACTCTTCTCAGGCTTGATAATTTGCTGTAATGCCTCACAAAACTAAGGTGAACACTTACTTACTCTTACTGATTTATCATGAGACACAATTCAAGAAGAGCTAAATGGAAGAGATGCACAGGGCAAGATGCCAGGGAAGGGTGCTGAGCTTCCCTGTCTCTCTCCCCAACACATTTCTCTCAGTACTTTGATGTGTTCACCAGTCCAGAACTCTGCAAACCTCTTGTTTAGGGTTTATATGGAGGTTCCATTACAGGACACAGTGACTGGCCATTGGTGATGAACTCTTCCTGCTCCCCTCCCCTGTCTTCTCCAGAGTTGGGGTGGGTAAGCCTGAAAGTTTCAACCTTCTAAACATGCCTCGGTCTTTCTGGAGACCAGTTCCCTCCCTAAAGCTCTCTAGGCATCTCTACCTCTAGTCATCGCATTATACAAAAATGTACACATTAATGGAGATTCCAAGGGTTTTAGAAGCTTTAATGTTGTGAACCAGGGTAAAGGGTCAACTATTAGAATAAAAGATGCCCCCATGTATATCCTTGTCTCTGGCAGCTGAGGCAGCTAAGGGGCAAACCATGCAAAGCCCAAGGTACTGGAAGATGAGGGTAAGTTGAAAAAATAACACATATAAGTGGACCCTCACAGTTCCAACCCATATTGTTCATGGGTTAGCTATATATTTATTATGTCACACAGTTTAATTACCTTCTTATGTCAGTGAAAACACTTCATATATTATCTGATAATAAAGCACCTTGTTTCTGGAAAGATAGGAAACTGTGCTTGTCACTTTGCCTGAAAGTATTTAAGTGCACTCTTATCAATAGAGATTAATAATGTATTAGTCGTAGGCATGACTATTTTGCTGCAGTATAGTCACACACAGTAAAAAAAAAAGAGAACAGGTTTTCAGCAGAATTTCTGCAACATATTACATAGTATAATACACTTCTACTTCGATTCATTTAAAAATACTCTTCGTTGCATCTTTTCAAAAGATCTGGAAGTACTTTCCAAAAAGCACTTCATTCACTGCTTGCTAGACTGAGGTTTCTTCCTTCCCTGCAAGGTCAGTTGCACTATCCCCTCTCCTTCCTTATTTAAACAATATTAAAGGCTTTTCTGTGAGTGGGTAAAAGCTGAACCTCTTAACACATGAATGATAGCAGAAAGGTAGAACACTGGAGCTTTGATTTCTAAGTTTAAATAATGACATGGTGCCTGAAAGTCAGTTCCAAAGTCCAAGTTCTAGTTTTGGCACGCTGTTTATCTGTGACCTCATTCTTTTTTCTAAATTTATACAACAGAGGTATTAATGTTGATTTACTCTCTACATCTATAACCAGAAGAGGGTTTAAAGCTCTTGAGGAGAATGGGTCAAACTTGGGGTCTAGAAAGAAAATACAACGTGTTAACTACATCAGTCCATTATTAGGTTAGGGTACCAAGACCGCAAGCTCAAACTTCTCTTGCCAGTCAAAATTCCAGTTTCTTCCGATCCTTTCTTCGGATTCTTTACTTTCTCTTTGGCTGAAATTAGAAGCAGGAAAGGAAAGAGAACCACAGGTTGGACAAGGGAAGGGAAGCCTAACAGACTGGTTAAGCGTGTCTGAGATTCTCTGCTTCCAGCAGAAATGAGGATCTGGCTTAGGCTCGGTCAAGGCCCAGGGTCACGCTGACAAATTTTACAGAGAAATCTGAAATGCCAGCACAGGTTTTAGCCCCGAAGCCGTCTCCTCCAGTGGTGTCCAGGACACCCCTTGGCAGGGCCCCAGGGTCCCTATCCGCGCCCCCGCCCCCGACGGGCACGCGCTAGGCGCGCGGGCGCGGCTTCTGACGGATCTCGGGCGTGCGCTTGGCGGCCGCGGCGTCCCCTTAGCCGCTAGCCCGCCGGAAGGAGCGGCGGCGCCAGCGTTCTGCCGCCTGTCCGTCACGCAGCCGCCCACGCTACCGCTGCTTCCGATTGGTCACAAGCCCTCGCCGGGCTTCTTGAAGCCCCGCCCCCCGCGGATGGACAGGCCGGCGGGGCGGGGCGGCGGCTGCGGGCCCGCCCAGCTGTCAGTTACTGGGGTGGCCCGGCGGGCGGGCGGGCGCTCGCTGGCTACCTAGTCGCTCGAGCGCGCTCCCTCTCGCCGCCAGTGGGGAAGTCAGGGCCGCCGCGCGGCCGCCGTCACCACCGCCTGTCCCCGACCTCCAGCCCATCCCCTCCCGGCTCAGTGCCTCCCGCCCGCGCATCCCCGAGAAGTGAGTGGCCTGGCGTAGGGTCTGGAGAGTCACCGCCGCGGCGCCGGGTGTGTTTAAACCATGTTAAGGAGGATTTTGCAGCGGGTAAGAGAGTGAAACCATCTTTCCGGCAGCACGTGAGCGGGAGTGCCTGAGCGCCGAGCCGCCGCCGCCTCTGCCGCCGCCGCCGCGCGCGGAGGGTTCCGGGCGGCGGCGCTGACGCCCCCTCCTCGGGACGGGCTTGCTCCTCCTCTAGGCCCCGCAGCTCCGCTGGCGATTAGGCCTCGGCGGTTCGACCCGGAGGCGGGCGCGGGGCCGCTAGGAGGCCGGCGGCGGGCAGCGGCGGCGCGGCCAGCCAGAGCTCCGGGCGGGTGCCGAGCGCCCCGCGACCCCGCGCGCCCAGGCCAGACGCCGAGTTGGCGCGGGGCTGTCAGTGCAGCGGGTGGCCGCGCGGGAGGGTGTGGTGCCTCCCGGGTCCTGGAATGGCAGTGCAAATGGAGTGAGAGCCTGCGGGACCGGCCGGCCGGCCAGGGGGCTGGCCAACGCCCCGTGGGAGACCGCGGGAGGCGTGCGTGGCTCTGCCGCACCCCTCCCCGCCAGCCGGGACCCCTACGTTTATGCCACGCGCACCTGCCACGCGCGGCTTCGGTGTCTCATCTGGACCGTGTTGGAGGATAATGTGTTGAAACCCCGCCTAGCGTGGGCCCAGTCGTGGTACCGACACTGGTAAAGTCAGCTGAGAAGGAAGATATTACTCACTGTTGGAAACTTTTTTTTTCTAATTAAAAATGCGATTTCCCTCCTAGCTCAGTACCTTCTCTTTTTTTTGAGCAATCTAAGAATAAATCCGCAGTAAGCTTTAGCCAATGGATACTCCTTCACTTTCTACCTGTGCTATCGCTGTTTAAAATCTGGACAAACCTTAAGCTATAAAGATTAGAAAAATTGGAAGACGGTAGGTGTAGTGTTGAGAAATCGGTTCTCAGAATAATTTAGTTAAAATCTCTTTTCCTATAAAAGTGACCGTGCTTAAGTTTTTGTTTTGGATAGCTTTTTACCTCCTCCCCCACACCTTTTTGCTATTGATAGGATGCAACAAAATGTAAATGATTGAAAAGTTGGTGTTCAGCCCATGAGTTAATTACTGAGGGGATGAGAGAACTAGTTGAAAGGACAAAAGAAATGAATGAATTTGTAGGATTCAGCCAAGGAATGTGCCAGAGAGAACTGAATCATCCACTCTACAGAGAGGGAGTTTTCTGCTTAGCGCTGTGGAATGTTCAAGTCATGTGAAAGTCCTATATCAGGGGGAGAAATAGTTAACGTCTATATCTGCCACTCAGTATTGACATTTGATGAGTTTGTCAGAGTTTAAAAATCTTGATAAGCAAATGATTTTGGCAGTAGCAAGGGAATGTCCTTTACTCTCACCATCAGTTTCTGTATTCAACAGTGAAGACATCTGTGCTTGATTTACTTGCAGTACTTAGGGATTTTACTTTTGTAGGACCTGGAGGAACTGATTACTTCATGCCTCATATTGTGTTTCTGTCATAGTTCCACAAGTCAAAATTAGTTTGGTTGAGGTTTGCGTTAAAGTTTGTAAGTAAAACTAAGGGTTTACTGACTTCTGGTAGTTATAGATTAGGTTTTTCAAATATGGGATGCTTTCCCAGTATACATGGCTGAATGTTATTAAGTGTTAGGATTATGTGAAGATTTTTATTTTTTAAAGGCAGGCAGGAATGAAGGCAAGTAGGCTGGCAGATAGGAAGAGTGAGGAGGAAGAAGCATGTTATATATTTTATTTTGTTGTTCATATTGGTTGTTTCCCCAGCCCTGTGTCTCGAACCCAAGTCTTTAGGATGTGTGTGGACTGCATCTGGCAGACTTAACTGCTAAGCCACCAGGACTGTCCTTAAAGGTCATATTTTAGTGTTGTGCATACATATCAGCTGTTTCAATTGAAACTACTAAATTGGAATTTATTCTGGTTATTGCTAGGATGTGATACAGAATCATCACATAATAGGTCAGTTGCAGCTGAGTTTCTCAACTATGGCATTATTGACATTTGTGATTGGATGATTTTTTTTTGTTGTTTGTCTTTTGGGTGGGGGAGCTGTCCTTTGTCTTGTATGATGTTTAGCAGCATCCCTTTTCTTCTGTCCATTAGATATTAGCAACAACCTCCCAAATTCCTTCCCTGCTATTGTGTCAACTAAAATATCTCTTGACTTTACCGTGGTCCTCCCGGGGCAAACTTGCTCCTGCTTCAGAAACACTATGTTAAATATATACTGAGGTTTGTATGTAGAATATATACAGAAAGTTTGAAATGTTTCTTATAGTTAGCTTTCATTTAAGAAAATAATTTTGTTTTTACCTAACTTTCTTTTATTTAGTGTACTTATATTGAGTGCCAGGCATTGTGCAAGGGACTGGGAAACAGTTAAGTAAAATATGGGTCTTCCCTTTAGAGTAACAGCCTGGTTGCACGAGCATACATTTTAAAGTATCCTGACTTAGGATCGTTTGACTTAAGAGTCCCTGACTATGATGGAGCAAAAGGAATAGGCTTTCAAGTAGAAAGTGTACTTCAAATTTTGAATTTTGATCTGGTGGTGTTGGGCGGTGGCAACGAGCCACAACTCCCACTTGGTCCTGCCACTTAATTCAGTAAATTACATGAGATATCCAACACTTTATTATAAGATAGGCTTTTTGTTAGATGATTTTACCCAACTGTAGGCTAATGTAAGTGTTGTAATGTAAGCTAATGAACACATTTAAAGTAAGTGAAGGCTAAGCTAAGGTGTCAGTATTTATGCATTCTCTCTGTGTAAGATATTTTAGGTGACAATGGGTTTATCAGAACATTACCCTACTGAAAGTTGAGGATCTGTAATTTCAGTACTGTCTAACAGAAGAGTGAATTGTGCCCTGGATGCCACTTTGTGAGAAGGTATTGGGGCAGTTAGAAAAGGATTCAGGGAGAGAACATAGTCACAAATCTAAAGAGGGAAGGGCATGAGGGAACAGCAAATACCAAGGCATGGATCATAAAGCGGGTATGCTCTATGAGGGGGGAATGTAGGTAATTACGTTTAGGGAGTGAGATGATATGCAGGGATTGGTGGAAGATAAAGCTGCAGAACTAACTAACTACAGACCAGATCAGGGGAGGATCTAGGGTCTCTTTGGAGGAATTCAGCTTTTATCTTTAGGTGGGGTCATTGTTAATGTCAGCATTTAATAGGGCCATTTTGATAAAAGCCTTAAAGAAATCTTGTATTGCTAGTTTAGCGCCTAGAATATATATATTTATTAACTCTACAGGTGGTATTTACTAATATGTATAAGTGGAATCTTCCATTTATGTAACTTGGCAACTGTTTTATTTTTACCCCACCTTGATAATCTTTCTCAGCAGAGGTACTGAGATTATAAGATTAAAACTGAAGTTGCTGATTTATATTGATTTGAAATGGTTGCCTTGCTTTGGTTATGTTACATTCTTTAACATTCTGTTTTTATATGAATTTTTCACTTTTATTTTAAGGAAAGGTGCAGTCAGGAATGAAGGCAGGTAGGCAGGCAGGCAGGGAGAAAGAAAGAAGCATTTTATTTATTTATTTAGTTGTTCATCTTGGCAGCCATCCTCCCCTCCACAACCCCCGGCCCGGTTCCTGGCCCTCAGGATGCAAACCTGGATCTTTGGGATGTATGTGAATTGTGCCCTGCTGGAGGCAGCAGATTTATCCACCATACCACCAAAGACATGCCAATCTTTTCATTTTAACTGTTGTAATTTTCTTTTGAATAGTATGATTAAATTTTTTTTTTTAAAGCATTTTTGAAGAAGAAACAGACAACATGCTTATAATCAATTATAATTAAGAGTCTTTGAACATCACCAGTAGGGCCCATAGTGCTTTAAATAAAATTAAGTTCCTGTCTTTTTTCCTTTAGTTTACTAAAAGGTGTCTCAGAGGTCTGAAATGATAGAAAAAGAATCCCAATAGCGTGCTCATGCACACACACACACACACACACACACACACACACACACACACTAGTTTACATGGTAGTCATTTGAAGAGAAAGTGCATTTAAGTGCTTGAGGGCCAGAATAATCAGCAGTTAGTGCTTTAGGCAGTTTATAAACTTTCTTGCCATTTCTTTTTTTTTTAGGAACTTAACTATGATTTAACAGATTTCCTTTTACTGGTATATATCAATAGTACTAAAATATAAATGTAATTATTCTAGAATTGTAGAACTAGAAAGCTTTTATAGTTATCAGCTCTATCTCTGATTTGAAAAATGAGGAAGTAGAAAAGGAAAGAGAGAGTAAGTGATTTATCTAAGGCAATAGTTAGTACGTGTCCAAACTGAGACAGCCAAATCTTTCCAAACTCCCCATTCGTTTCTCTTTTTCTGGTGCCTTGTTGCTGTTTCCGCCCACTTTTCAGCTGATTTGCTTAGCATTAAGCTATAACTGTGGAAGATATAGGAAAAGTTTGAGACCTAACTTCTCCCTCAAGTAACATATATGAGTAAGTGCCGGAGAAAATGATGTAAGACAATGAAGGTGTCTGGAACGGAGGAGGAAAGATAAGAATGAACCTGTGTCAGTGGGGCGTCTCTTCGGAGAAAATGGGCATGGAATGGGGGTTTTTGAAGAATGTGTGATTCAGAGGAAGAGAAAAGTTTCATTCTAGTAAGGAGTTTCAGCGTGAAGACTCAGGTGGAATGTTCATTTTTCCTGCGGTGCCTTCCTTTGCCTTACATTAAACAGGTATTTGTAACAGTTGCTATGTGCTAGATACTAGGAAAGATACAATCCCTACTCTCATGTAACCCCAAACCAGGTGACCACTAGAGATCTTCTTAGAGCAGAGAGATATTGAGAGAGAAATGTAGAAAGATAGTACAGCTCTTCACTATCTCAGTCCTGTCTGATGCAAATATGAATCACATGTGTAATTTAAAGTTTCTTAGTAGCCACATTTAAAAAAAAGTAGAAAGGGGTGAAATTAATTTTTAAAATGTATTTCCTTTGATTCATTATGTTTAAAATATTTCAACATACAATTAGTATAAAACTTAATGAGATACTTTACATCTTTTTTAGTATTGAGTCTTTGAAATCTGATGTGTATTTTACACAAATAACGCATCTCAGTTTTGGCTAACCATATTTCAACTGTTAAACAGCTAATGGCTATTAATGGCTACTATATTTGAGAGTTCAGAGTTATTTAACTACATATAGATATAGCTATATAGGGATCTCTCTCTCTCTCTCTCTCTCTCTCTCTCTCTCTCTCTCTCTCTCTCTCTCTCTCTCTCTCTCTCTCTCTCTCTCGGAAAGGTACAGGCAGGCAGGAAGAGATGGTTCACCCTGCCCTTGGTCTTGAACCTGGGTCTTTGGATGTAAGTGGACTGTATCTGGTGGCCTTATCCGCCAGGCTACCAGGGCACTCTTGTAATTTTTAACTTTTAATTTGGAACGAATTTCAATCTTACATAAAGTTGTAAGAATCAGTTGATAGAATGAACTTCTGTATGTTCTATATAGATTTACCTTTTGTTAACATTTTATCTTACTTGCTTTTATCATTTGCTCACTTTCTTCTCCCTCCCCTTTCCTCCTTTTCCCTCCCTTCCTTCCCCTTCCCCTCTCCTCCCTCTGTAATATTTTTTTTCTGATTTATTTGAGGTTCATTTGTGATCTTTCACCTCTAAATACATCAATGAGAAAAGGGATATTCTCTTACATAGTACGGCAGGTCCTTGAGTAATGCTATTGATGAGGAAAAAAAATTCCCCTTCATCATTGAACTATACA
Source organism: Solenodon paradoxus (assembly GCA_004363575.1). Classification (NCBI taxonomy): domain Eukaryota; kingdom Metazoa; phylum Chordata; class Mammalia; order Eulipotyphla; family Solenodontidae; genus Solenodon; species Solenodon paradoxus. Next base: position 20,379 of record RJWH01001829.1, read on the forward strand.
GTTTAAAGTTGCTTAAAGTTGTGGTTTCGAAGAGTTTATCAATGACTCTAAGTAAAGACTTACTGATGGTATCCAACTAAAGAGAGCTGTCAGCTTCACCGAATTTGCATTGATTCAATTTGCTATTTATAATTCCAGTATTGTCAGTTGATCTCATAATGTCCTTTGTAGCTTTTTCTCCTCTCCAGTATAGAGTTGAGTTAGGATTAGAGATTATATTTATTGTCATGTTGTTTTAGCTTCTTTTAATCTAGAACATTTCCAGAGTGTTTATTTGTAATTTATGACATTTTTGAAGACTGCAGATCCTCTTCTGCTTTTTTCCCTTGTAGAATGTTTCTGATATTGTGTGTATTTGACATTTCCTTGTGATTAGACCTGGGATTATACGTTCTTGGCCAGATTGTTGCCCAGAAGATGTTGTGTTTTTAGGTTATTACATCTGGAGGCCCATGATGTCTCTTACGGGTTATGTTAATTTTCATTATTTTGTCAAAGGTCAAAGTGTGGCCCCTTTTTCCTAGTGTATAATAAATACTATTTTTTCATTCTTTGCAATGAATAGGCAGATACTTATAACATCATGCAAATATGCTGCTTCTTACCAACAATTTCTTCTAGATTGAGCATCCATTTAGCGTCCTTGCCTAACCTACTCTTCACCACAGTGACTGGAAAACAATGACTTTCCTACCAATTGGTTTTGGCTTTCTCTCCCGGATCCCTTCTTTTTCCCCCCTCTCTCCCTCCCTCCCTCCATTGCTCCCTCCTTCCTTCTCCTCATTCTTCTTCCCTATTAGTATTAACTCAAAATGTCAATTTAAAAAAATGGTTTATAACTCATCGCTATACTTAATTATTTTGGTGCCAGTTGTTCCAGATTATAACAGTGGGAGCCCTGTCAAGGTAGCTCTGTGTCATTTGACATGCCTTTATCATTTTGGAGACTTTCATTCACTTTTTGGTTTAACAGAGTATCCATGCTCATTTTCACCTATTCTTTTCCAGTCCTGAAATTAACCATTTCTCTGAGGAGTCCTCTTCCTTTTAGTGGGGAATGGTATTGGGAACCAAGGTACGAGTTGACTCTTCTTGTTGTTTCTTTCAGTAGATGAATTTAGCTGAAATTTTGAACATTATTCTGCAAACATTAGGAAATAAGTAAGGCTTGATTAAGCTGTGAACTATATTTGGCATGGAGGGTGGGAAAAATTCTCTACTCTGTTTGAAACTGACAAAGAGTGGATTAACATAGAAAAGATACAAATTTTTATTAAATTTTTACGTGTACATGGATACCTTCACAAGAGAATGAAGAACCACAGAAGTGACCAAACTAGAGACTGAAACCATGTATTTGTGAAGAATTGACAGGACAAAGGAATTTGGGCTGGGATAGTAAATGATGAAAACTTCACTAGTAAGTAAGGGTAGTTTAATAAGATTTTTCTGTACAGATTTCTCAGTCCTGCATTCTCTGTTCTAGTGATAAGAATGTCTTCTTTCCTCCTGGCACAGAGAAGATGACTTTTAATTTCCTGCTTTCAGGAAGAAAAATGAGTGTCAGAGTGCATTCCTTACATCTGTTGTTTAAGTGCTTTTTGTTAAAAATAATCAATATGCCACAGTGGTATATTTTGAGATGACGTGGCTTTCTTCAGGCACACACTAGAAGTAATAATATTTGTTGATTGAGTATTGAAAGTAATGTTTTAGAAAGTTTAACTTGCCAGTGTTGTATGTAATATATTAAAATTATAGCGTTTAAGCAGAGATCAGGTGAGGGTGACTGTAATATTTTAGGCACTAAGTAATTGTTATTTGCATTAGGCTGACGGCAGTGGGAGCAGATGAAATGGCGATGAATAGGGAAGACTTTTTGAACACATCTTTTCCTCAGACTTCTATTATGGACCTGCTGTGCTGTGGACACTGAAGAATAAAACACATAAATCTTTGTGGAGCTTAGCGTACAGGGGAGGGGAAAGGAATTGTTCAAATATCACCTAACTGTGATCACATCCTTGGATGGCTGTTCGGAAGGAAAAGCATAGGGAACTCAAGCATTTAGCAAGAGGACCCTGGATGTTTGGGAAGGTGTCCCAGATTAGTCCACACGTGAGTTTAACAAAATTATTACTAGTTTATTGAAGTAAATTTAAAAAAAATAGTATTTTTTGTTTGGTAGATTTGTTTTTATTCTGTTAAGAGTAAAGAAATTTATGATGCAAGATAATCTGGGTGAGAACTACATTTTCTAGTCCTGCTGCTCTCTTGCTTGCGCCAAAGCCACAGTGTAATTAGTGGTTTCGATCCTGAACCCAGACTGGGCTGGGATCTGCACTTTCCATAGTGGCTGTGTGGCTTTCGGCAAGTTACTTGATTCTCAGGGTCTCATTAAAATGGTCATAATTTCCTGGAGTTGTGGTGAGAACTGAGTGAAATAATGCATGCAAAAGCTTTACAGCAGTATGTGACACACAGTAAGTTAGTTCCCTGTAAATGTTAAATGTTAGCTACTGCTGATGTTGGTATTTTATTATTAATATTCCAAATTTCTTCAGGAACACTTCTTATACAATACTCCCTTGTTTTATGTTAAAATTAAAAAAAAGTGTGTGTGTGTAGACATTCATTCATCATAATGTTGAACATTTATTCTTGCTAATTACTTGCTGGGCTTGGGGATAGAAAACTCTTGAGTTTTAATGGGCCAGACAGATACTTAAACAATTACAAAGCAGTGTGCTAAGTGTTGTTAATAGATACATAGAGGAAGGGTTTCTGAATACAAAAGAAAAGGCTAATTCTGTGTAGAGGGGTGGAGTAGGGTGGTGGGTGGTGGTGATCCGGTTGGGTGGACAGGGAATGAAGATTGTTGCAGGCGTTGCAGAGGCTGGAAGTGACACCGGGGGAGAGAGGAGTTTTAGAGAGAGGGACCAGGCAAATGCAAGAGCAGGAAAAGCATAGCACAGCAGAGGGGAACTGAGTATTTCTGCTTGTGGATGGAGAAAGTTATAAAGAGAGGAGATTAGAGGCACACCCTGGTGGAGGGTTTGAGCACAGTCCACATACATCCCAAAGTTCCAGGTTCATGTCCTGGGGCTGGGGATGAAACAACCAAGATGAACAACTAAATAAAATAAAATTCTTCCTCCTCTCTCTTCCTGCCTGTCTGCCCACTTACCTTCATTCCTGCCTAGGCCTTAAAAAAAGAAAAAAGATGAAATTGGAAAGTATTTTAGATTTTATACTCTAGACAATAAAGAGCCACAGAATGTTTTTATTTTTATTTTTTTACTTTTTTTTTTACTTTATTATTTACTTTTATTTAATTTCCCCCCAGGGCACCACAGTCTTGGGTCCTGTGATTATTGTTGTGATTTGTCTGTTTGTTTTGTTTCTTCTTACTCCACATATAAGCGAACCTGTTCTGTATTTCTCCTTTTCTTTCTGGCTTCTTTTACTTAGCGTGATCCACCTGTGTTGTTGCACAGGGCACAATTTCATCTTTTTACACAGCTACATGGAATTCCTCTGAGTATATACCACAAGTTCTTTGTCCCGTCATCTGTTGACGGGCATTTAGATTGTTCTGGAACATTTTTAAAAGACCAAATTTTTATAAGGAAAACCTTCCAAAAATATTTCCCCCGTGTACTCTTTGTGAAAAGGGAACCAGTCTTCTGTCTAAACTCTGTTGGCGATTGCGCAGTGCTCACAGGAGATGTCCAAACTCTTACCCTCACACACAAATCCCGTAATTATTCAGTCCCTTTGTGCCCTTAGGCTCATCTCCACATATCTCTGTACATGCACTGACCTTGCCATCGTACCTGTGTTTCCCACGACTTACCCTGCTTTTGTGTTTCCTTTCATACCTCTGTAGATGCTCATTATCCTGCTCAGAGTGTCCTTCCATCATGTGGAGATGTTTCTCCTTTTTGGTGATAGTAGGAGCTATTTGCTTGCCTTTTTCTTCTTCTCCCAAACCACTCCATACTAGTTAAGAGAATATTTTTTTGAAATTAGGCCTTCTTCATGAAGCCCCAGATTCCTCCACTCATAAGGGTGAGATTTTGTGCAAAAGTTTTAAGTTCTCAGAGACCTAGTTGCTTTATCTGTGTATTGAGGATAAGTACCATGCCGTGTTGTATAAGGGTTAAATAATGCTCATGAAAACACAGTATCCGATACTCAAACGTGAGTTTATGGTAGAAAATTTGTTATATATAAAAATTTGTTTACTAGATCTTTGCTTCCATACAGAGCTTCCTTAGAGTGGGGATTTTATTTTCTTTATTTTTATTTGATTTTTCTTTCTTTCTTAGTATGTAGAACCTAATTTAGTGCTTGATGCTTGGTGGTTTTTCAGTACTGTTTATTGACTGCTTGGTGACTGCATAGAGAAGATGGCTTCATTAAGGAAGAGAATAAGTTAGAAAATTACTGTAGTTCCTAAAATTGTTGCTCATTAGAATCCTTTGGAGACCATTAAAAGATTTTCAAGCCCCTCCAATGGAATCAGAATTTCTGATCTCTGCTTGTCAGTCCAAGGAATGATGAAAGCTTGAATTCAGACAAGCTTCCAGTTTACTTACCTGTCCAGTGAGGGTACACTTAAGTGATTTTTTTGGGTAAAAGTGTTAGGTGAAGATTGAGGTAGTAAGTAGCAGGATTATGCTTCTGCAGATCACTTGTGAGTCCAGAGTAACATTTTAGGTGTGTTTTGTAGCAAGTCCTGATAGCTTAATGCGCACACACACTTTTTTTTTTAAAGGGGAAGGTAGACAGGCAGGAATGAAGGTAGGCAGCAGGTAGGAAGGAAGGAAGAGAGGAGGAAGAAGGAAGAAGCATTTTTCATTTTATTTTATTTTATTGAGGTGTTTTTAGTTGTTCTCCCCAGTCCTGGGCTGTGAACCTGGGTCTTGGGGCTGTATGTGGACTGCTCCCTAGGTTGGGGCTCAGTCTCTGAGCCTCTAGAGCCCAGCAAGTCCTGATATATTTTATCTCATTTTCTAGCATCTTTGTTGAGAAAAAGCTTGTCTTAAAGAAGCAAGGACTAAGGGATAAAATATTTAACTCATGCAAGGTGACTGTCATAGCATCTGCTGCATAGAAAGCTCTGGAAGGTAATAGGTCTTCTCTACTGAGATCTCTCTCTGACCTCCTCTCCCTCCACAGTGTACAGTTCTTTATAGGGATCTCACGTGCAAATAAAGCACAGTCACTGTAATATGGTAGTGGATGTGTTGGTGTGACTCCTAGATCCTTCAGACAGGGACACATTCCCCCAGCTGCCTGGAGTTATGACTGTCTGGCATCCTTCCTGACAGTTGCCTTTACAGAAGGAAGCCTCTTCACCAAGATTATGACCTTTTACTTGGAAGCAGTCTGCATGGTGGGATACAAAGAATTATCCTCTTGCCTGTATAGGACTCTTGGCAGGATTAGCTGAGGCTGCTGTTGCAATTGTGTTGCTCATCAGTTCAGTTTCTTCTTTGGTCCAATGATACTTCCTCTCCGTCTACACAGATGTTTTTGAGAGCATTCCCCAGTAAACTTCTACTAGCAGATTTCAGTCTGAGAGTTTGTGTCCTGGGAACCTGAATTATGACAGTCATCTTATTTGGATAGTCTTTTTCAGAAATTTTTCCATCATGAAAGATGATTATATTCAGAATAAATTTTAGTTCCACATTTTATGTTCTGCTTCTTAAAATTGATATTCCACTTAGGTTTTATAACAAGAATTCATAACCAATAGAATTTCTTTTAGAATGTAAATTTCTGTGTAATATGTTTTAGGCCCATTTGTTGGGATTTCAGCATCGTCTACAGATGCTCTGTTTAGGAAATTTCATTATCCGTACCTTTCCATATTCCCTCAAGTGCTTTTAAAACTTAAAAAAAAAGAAAAATGTTTTCTCAAAACTAGATTATGAATCCTTATTTTGGAATACAACTTCTACCTGTTCTTATTTGTTGAACCTAACATTCTGTACTCTATAAACTTGCTTCAAATATGTCACTCAAGGTCCTTGATCAGGTGCCAGACCCACAGCTGAGGTGTATACTATGTAAAGTCGAAGGGCTGGACCATTTTGAGGAGAGGAGAGCAACCAAAATCAAATAAATAAAATGGTTCCTTCTCTTTCTTCCTTCAAGTGCTTCTCAAGCAGACAAAAAACCAAACAAACACCAAATGGAAATGTGAGGCTTAGAGGTAAAGTAAATTTGCAAAGCATCTAAGTGGTTAAACTAGAAGGTGAATGCAGGTCTCTGTGACTGATTTCCATATTTGGAGCCACTATACCTAAAGTTAGGTGGGCTTTTGTTTTTGAAACACTTAACAGTCAATCTGTTGAAAACCAGAGCCAGTTGCATTTAGATAGATGTATACTTCTGTCCCTTTCTGGCATAAGAGAGTATTGTGTGCCTCTTTAGGAGATAGGTAGAATATTTAGGGTGCAGAATTATCTTGGGTGCTGGTGCTTGAGAAATGTCAGAGAGGGCTGGACCCATTTGAAGCCACTTTGAAAGACACTGCATAGGGAATGCACTCAATTCAGCATTCGCAATTTAATATTTTGGGTGACTGATTCACTTGTTCACTAAAGTTGCAGATGACTACGTGAGGTGGAATTGCTGACGCTTCAGAAAAGAGGAATTGTTCTTAGCTCAAGATTTGTGTAAATGAATCAGGGTTAAATGTGGTATATTTGTGAAGAAGCTTACTATTTGTACATGGTTTTATTGATGGATAGAAAAGCATCTGTGAGGTTATTTGGTATCCTAAGTTTTCTAAGTCAAGGTTATATTATTCCAAAAGTCTGAATAACAGTCATCTACTTCAGGGTTTGATATTGATCAGGAGAGACTCAGTTTTGAGAAGGCAGAGAAATGAAAAGACACAAGACAGAAAATGCCAAAATGAATTGTGAGATAAGTTTAAAAATGTTAGTTACAGTGGAGATTAATATGAAAACTCTTAGTGACTGTTTTGAGTTTGAAGATTTAGAGCAAGCAGAAAAAGACTTAAGAGACATATAAGAGACATATTTTAGGTTTTCAAGGTTTACAGCTAGAAATTAGGATTAGGACTACAGAAGGTAAAAAATGAAAAATAGAAAGTCCTTTTCCAATAATAGCTGCTAATAATTTCTTGTGTATTTTCCCACAGTTTTTGATGCATATGTCCATTAATATTACACCAATATAATCATACACTTCATATGAGTCTGAATTTTTTTTACTTAGTCTAGTTTAGAGAGGAGTCTAGATTCAGGATGAACACACAAAATTGATAAAATTGAAATTTATTCTGACAATAATCATCTTTCATGATGCAAAAATTCCCAAAAAAGACTATCCAAATAAGCACTTTATTCTTAATAACTACATTATATCTATTGTGTAGATTGTCAAGTTTCACTAGTTCCTTATTGGAGGACATTTTAATTTGTTTGCAGTTTGTTTATATAAACAGCACTGTTGTGAGCATATGTGTATATAGGTGGTATTTTTGTGAATTTATTCAGTGGGTAATTTCCCACTGAACCAGGGAGTTTGTATATTTTTTGCATCTAGTTATACTCCCACTAACAGTGTTTGTGCGTGCTGGCGTGCTGGTTTCCCAGCACACACTATCAATGAGTATTGTCAGACTTCTTGATTTTACACAAATGCCCTGAAAACCACTTTGACAGTTGTCATTTAACCTTTGAGTTTATTTATTCTTGTTTAACTTAAAAAGTTTAAAAAGAAAAGATGGAAAATAAAATGATGTAAATTCTAGAATAGTTATGTTAATCCTTTTTTAATGTGTGAAAATTATTGTGTGTCAGTTAAATTAGGTGGATACTTTTATTATGTCCTTACTAGGTACTGTAAGACTTTCCTTCTGGAAAAGTTTCATTTTCTCTTCTATGGAGAAAATATGGCATTATAATTTAATAGTATCTATTGCTGCATAGTCAACCACCCTCAAACTGCCTTAAAATAACTACCATTTGCTCTAGATCTGTGGATCAGTAATTTGGGTTAGTCTTCGCTGATTGGTCTTTCTATTGATCTCTCTTTTGAATTTTTTCTAGAATTAACTATTTGATTGGATTGGGTAGTCTAAGGTGGCCTTACTCAAATTGCTGGTAATATCCATTTAGGCCACATGTGTCCAAGGCTAGCCTGGTCTTATGTGGTGGTAGAATAGTTTCCAGCAATCAAAGAGAAAATCCCACTGTGCAAGTACTTTTCAAGTTTCTACTTGCATCTCATTTGCTACTTCACCATCAGTCACGTAAAGTCTCATGTCAGCACAGAGTCCCTATGGTAGAAAATTACGCAAGAGCATTACAAAGGCATTAAAACACAGGCATGATTCATTGAGGGCCGTTACTGTGACAGTGTATGACTTTCTTCTTCCTTGTATTTTGAGATAGTATTACAAAACAAGTCTTAAATGAGAAACGAGAGAATTTAAAGGGCAGAAAGATTTCTAAGGGGGAAGATTCAGGAAAAGGTTTATGTTGTCATGTAAGTTGAAAAGAATGATTTCATCAGTTGCAAAATGGTAGTGATTTTCTAAATCTTTCATTCCTATGTACCTTAACTGAAATTTTTTGTCAGAGAACTTTTCAGCTTCAGTCAGGACTATTTGGCTATCATAAATTTCAGTGTATACTGCAAAGGCAGAAAAAATACTTAACTCTTTCCCTTTAATTACTGCTATTCAGAATAAGAGTTTCTACTACTCTAATGATGATCAATGAGATTTGCTTGTCTTTTGACTTTCTCTTAAGAAACGAGAGCTCATAGATTTTTAAATAGATTTGTGAGCTCATTGATATAAATGTTTAGTGAGTTTGAATCATTTGAAGTCATTGTGATTCCTTGATGTGTAAATTGTTCCAACTTTAGCTAGTGGACATGACTTCAAGTGACTTTGCTATTTTGGCAGAATCCTATTACTCTTTGATTACTTCCTTGATTTTTGGCACAATATGTCCCAGTTTCATCCTGTAAAATTTCTTCTTTAGACCTGGAACCAGTCATTTGTCAAAAAGTCTTGGTTCCTTTTACTGGGAAATTATATTTAAATATAATAGTCTGGGTGCTTAGGGCGCCTGATTGCTTCTGGGTTGTCACTGCTTTTAGGTTTTCACATATTGAAAACTAGGATGTGTATATATTTAAAAAGCAAAACAAAACGTGAGTTCAGATTTAAGATTATAAAATGCTTTTTATTTCTTTGATTTTCTATTTATATCTTTTAAATTTTGTTTGGAACATCTAGATTTTTAACATCCACATACTTATTTTTCCTAAAATATGAATAACTCAGCTTAAAAATAACAACATATTACTGTTAGTAAAATTACTAAATGGATTTTACTATTTTTTTTTTTAGTAGTTCTCTTTATCCGTATACTGTGTCCTGCTAAATAAAGCTATGTAGTCAAAATACCATGTTCTTAAATCAGTTGAAAGAATAATTTTTCTCTGTGGTTATATAACCAACCTGAGATTCAGTTAGACTTAAATTTGAAGATATTTTTTAAATTGTGGTAACATATACTTAACATTTTTTTAAACCATTTTAAAGTGCTATTAAGTATATTTACTTTTTTTTTTTTTTGCACCCATCACAGTTAACCATCTCCAGAATGTTTTCATCATCCCACACTGAAACTCTGTACTTATTAAGCAAAAAATCCTTATTCCTCTGGTGGCCATTATTCCGTTCTCTTTTTTTATGAGTTTGATTGTTCTAGGCACCTCTAATAAGTAGAATCATACAATGTGAGTCCTTTTGTGTCTGGTTTATTTCACTTAGTTTCATGCTTCCTAGGCTCATCTGTGTGTGGCATGATTCAGAATTTCCTTCTCTTTAAAGACTAGTAATACTCCGTTCTGTGTATAAGTCACAGTTTATTTATCCATTTGTATATCAGTAGATATTTGGGTTTTGTCTACCTTTTAGATATTGTTACTAATGCTGCTGTGAACATTGGTTCAAATAACTAATTGAGTTGAATTCAATTTTAGTTAAGATTTTTGATAAATGGGGTTACTTTTAACTGTGCTGGAAAAGATAGGAGGAAAGAAATTTTTCTTCCTGGTATGGTATAATGTCTCAAGTATGCAATTTTTAAATTGTTTTTTAATTTCTTTTGTTTATTTTGAAAGATATAGAACACTTCAGTTATTTGTTTGCCATCCTTGTGCAGGCACCATGCTAATCTTCTCTGTATTGTTCCAGTCTTAGTATACATACGCTACTGAAGTGAGCACAAGTTTGCCATTTTGAGAAAGAATCTGGCTTGGTTATTTTTGAGGAAGGTGTTTAACACAGTGGTTACAATACGAGATTTGTTTTTTTTTTTTTTGAAGGAAAGGTACAGGCAGGAATAAAGGTGAGTAGGCAGGCAGGAAGAGAGAGGAAGAAGCACTTAATTTAATTTAATTTATTGTACATCTTAGTTGTTTTCCCCGGCCCTGGGTTATGGACCCAGTTCCTTGGGATGTATGTGACTGTGCTCTTAGCTGAAGGCAGCTGATCAAACTGCTGCCCCCAAGATGCTCCAAAATGTGAGAATTTTATGAATAATTAAATGGATACAGAAATTTTTGGAATATGTTTAGAAATTTTTAGAAAGCTAGATTTTGGGAGAATATAGTAGGAATATGGGTTATCTAACTTGGAGTAGTCTGTGCTTAATAGCACAGTTTTTTTCCAATGTAAATTTCAATGTAAAAGTACAATTCTGAAAAGAAGAAATACTGCGGACACAAACATTGAAAAACTGAAAACCAAAGTACCCATGATCCCATTTGCTACAGAAATCATTATTTGCAGTTTGGGTTATTTCCTTGCAGTCTTTTTCTTTGGACAAATCGGTTACTCTACATTGTGATACTTTCTTGTATAAATGTGAATGATAGTATATATCAGAAATGTTTCGTGATAAGGAATGAATTCATCCATTTATGTTCTGAATCTGTCTTCCCCAACTTTTCACTAGATTTCTAGCTCCTTTAAGGTAACACTAAGTATACTGTTATATGATAAATGTATTTTCAGAGGAAAAAAACCCCTAAACCTTCTACTGTCTCTTTGGTGGTGGAATATCAAATATTGGGGACAGATTGGTAATGGTTAGCATGGGTGGTAGATGACTGTGTAACAGGCTAATATGGACTATGTTGATCTTTTTACTGTCACTCAGATCATTGTAGTTTTTAGTTGGTGTACTGGAGAGAGCAATGCAAGAACAATCAGAAAGACTGGCATTTTAGTTTAGCTTCTTTTTTATTTTTGTTAGCAGTACAATATTGTGAAATCTCTTAGCTGCTTTGAGTCTATTTTCTCCTCTATAGTGACAATTTTTGTCCTACCTTTTTCAGAGATACTGTGATTAAATAAGATGTTCTGTGAAAACGAGTTGAAGACTATACAGTACTATATACAAAATGGCCTTTCTACTAATTTAAAAAGACTGGAAATGGGAGAATGAATGCAGGTAGAAATCAGTATTAGAAACAGTCAGTCCTCGTTAAAGGATAACTGAAAGCACTGTTTATTATTACTGAGGAGTTATCAATCTACTTTTATGTATAAGAGTAGGCCTGATAACTGTTTAGGTTATTAAATAGTTTATGAATATATAGTTTTATGTATATATGCAATTATGTATGTATATATTGTTTCCCTTTCTGTTTTTGTTTCAGACTCCTGGGAGAGTTGGCTCTCAAGGTTCTGATTTAGATTCATCAGCAGCTCCTATAAACACAGTGGATGCCAATAATGAAAGCTCTTCAGAGGTATGAAAATAGTAATTTGGCAGTAAAATTCAATATTTAAGGGAAATAGCAAATATTTGATAATTTAATATTTCATAGTTTTTAAACTTTCATGGGAAGAGTTCTTATAAGTCTTTCTTACCAATTGTAATGCAACATTTTTTGAATCCTTCTTGTAGATAGATACTGGCAGTTATGAGACTGAGAAAGTGTTATAATTAGACTGAAAAATAATATTGCCATTTGTCTTTATTGTTAATGTCATCTCAAATTACTGAAGATTTTTAATTCTGTTGATAAAGAATTGCTGGTTAGTTAGTATTTATGTGTCTGTACTGCCATGAATTACTGAACTAATGAGAAATTAAGTTATCTTAAAAGTTATATATTGATTGCTATCTTCATTTTGATTTTGTACAATTGGTTATCTTTTATTTAAAAATTAATGGAGTAAGTCTCAAAAAAGAATGAACTCAAATTGTTTTTAGAAGCCAGCCTTTATAGTTGTACTAATATTACTTAAGAAAACATTATTTATTCATTATAGAAATAGGAAAGAAAGAGAAGAACATATAAGCCAACATAATACTGCCCTTCAGAGGTCAACATATTCGTATTCATATTCTGCTGACAATTTTTGTCAGTTGTCCATTTATAGACCCACCTGGACCAGCGACCCAGTTCCCTTGCATCTGCTCTCCTGTTCCCTCCTTCTCAGCTGATAAGTCTCTTTGCTGTGTTTCTGGATGTCTCTGTTTCTATACATTTATCTCTGTGTTGTGTCTGTCTCTTCCTTTGTGTGTCTTTAGGTATATTAACCGTAATAAGATTTTACAGAATTGGGAGAGTGAGAAGAAAAGTTTCAGTTAACTGTAAGAGCAGGTTTAAGAAGGTAGATTTAAGAAAAATATGCCAAACTGTGTTCACGATGTGATAAGCTCAAAATGCTCAGAATGGAATCTAGTAATAATTTCAGTCAGACCAAACACCACCATAACAAAAAACCCAACATCAAAATCCAGAAATGCATTAATAAGTAGCAAGCAGTGCCTGGTAATCCTGTTATATTATTTCCTATTAGGGTCATTGTTGTACTGCTTAAGTAGCTGTAATCTCTGCTCTTGTATCGCCCATGTGTCTTAGCCTTGGTCCCTTGGTTACCGTCATTAATAGTAAGAAAATAGAAACCATCAGATAATGTCCTCATTTTGTCACCACAGCTACACTTGCCCCTATATTTCTTTAGTACATAGAAGACAGGTCCTTTTTCCCGTTACTTTTTAATCCTGTCTGTTGTGCTGTGGATTGCATTCTCTCTCTCATGTTCTCAGTTTATCCTCTCCCCCTCCTGCCACTTCATTCACTACCTACATAATGAGTTATTACCATCTTGTGCAAATATGTTCAGCATGATATCTATGAAAATAAGAAAAGAGCATCAATCACAAAGTTAAAAACAGTCAAAACTAAACAAAAACCCAAACCATTCCTTTAACCCTTTAGTTACTACCTGTCATGTGCTTTTCTTCACAGCTAAACTTCTCTAATGTGATGTTTACACCCTCTCAGATAGCCTACATATTTCTGGTGAATTGAACAGTTTGTCATTGTATTTAATAGTAATCAAATGACGCCAACTTTGTTTTTTTAAAGAGGGAGGGAGGAAGGAAGAGGAAGAAGCAGCTCTTTTTATTTATTTGTTTCATTTTTGGTCTCCCTCCCCACCCTCCTCTGGGTTGTTTTCACATGGTCCACACCCCAGCTGTTTTAGCTGCCTGAGCCACAAGGGCACACTTTTTTAGAAAAATTATTAGTATTTTGTATGTGTTTTTCTGTCCTTTAATTTTTAATTTTTTTTTTTGTCTTTTTGTTTTAAGTACACTTTTTATTATAACCTGTATGTAATTTGCCTTTTAACTGTGAGAGCCCATTTGAGTTATTCCGGTTATTGATATATTTTTAATAAATTTTACTGTTTTTTATGTGCTTTATGTTTCTCTTTTTTGCCTTTGTTTGGATTTCCTTTTCTACTAACACAATCTTCTCTTTACTTCTGTGATACCACACTTTTCTGATTTTCTTCACCTCTGAAAAATCATTCTTACTCTTTGCTGGCTCCTTTGATAACTAACTTTCAAGTTTTGAGATACATTGTTTTGTTCTGGCCCTTCTGATTTGGAAGTTAGTGCTCTTTTTCTGTTCTTTTATTGTTTGTTTGCTCTTACTATTGTAATATCATTAATAATGTCTAAACTTTTTATTCTCCCATTTCAGCACCTTCGAACACTTTTATATAAATCACTACCTCTCACCTTTTATTTCACTTCCGTTCAGTGTTTTAGATTTATCTTACTTTCTTTTATCCTCACATATTAGACATTGTAATTGGTTTCTATTATCACTGTTGAAGTTTATCCACATATTTACCATTAAATTTGTTTGCCAGTCCTTCTCCAATCTTCAGTCTTTCAGTTGCAATTAATTACTTCTATTTAAAATGCATCCTTTAGGATTTCCTTTAATGAGGGTTTGTCTTACTAGATTCAGTTTTAGTCTAAAATTTTATTGATTTCATGCTCAGTCTTGAAATAAGATTTTGTTGAGTATAAAATTCTTCAAAGACTTATTTTCTCTCAGTGAGTTCAAGATGCCCATCTATGTCTCCTTTCTGAGTTCCATAGTTACTGTTGAAAAACCTATTTTCAGTCTATTTGTTGTTCTTTTGAGGAGATCTTTTCCTCCACTCAGCCAACCAGTCATCTGTCTTTTTCTCTTTCTCTCATTTTCCTGTTTTGATTTTTTTTCTTTGTTTCTCATAATTGGAGCTCATTGGACATGCTGTACACAGCATGTGGTTTTGAAGTGTTTTGGATTCTGAGTGATTATCTTTGAATATTGCCTCATTTTCCCTCCTGTTATTGCTATTTAGAATTCAGATATATGTTAAAACTTCTCTTTCTATCCTCCATGCATGTTATCCTTTCTTTCATGTTATGTATCTGTTTATTTGTCTGTTATTTATTCTGGATTTTAAAAACACTCTTAATTAAGTCTTTTCTCTGCTGTGAAGGAACATCTACTGTTTAAATGCCCCATTCATTTTAATTTTAAGTTCTAGTTTTCATTTGTAAAAATTCTATTTGTTTTTCAAATATGGTCTTTTTAATGGTGTCTTTTTCTTTGCTCTTATTGTAAGGTTTTCCTTTTATTTACTTAAACCTCATATACATGTTTTTTTCATATTTTCTATCTGATGATATTTGTAATGTAGTATTTGAACCATTTTAGATTTAATTCTGTTGCCTGTTCTTTCTGCTAATTTTTACTCATTTTGCCTTATTTCCTTGTGTAGTTTGTGATATTTGTGAATTTTTTGTTCATTGGAACTTTTCTTTTGGGAGCTCATAGCAGCCCATATCAGTGTCCTCAAGAGAAGATTTATATTTGATTTGCCAGTGCTCTGTAGGTGACTCAGTATGGACTCTCTTAAAGCAAGCTCCTGCCTGAAGTTCTTCAGATTACCCAATAGCATAAATTCTGACAAGTAGCCTAGTTGAAGATTATTGGAAATTATGGATTTTTAAGGGAAATTGTTTATTCCATTTGTTCAGTGCTAAGATACAGTCTTGTCAGGGTTTTGGTCTGTCTCTTTCAGTCTCTCAGGTTTGTTTCCCTTCTAACCTGAGGTAAGGTTTCTGTTTTAAACAAGCTTTAGAGTCTAACATACCCTTAGCAGCCATCCAAATGGAATTTGAAATAGTATAATCTCCAGGGCTTTAAATAAGTAGCAAGAAATAAAGCAATAGCTCGCTTTGGTACTCATGTATATAGTATTTTATATTTTATTATGCACAATTATATATATACATATATATATGTCACTGTGTTAGTATGGACTATTATAGATTGAGTGCTTAAACAAAAAACTTTAAATTCTCACAGTTCTGGAGATTAAGGATCTAGATTATGTGTCTGGTGAGGGCTTGCTTCCTAGTTCATAGACAGCCATACTCACTTGGCAGAAAGGGTGGAAGCTCTCTGGGTTCTCTTTTATAAGGGCACTAATCCCATTCATGAAAGCTCCACCCATATGACCTAATTGCTTCCTAGGGATTCTGCCTCCTAATAATATCATATTCAGTTCAATACAAATATATAAATATGTATAATATATAATGTAAATAGTGTTACTTTATATCATTTTGTTGTTATCATCAGGATAGTTACTCAGGCTATTATACCATATAGCCAGAAGCAAGTGTCTTTGTTCATTCTTTACCCCTTTTCCAATCTGGCTTCCATCCTTAGTACCCACTGAAACTACCCACTAATAACCTACATATTGCCAAATCAATCTTCATTTTCCAGATCCTTTTACTGAAGGGGGCAGGCTTTTCTTGGGGCTTTTTTGGGAAGGATTCACTGAAGTTTCCAGGTTGCCAGCTTTTCCATCACCCAGTCAAGAATATGTGAGTCAAAAAGAAAATCCAGTATTAACTATGGTCTCAGTCCTTGTGTCCTAAGATCCTGAGCTGGTCTGCCTTTCTTTTCTTCCCTTTACCTTTCAGAGTCTTCATGTTTGTTTTATGTATAAAACGTCTAGAAATTTTGGCTTTACTTAGGAGAAGGAAAAGGGAAAAGGCATCTATTCCATTTTGTCTGGAACTAGAAATCTTCCCATTTACAAAGGTTGAATTTGTTTTTATTATTGTTGAATTGTAAGAGTAATGTATCTCTTCTGGGTATAAATTCTTTGTCACTGATTCCTGTTCACCCCATACTTGAGGGAAGGGTTCCTGTCCTAGGGTTATGGCGATGACTGGATACTTAACACGTGGTATTAGGTAGGTGATTTCAATAGCAGCTTTTCAGTCACATATGTCACAGTCCAGGGGAGGATACTGCTTGCCATTCAGGGCCCATGAGGATTGTACTTGGGGACAAAATGAATAACCAGGGCTGTGGAGGCAGATTTTATAGCATCAAAAGGATGACCCTTCAAACAAGCCAGTACTAGCCTCCTGGAGACAGGATGTCACTGCTTGTTTGAAAAATTCCATGGACTGGTAGGGAACTGAACCCACTGCTCAGTGCTGTGTCCTGTGAAAAGTAGAGTTGGTTACTAAAAGACCTGTCTTTGGAAGCAGGATGGGGAGAGGAACTTGCACTGGGGCCATTTAAAGCCCTCTAGTTTCCCATTTGTCAAGGCAGCACATAATATTAGGCCTCAGTTTTAGGCTTATACTGCAGTCAGATATATGTGATATGTTTATTTTTTCTTTGTCTTTAGCTTACTTTTTATATTGTCGATGGCCTCTTTCAAAGAGAAGTTCTTAATTTTGGTGAAGTCCATTTTGTCATCCTTTTATGATTAGCGCTTTTGGGGTGTCTTAAATCTTTTTTTTCCAAAGGAAAGGTGCAGGCAGGAATGAAGATGAGTAGGCACGCAGGAAGAGAGAAGAGGAAGAAGCATTCCATTTTATTTTCATTTAGGTGTCCACACTAGTTGTTTCCCTGTGAACCAAGGACTCAAACTCAGGAGTATGAGGTCTGGACTCCTTTGGAGGTGATTGACCTAACTGCTACTCCACCAGGGTGTGCCTCTAAGAAATTTTTGCTCCCCTAAGATTAAAAAGACTTTCTGATATGCATTCCTAAGATTAAAAAAAATTTTTTTTAAGAAGAAGATAGGCAGGAATGAAGTCAGGCAGGCAGCAGACAGGAAGGAAGAGAGAGGAGGAAGAAACATTATTTAGTTGTTCATTTTAGTTGTTCTCCCCTAGACCTGGTCTGCATAGGTCCCTTGGCTGTATGTGGACTTCTCCCCAGGCCTGGGCTTAACACTTGAGCCACAAGGGTGTACCTGCTATGATTTTTTTTTTTAATCACTTTTGTTTGTGCATTTAAGTATAATTTATTAAAAATTCTTATATGTGATATGAGATATAATAATTAAGGTTCATTTATTCCATATGAATATTGACACCACATTTTTTGAATATAGTTGTTTGAGTGTCATTTGTTGAAAATGTTACCCTTTCCCAGTGAATTACATTCTACTTTCCTGAGAAATCGATTGACCTTATTTATATGTGTAGTTATATTTCTATGTGCTTTATTCTGTTTCATTGACCTCTACTTATATTTTGACATTTATATCAATACTGCATTTATTACTGTAGTTTCATAGTTAAATTTTGAAAACTATAAGTTTTCCAATTTTCTTCTTTTTCAAATTCATTTTTACTGTTATAGGTTCTTTGCATTTTTGTATAAATTTTAGAAAAGTTTTTGTATTTTGATTAGGATTGTATATAATCTACAGATTAATTTGTGGAAGAAATGTCATTTTAATAATATTAAAACTTCTGAATTTATTTCTTAGGGATTTTTGATTTTTGATGTTAATGTAAATGGTATTGTTTTTAATTTTATTTTTCACTAGTTTGTTTCTACAGTTTAAAAGTACAATTGACCTCTGTATGTTTAGTTTTTATTTTACAACCTG
Organism: Solenodon paradoxus; assembly: GCA_004363575.1. NCBI lineage: Eukaryota > Metazoa > Chordata > Mammalia > Eulipotyphla > Solenodontidae > Solenodon > Solenodon paradoxus. The sequence continues at coordinate 38,689 of RJWH01001829.1, forward strand.
GTTAAATTAATTTATTTATTCTAACACATTTGGTTTCTATGAAGGTGAGTGTATTAGGGTTCTCCAGAGAAAGAGAAGCATTAGTCAATCTCTCTCTCTCTCTCGTGTGTGTGTAAAATACATATATTTGAGACTTTTTTCTCTCTCATTTTTTTAGGAAAGGTGTAGGCAGGAATGAAGGTGAGTTGGCAGGTAGGCAGGAAGAGAAGAGGAAGAAGCATTTTAATTTTATTTATATTTAGTTGTTCACAATGGTGTTTTCCTCCAGACCCAGGACTTAAACCCAGGGCTACGTGGCCTGCACTACTTCAGAGTCGTTTAACCTAACTGCTATCCACCAGTCTGCACCTGATTGATTTTAAGCAATTGACTCACATGATTTTAGAGGTGGTAAGGTCCAAAATATTAGGCCAGCAGGCTGGGGACACAGGGAAGAATTGCAGTTTGTGTATAAAGGCTGTATTTTGGCTGAATTCTCCTCTTTTATGGAAATCAATACTTTTCCAGTAAGACCTTCAGTGAATTTGATAAGACCCACCCACATTATGGAGAGCATTCTGTTTTATTCAAAGTCTGTTTATCTAAATGTTAGTCACATATAAAGAAAAAAAGAACCTTCACAGAAATTATATTTGACAAAATATCTGGGTACTGTGGCCTAGCCTTGTTGGACAAATAAAACGAACTATCACAGGGGTGAGGGTTACTTGGAATTTTTCTCTATTGGTAATCATGTCATCTGATTTTAAGGATAACATTTTAACTTCTTTTCATTTTCCCCCCTTAATTGTAGTGATTGGGATCTCTAGCACAATATTAAATAGAATGGGGAAGAGTGGGCATATTTGTTTTCTTCCCAAACTTAAGAGGAATAGCATTTCAGGTTTTTACAATTTAAGAATGATGGTAGCCACAGGATTTTCTTCATTAGCTTAAAAATGTTTCTGAGTACTTTTCTCTCCATTCTCTACTCTTAATTTCCTTTACTCCTTCCTTTCTTCTTCATACATTAAATGGTTTTGAGTATTACCAAATGTTTTTCCTGTGTATGTTGAGATGATTATATGTTTTTCTCCTTTGTTCTATTCATGTGTTGAATTTCATTCATTTATTTTTTAAATGTTAATACTGGGTTTGATTTTCTATATTTTTTGAGGGCTTTTGCCTGAGGATTATGAACCTGTAATTTTCTTTTTCTTTTTAAATGTTTTTTGTCAGGTTTTGGTATTGGGATAATGCTGGCCTCATAAATTAAGAAGTAATTTTTTGTCTTTTTTCTTTTTTTTGTAAGTATATAGGATTGGCATCACTTCTATTTGAGTGTTAGAATTAATCAGTGAAACTATGGACTCAGGGGAGTGTTGTGGGGAGTGTTGATTATGAATTGAATTTTATTAATAGGTGTTGGACTGTGTAAGTTTTCTGTTTCTTTGTGCATCAGTTTTGGCAAATTGTTTTTTTCAAGGAATTTGGTATTTTATCTATGGTGTTAATTTATTGGCATGCATGCCGATGGGATCTTAGTGATAATCCCATAATATTGATCATTTGTATTTCCCCATCTCTTATTCTTGATTATATCTTGATTATATTTGTTAGGAGATCATCCATTAACCTGGGTTTGCCAGCTGGGGCCAGGTGGTTGAAAAAATTCAGCATTCCACTTTAATATATGTTTTAAAAATAATATGCGCAAAATAAGTTCTTGCCCTTCACTCTTTCTTGCCCCAGTAATCAACCTGTTTTTCCTTCAGCTGCCTTAATCTTGGAAAATCTCTGATTCAGAAGCAAAGGATTTATGATTAAATTCCATTCTTACTTTCCCTTACCTGTCAACCTGTCATACTTAAAACATGAGTAATTCCTGCTCCTTTTGTTTTTCAAAGAAGCAGGCAGGAAGAGAGAGATGGAAGAAGCATTTATTTGTTAATTTTTTTGTTGCCCCGCCCCCGCCCCCGCCCCCCACCGTCGTGGCCCCGAGTTGTGAATGTGGGTCCTTGGGCTTTCCATGGACTCCACAGCCACAGATTTCATGTCTGAGCCACGAGGATGCACCACTTCCTGCTCATTTTAGCCCAAGTATATCTTCAGTCTTCTCCTTCTTTCTGTTTCTACTGCTTCCTAGCTCTTAGTTTACAAGCCGCTCTCTAAAGAGCAGCCAGAGGAACTGCAATCAGATCAGGTCATTCCCCCAGTTTTAGTTTTCACTGACTTCATGTTGTACAAAATAAATTCTAATATACCTTATCTTGATCTACAAGACACCGCATGCCTGGGTTCTACCTAACTGCCAAGTCTGATTTTCTTTTACTTTCCCCCGACTTGATTTGGTCATCACTGTGACCTTTTTCTTCTTAAACAAAAAGTCTCATTTAGAGTCATTTTTCTTTTTCTCTATACCTCAGATGTTTTCCTCTTATTCATTAAGTGACTGGCACTTTCCTTTAAAAATACTTTCAATTTCAATTCAATTACCACCTCCTCAAAAAATCTTTGAAAAATAATTTTATCGATTGAAATATATTTGATAATTAAGATTATGTAATTTTAAGGTGTATAACCTGTTGATATTATATATTTGTATACTGTGATGGTTGTAGCTGTAGTTAGCATCTCGTAATTATTTTTTTTGTGGGAACAATTAAGTGTAGCCTATTGACAAGTTTGATGATTATAATACAATATTGTTGTCTATATCAGAAATCTTTTATATCTGAAGTATTGCAGCAATACAGTCATGAATCCCTTAATGCGATATGTTCTAAGAAATGCATCATTAAGTGATTTAGTTGTGTAAATGTCATAGTTACACAAACCATATTTACACACACTTAGGTAGTATAGCCTACTACATACCTAAGCTAAACATAGGGGCACCACTGAAACCTTGTTATGTGGTGCATGACTGTAATTTCACTTCAAACCAATTGGTATTACCTTAAGTCAGACTCTTCCCCCAGTAACTGTCGCATAGATTCTTGTAGCTACCCTTTTTATCTCCAGTGTTATTCCCTTCTCCAACCCCCACTCCCACGCCCCCGTTCAGTTCTTTTAAAATACAGTCTGGATGTAAAAGAAATTTTTAAAGGAAAGGTACAGGCAAGAATGAAGGTGAGTAGGCAGGCAGGCAGGGAGAGGAGGAGGAAGCAGCATTTTATTTTATTTTTCTTGTTCACACTATTTGTTCCCCCTTCCCAGGGGACTCAGACCCAGGGGTATGTGGCTTGGGCTCCTTCGGAAGCCATTGGAGCTAACTTTTCCCTGACCAGGGAGTGCCACAATCAGGATTTTATCATGCCATTTTTATGGGTATCATTAGAATAAGATCTTCAGCATATTCTAGGTTTTAAAATTTGAGTCTACTCTCTTTCCTGCATACCTCTATAGCGTCATTTCTTTTTAGCCTCCTCTTGCTTTTTGATCCAGGCATAATAAACTCCTGCTTTTAAAGTGTGCCAAACCTTTTCTTTTAAAGAGAGGAAGGGAGAGGAGGAAGAAACATTGGAAGGGAGGAAGGGGAGTGAGGGAGGGAGGGAGGGAGGAAGGAGAAGGATGGAAGAGAAAGATGGAAGGGGAGAAGGAAGCACTTTCTGTTTTTGTTTGGTTGTTGTCCCCACACCTCCACTCTGGGTCCTGATCCCAGGTCCTTGGGCTTCACGTGGTTCACGCCCCAGCCACCATCTGAGATCCCCGTGCGCCAGGGTGTGCCCTGCCAGGCTATCTCTTGTGCCTGTGCTTTTGTGTGTGCTCATCTCCCTACCGTACCTGCTCCAGCTTTCACGTGTTTTGCCTGGCTAACATCTACTTATATTTAAAGTCTCATCACAAATCATTGCTTTTTTCAGTAAGTTTTCCTTGACTCACATGTGGGATAGATACTTCTTCATTTTTAATGTGGAATTACTCTGTCTTTTTTAGTAATGATGATGAGTCTGAGATTTCTTTATTTGTCAGATACTTATTTTTGTCAGACATTAGTTTGGGTATTCGAGATATGATAGTAAGTAAAATAGTTTAAAATTTTTACGCAGTGGAGCTTATAGTGTAGTGGGTGGAAATTGGCAAAAAACAAAAGATGCTAAAAATATACAGTGGAATCGTCTAATTGGCTTTATTGAGAAGAATAAAGCAGAGAAGTATTTTGGATGTTTGCTAATTCACGTAAGATTTTCAGGGAAGATTTCTCTGAGAAAGGGGATGGCTCAAAGAACCGAAAGTGAGGAAATGAGTCATTGGGTTTCTGGAACAAGCTTGTTCCAAGCATGTGGAACAAATAGAAAGTCTCTGAGTGGCGCATGCCTGGCATGTTGAGAAAGCAGCCGGGATCCTAGGGGGGTCCAGCATGGAGAACAAGGGGAGGTTAGGTCACTGAGGTAATCAGGTTTACCTCACGTAGGATCTTATACAGAATTTAGTTTTTTACTTGATTAGAAGTGACGCTATATACAAATATGTAAAAATATGTAATACACACATAGTATGCACACACACACACACACGTATATTGTATTACCCCTGTATATTTGGTCCGTCATTAACTGAAACCTTGTTCTGTGGTATATAACTCTAGTTTCAGTTCACACCAGTTGGCACTACCTTAAGTCAGACTGTCTCCCATTAATTCTCACTGGGAACTTTGCCATATTTACCATTGTTTTCTCAGCACCATAGTTCAGTAAATGGAGCAGAGTAATCACATTTTTTGAATTGAATGGTTGAATGATTGTCAGCACTTACAGTGAAGAAGCCATAGTAAAGAGAAAGGCAGCATAAAGCTCTAGCTAAAAACAGAAAAGCAATGATGCATTCTTTCAAAGAAGTGTTTTCTATAGTTCCAGCATTTGGGACGATGATTGCCTAGGAGACAACTCTTTCAACAGTTAAAACGAAAACGTTTAATATTTCAAGTTCTCCTTTTCATCCTCTGGCTAATCTCTTTTTAAGCTTGTTATCAGGCAGAATAATTTCACTGGAAATGTTAAAATTGTATCTACTCATTCCTTACCACAATTGCCTATCTTTTCTCATATTCTCATTTTTTAAGTTCTTTGGTCTTGCTGAGTACTTTACGTTTTTAATTCCTATCTTTCCTTCTAGTTTCATTCTTTACTGGCTTTTCCTTTTTCATTAAACAGTACTAGTGTTAGCCTCGTTTATCGAATAGGAAGGTGGCATTTAGGAAAGTAAAGTTTCCTTAAGATCATATAGTCAGTATTGGTTGAAACTCAAATCCACCACTATTTTTGACATAGAAATTCATGATGTTGTAACCTTTATAACTTACTGTCTTCATTTTATTTATTTTCTGCCCAATATTCACAGTTCCTCTTATTATCTTGTCTTTTTACTGTTCCTATCTGACAAAACGTCAAACCACAGATCAGTGTAATAGCTCACATTTTAAAATACAGATACTGTTAGGCATAGGGAATTTGGGAGATTGTTTTTAAATGATTTTATTTGGTTCAGAAAATTAAAAGCAAGGGTGACCTACTGGTACTTATGGGTGTGGGCAAGAATTGGGAACTCAGGCTAATAGAAAATGGTGAGGAATACACATTGCTTTCTTCTAATGAACATTTTTTGTTGAGAACGTCATATCACATAAAGGTGCTGGTTATATTTGCCAGTCATTACTTGATCCAAGACAAAAATTCAGCTTGCTGATAATAGTTCTCAGGTAATTAAGGACAAAATGTCACATACAAAAATTATAATTTATTATAACTAAAACAACTAACTACTATAATAGCATTGAACTAATAGGAATTTGCTGCATAAAAAAGAGATATAATTTAGACGTTCTGCTTTGGATAGACCTTTACCTCCTCTATAGTTACTACTTGAAAATTTCCTTATGTATGTTAAAAAGAGATATACTCCTTATTTTCCTGTTTTTTCTGTTTTCATTGTCTGTATTTTGTTTTGTAAATAATCATTTATGTATATCCTCCTAAAAATTGTTATTTCACAGGGTTTCATCTGTCCATTATGTATGAAAAGATGTGTAACTGCTATTGATTTGTCGGAGCATTACCAGAATGTCCACACTGAGAATGAAGCAAGAGGACAGGAGCTTCTTAGTGACTCCAGTGTTACTGTGGGTCCTGCATTTTTTGGTTTTAGCACCTTGGTTTTGGGTTGCTGAAAATATCTTGTTTTTTCTTGCTTGGTGTTGCTTAACTTTTTATGCTGCAAGGGAATATGGATTGCTTTAATCATGCATGCTCTAAGGAAGGCTCAATAAGGAAGAGAGGCTCTTGGGAAATGGACTTGGGTTTTCTTTCTGTTTGCATCTATGTTTTTGTGAATCTATAAATATCAAAATGGAAGTTAATATTTTTGTATAAATTGTGAAATTAAATTTGGAATATCAAGAAACATTTCAACATTTTAAATGTTATATTAAAAACATCCATTAGTTAACATTTTATTAATGAGTGTATTAAAATGCTTTGGATTAAAATGCTTTATTCTTACTTAGAAAGAGGACTTGGCATGTGAATCACTACTGTCTTTAGCTGGGAAACTATACAGTAATGAAGTCTGGATTTGCTCCGGTTTTAGGTCTTTGCTACCCAGATTTTAGGGAAGTGATGGAATGAGGCACGTTGTTCATTAAAAGTACACCATCCAGGTATTTCTTAGTAGTGTGTGGGGCTGGTGCCTGGCTAAGGTTGGGGGTGTGAGGCAGTTGGGGGGAAGTATGACCCACTTTTATGTGAGAAAACGTTTTTCAGATGATCCTCATTTATCTTTTTTGGAAAACTACAGTATTCTAAAAACAAAAAGAACATAGCTTTTTACAAATTGTTTTGCAAATTTTATGAAACAGTTGAATTGTATCATGAAAGACAAAAAGTCAGACATCTTTCTGTGAGAGAATTCTGTCATAAGAAAATGATCTCATCAAATTTCACTTATTTATCATAATAGAATATCTCATGTCTCAGATGTTTTGGAGGGTGAAGGATATAGAAAGGTTAAGAAGATGTGATTTCTACCCCAGGAAATTCCTGTAATAAATATTTGCAAAACAGAGTACAAAGGCTAATTTAGTTTTAGGGAACTTTGGAAAAACTTTGCTGGGGAGCATGTTGACCCAGACATCCTTTTGGGTGATGGGGAAAATGGGTGCGCCCACCTGCACTTAAAGTAAGAACTTGCCTTTTAACTGGAAGAATGCTGGACACAACATGGATGTGATAAGTGTCAAGGCAAGTTCTTAGCTGCAGTGGATCTTACCTGAGAAAAGATTATAGAGCTAATTACCAGTATCTAAAAGTAAGGAATTAATCATTTTTAATTGTAAACTGTGCGTGTTTTTCTTTCTTTTGAAATTAGTGAGAAATTTGTAATGATTAAGGGAAATAAATAATAACTATGACAGGCTGTTTTTCTCTTTGTTTGTTAGCAGTGTTTTGTGGACATTATCTGCCTTAACTGTTTCAATCTCCTTGCAGATAGTTTAGAAAAAAAACAGAGGAGTCTTTTCTTTGAATATCCACAGTTAGTGTCACAAAACCCTTGAATTAAGAATCATGTGCTTTCTTCATGAGACATCCCTCAGATACTCATTCAGAGCTTATTTTACTTATCTTTTAAATGAGTGATGTGATTTTAGTAAACTTTCCCTGAATCTACCCTTATTCACCTCATGCGATCACTGATAGAAATAGAATATGAATAACTTTTAGAAATGACTTGAAAAACTAGGGTTAGGAAAAACTATAAAATGTGGATTTTTTAAAATAAGGTTTAAAATAACTTGCCAGAATTAATGGAGTAGAAGATACCTGTTGGATTATTAATATTTATGTTTCTGAGACCTCAGGCAAGGGTTTAATATCCTCTGTGTAAGAAGATGAGGAAGTATATATGTTTTTTAGAAAGATTTATTTTTATCTGAAATGTCCTCCAAATTGAAGTTTTATTTAAACATGGAATCTCTAATTACATGGAAAATTCACTCAGGTGGAATATTTGATATAATTCAATAATATATGTTACTACATTTCTAAAATTTCTTTTTAGAGATGAATCAATTCTTTTCCTTTCTTTGTTTTTTTAAAGGAAAGGTGCAGACAGGAATAAAGGCAAGGAGGCAGGCAGGCAGAAAAAGAGAGGAGGGAGAAACATTGTTTTATTTGGTAGTGCATTTTGATTGTTACCCTGGCTCCAGGGCTTGAACCAGGCTCATTGGGATGTATGTGGACTGCATCCAGTGGCCTTATCAGCTAGACCACCAGGGTATGTCAGTCAGTTCTTTCTGGAGTATTAACCTGGTAACAGAAGCATACCTAAATGTGATCATTAGCTTTCTGCTTTCCTTGGGTACCTAGAGCCAAAGACTAGAAATAGAGGCAATAGTAAAAACAAAACAAAACCAAAAAACACCACCAGAGTTGTGAAAATTTATAGCATAATTGGAATGTGGATTCTCTGAGGAACACTCTCTATTTGCCTTCTAGTCTCTAACAAAAGCTGAGACATGCTAAACATTATAGGAGTTCATGAGCTTTTGCACTAGTGTGATACGACAGTTACTGGGCAGAAGTGATATGAACACCCAATTAAACGTAATGTAGAGCCGTGGTAAACATGATGGTAGGTAATAGATGACTTTGAAGAAAGAGAGTATAACACCAGCTAGATTAACACATGGGCTGGGAACATTCATTCATTTAGAAGATAGGGCTGAGCACCGAATATCTCTGGAGCCGAATGCATTATTCTGATGTCGAAAGGCATGTTCTCCGTGCTGTTTGTCTGCTCATTTCAGGAGTTTCATAGGCAATCATTGAATTTATTCATCTGTCCTACCTGTGACCTTCAGTCTGACTCTGTGATCAGAGCATACCTTTCTTTTCCAAATGCAGTGTGACTATATTTCATACCTCTCTCTCTACCTTTGTTCATACTTCTCCATTGCTTAGATTCCTTTATTTTTTTTCTGACAAGTGAACTATTCATTCTTTAGTATCTTGATTCTGATATTTTATAAATATGTATAACTAATATGTATATATATATATATATGAGGACACATACACTCTTATGTGTCTTTTTTTGTATAGCATTAACTACTGTCATAGGCAGAGTTGGGTACATATATATATATATATATATATATATATATATAACTAAAATTTGCATTGTAGCATTGTCTAGTAATGTTTGTCTACACCACCAATACTCAGAGATCCTTGATTCTGTTACATAATATGTTTAAATTATAAATGAGTCTATGCTATTTGCATAGCACAATGAAAGAACAGAAATTTTTTTAGTTTTTATGTGTTTAGTGTACTTAGCTTTAGTTAAGCATAACTTTAGTGTAGAAGATAGAGGTGAAAAGTTCCATTGTATTCTGGTTTACAGTGACTGTAGAAACGATAAGCTAATGAAATAGTGCTCAAGGCAAAATGGAGCACGTGTCAGCCACCAGAAAGGTGTAATACCATGGTGCATTTAGGGAAAACACAGGTATTTTAGTATTGCTGAGGCATGTTGTACAGAATGAGAAATATCTGGAGATAAGACAGAATAGCAAGACCTCATGTGCCATAACCGTATTCTACTTCTGAGATTATGGTTTTAATATTTTATGGGACATTATGTTGATTTTAGGCTTTTGTAGTATTAATCTTAGCAAGGAAATTTAGGACTAAAATACTTTCCAACCTTTATACATACTCTAGTAATTATGAGTTGTTTAGTATATTTTCTTTTTTCTCAGGGTTCAGAATGCTTTATGTTCTTTGTTGTTGTGGTGTTATCATTCATTCCTATGAAGCAGCTGGGGCCGATACTGTTTCACTACCGGGGGTCTCTAGTAAGAGAGAGACTATGATGGCAGATCTTTTCAGCCAGTCTTCTAGATTACAGCTAATTTCTCAGATTCGAATTCTGTACTTTAACCATTACTTTATTAAATCTAAAAGATGGTTGTGATAGTTTTCTTTATATTCTGCAAACTTCAGTCGGTGTAGGACTATGATCTACCTTTGTGTGATAGTAGAATTTGGTCTTAATACCACAATTACAATTATGTAATGAAACCATTGGTGTGAATAAGACATTTGACTATATTTCTTAATATGAAATTGTTATTGTACATTATTAAATACTATGTTGAAACTTTATTCTGCCTCTTTTTACAGGGTTTCATATGTCCCCAGTGTATGAAATCTCTTGGCTCTGCTGACGAACTTTTCAAACACTATGAGGCAGTTCATGATGCTGGTAATGATTCAGGTCATGGAGGAGAGACGAATCTTGCTTTGAAACGGTACAGTATAATAGTTTTGAAGTGTAATATGTATGAATATATGTTATATTGTTTTATTGCAGTAATAAGTTTGTGAAGACAGGAGTGCTTTTCATTCTGTTTAATTTAAATCCTTATTTATTGTGACCTTCCTCCTTTATTGTTAAAACCTATTCCGTCCTTGACTAGCAGCTACCTATACCAAATACCAGTTAGTTTTCACAAGTTGTTACAGAGGTTATGTTTTAATGAAGATTGAGCATAGCATCATTAATAAAGAATTATAGATTTGTTTAAAGCAATTTATACTAAGTTGGTAAAATTATAAATTTAACCAAGAATCGTAATTTAGTATTTAAAAAAAATTCTTTCATAATCACCAACGTAGCAATAAGCACACATACACATACTTCATGGCAATTTTACCCTACCATTTTAAGAGTTAAATTCAGCTAAGATATAATTACTTGGAATAGCATTCAATAATATATTTTTGTTTTTTTCTGCTATGGGTGAAAACCCTTGTGTTAGTACCCTGACTATGCAAGAAAGCTTGATTTATTTCTACTTAGAAAAAAAATCTCAATGCATTGTTTTCTTCAGAAAGCCTGTTGGTTGGTTAATGTGCTGTAACTCAGGGAATACCACATAAAGGAAAAGTAGTATAATGACATAACTGTGGGTGATAAGTATCACAGAACTATAAAGTATTGATTGCTGTTGTAATACCTGTGAAAACCAATGCTTTTCAGAAGTGTGATTCTTCTCTTTTACATGACTATTAATGGAGATTCAGTATTTTAATGAGTTAATAATTTTGGATGCTATACTTTTGTCATTTGTTAAAAACTAGATATAAAATGTGTACTCATTAAATCATGTTATACATATTTTTCTTTTTAGTATCAACAGAGTTGCTTTTTTAGCTGTGAATTATACTGTTCCCAGTGTATGAATTTTCAATATAGAAACATCTAGTCTCCCCTTGTTCTTAACTTTCCATTGAATGTTTAGATTGTGATGCCCCCCATTCTCCTGCCCCCCATTCTCCTGAAACTGTTCTTCAAAGACCAACAATAACTAGATTGTCTATACTTCTTATCTTACTTGATCTCTGTTTTGGCTTTTGTTACCTCGCAACAACTCATCGAAAATTTAGTGGTTTAATATTACAGCAATTCATTACTTCTCATGGTTTTCGGTTGGCGAGATGGCTCTGCTTTAAGTGATGTAGACTTCCTTTCAGTGTCCTCCTACACTTGTCATGTGGTTACTACATCAGATCAGATCAGATCAGATCAGCTCAGATTAGTTCATAGAGACACATGAGAGAGGGAGGGTTGGGGGGACAAACATACACACACACGACAGAGAAATAAAACCTAATGAAAATTTCACGAAACAGCACATTTTAAGAGTCAACAAAAGTAACAGAAATGAATTTTTACTTTTGTATTCTGAGATTAAAGGTTTAACCTCAAAGTTTATAGCCATCATGAAGGCCTTTTAAGTTGATGTGATCACTATCTTTCTATTCATATTTTGCCCTTAGTTTCAGGAAATAATTAACATATAGCATGATGATTTGATTTACATTTCTTGTGATATGATTGCATTAATAGATTGCACACACAGCCATCATCTCATGCAGATATAATTAAAAGAAAAGAAAGAAGAAAAAAATTGCTATAGGTGGTTGATATATGCCATATATACATCAAATCTATAGGAGTTTTTTTAAGAATTGAAAAGACTAGATGATATACAGTCACCAGCAATGTTTTTTTAACCAGATTTAATTAAAGAATATTAACTATTAATTCCTTCCCCCCATATGTATTTAGAGATGATATAACACTACTCAGACAAGAGGTTCAGGATCTACAGGCTTCACTTAAGGTACGAGCAAAAATGATTATATTGTTTATTTTCAGTGTTTTAGATAATGAATGTTTTAAAATTTACTGTTAGCATTTTTTCCCCTTAGGAAGAAAAATGGTACTCAGAAGAATTGAAGAAAGAATTAGAAAAATTTCAAGGGCTGCAGCAGCAAGTAATTGCTTTTAAATACTTGAAGTGTGTTTATTAGTTGTTTATTTTCATTGTTGATAATTAAGCATAATACTTTTCTATAAGGAGGTAGCCTGATATAAATAGCTTCCTAATTTATTTTTCCGTATTTGATAGCCTACAATCTATGTCCGTTCTGATTCTAATGAAGGCAAACAAATATGTAAGGAGCTAAGATGTAAGTTCTTAAATGTGCTCCATTAAGAACCAGTTATCTATGGATTGTATTTTTATAACAAACTACATTAATTAGTAATCTCTTTGCACGTTATCTTAGCACATTGTGACTCTCTTTCCCCTTTTTATTTTTTTCACCTAAAATTTGTTATTTTGAATAGTAAAGATAAATAAATGGACAAGATACCACTCTTATTACTACTCAGTTTCTGTAATTGAGGATGCATTAAAGAGGTTTTTTTAGCAGTCTGAAATACTTATAGCTCATTTACGCTTGTTTTGCTTAACTGTCCTTAACAACTAATCAAATGGCTGTACCTGAATAAAAAATTGTTTTTGACATTCGAGACGATTCTTTCACATTTAGTAGATCATATATATTCTTCACAGTACACAGTGTAAATAACTTTGGTAGGATATTTCCTTTTTTTGGGAAAAATGTATCTTAAATATTTATGATTCTTCATAATTAGTTTGTTTAAATCCAATGTAAGAAAAATACAAAGTCAAGTGTATTATGAGATGCCTTGCTAAAGCCTTTAAAATATGTATAGTTCTTTAGAATGTAGAAATAATGACTAGACAGTATATTATTTTGTTCCTATTACATGTGGTAAATGAAACCTTATGGGATATGTTCTTTATTTTTGTTCTGAAGATGATAATCCTGAGTTTAAAATGTATGCTTTTGAAGCCAGATATTTTAAGTACTTCATACACATTTAAAATTTTTATTTATTTATTTTTTTTAAAGGAAGGGTGCAGGCAGGAATGAAGGCAAACAGGCAGGCAGGCGGAAAGAGAGAGGAGGAGGAAGGATCTTTATTTTACTTTTTATTATAGTTATTCACATGAGTTGTTTTCATCTGGTCCCGGGATTCCAACGCAGGGGTGTGTGGCTTGCTCCTTCAGAGGCAGTTGACCTAACTGCTGCTCCACCAGGGTGTGCCCATATACATTTTATCATTTAAGCCTTACAGTTATTTTATAAACAGGTTATTGTTAAAGCCAGATTTTTTTAGTAGCAATAGTCCATGGCATAATTTTGGCTCAGTGCAAATTTTCAGATATTACAGGATTGACTTACTTGCTTTAAACCTATATTTATCTATATTTTAAATATGTATTTATAATTATAATAATTTATTTTCAAATTTATGGAATTTAAGACTAACTATTGCATGTCCATTAATAATTTCATACATGTTAACATAAAAATATTTTTAGAAACAGTGAATTGCAGTTAAATCATTAAGGCAGTCTGCCTACTGGTACCTTAGAGACCCGAAAGAATATGAGTAAATCAAAATGTAATTTTCTTCAGAATCTTGCTACTTACCTAATATTGTAGCCTTCAGAGATTTTTTTTAATGCTGGAAATTGTAACAGTATTGTCTTTTCCATTTAATGCACTTGTTGTCTTTTCTTTTCCTTGAGGAGTCTAAACCTGATGGATTAGTGCCTGATTCATCAGCAGGTAATTTTACTTAAAGCATATTTTTTCCCATGTAGTTTCTTCTCTTTTTTTTCTTGTTCTTCTCTAATGCCTGCTACATGATTTTTATTTTGTAGTTATACTTTTTGGCTTTAAAACAACGAAGATAACAGTTATAGTCTGGGTTTAGAGTGTTACCTGTGGGTTTTATAAATTATTTAAGCAAAATTTTAGTGTTTCTTATATTCTGAAATTATAGATAAACTTTTGGAATATTACCTTAATATGGTTGCTTAGTGGAAAGCTAAATCTTCATTAAAGTGTACTACACTCCTTTTTCCTTTCAAATAAAGTGATGAGACTAGAGTCTTTGTAACTTGCTTCAGTACTCAGTGAATGATCAAAAATATATTTTGAGGTTAGCTGTTGTATTTAATTTTTCTCTAAAATCTCTTTATGAGAATCAAAAATTAGGAGTTAAGTGCATATTTTAATTGGATTAAGACCATTCTTCTTAAACTATTTCTCACTTTATTTTGTATTGTAACAGATTTTTTCAGAGAAACAAATTATATATTCCTTTTTGGTCATTTGATGGATATAGGAATATGATTGTAAAATGTGAAATCAAAATGATCTTTAAACAGATATTACTTGGTTGTGATGATAAATAGTCCTTTCATTTGTTTTGTACATTCGTAGGTTATGACTTGTGTTTTAAATGAATCAGATATACTTAATTCTTAAGATATGCAGATAGTCTTCTTGTACTTGGGTAATAGATTACTCATGTTGGTTGTCTCTACTGCGATGACTATAAGTAACAGAACATTAGTAATTGTAGTAAGTGTCATATTTGAATAACTTATACTTTTTTTGGTAGAACTACAATCTTTAGAACAACAATTAGAAGAAGCCCAAACAGAAAATTTTAATATTAAGCAAATGAAAGACTTATTTGAACAGAAAGCTGCTCAACTTGCTACTGAAATTGCAGGTAAATTGAATCAGAATTTTTTAGCCAATAAATTAGTCTTGATACCTTTTGCAAATATATATCCTAGAAATAAATACTGTATTTTTGTGTGATAAGGCATTTGTTACAGACTGTGGTGGTGTTATCTGGAATTCAGCAACAGAATTGTTATATGAATTGTTTTAGTTGTCCTCCTACCACCTCCTTTCAAAGGACTGATTTCTCTGTAGAACTCTTGAAATTTAGAAAAGATGAATTTTCTTTTGGGGTATGTGTAAATGTTAACAAGTAGCGTTTTGAAGATGTTAAATGATATAGATTTTAAATTTTGTTACGTTATCATTACATATATTTTTAAACTATGTGCAAATATAGGTGAAATATATAGGTAAATATGTAATTAAGTATACATTAAATGCTATTGAGTAGAATTTATATAGGTAAAAGCCTTCGATACTTTAAGTTCATCATTTGATATAGTCAAGTATAATTTTGTTGTATATATTTATAGTTATCTAAGTCATATGATTGAACTATAATGACATAGATATGCACTATCATATACAGATATTTAAATTTAGCATCATGAAATTAGTATTTATGTACTCTAATTAGATCTAAAGTCAAAACACGATGAAGAAAGGAGTCTTCGAGAAGCTGCTGAACAAAAAGTGACACATCTGACAGAAGAATTAAACAGAGAGGCAATTGTGATTCAAGATCTGAAGACTGAACTGGTAATTCAGAGCATTCACTGGAATGTACCTGTATCATTTTCTCAATGAAAAATGAAATACATTGATGAAAAAATTTAAATATACCTTCAGTAAAATGGAAGAAATAAAAAATTGCTTATAGCTCTACCACCTACTTACATACTATATATGTTTTTTTAAATAGAAATGGAATTTTATGATACATAATTTATTACTTTACCTATTGTATTTTAGTGTCATGTCTTTTCAGTAGTTTCCATATCTATATCACTGATCCTGAATCCCTCCCTTGCACTTCAGTTTTATAAATCCTTCTACTTTTATAAATAGTTCTGATTGTTTATTTCAGATTCAACTAATATAACATCAAGTCATCATATTTTCTCCATAACTATTTCTGTCATTGGTGCCATACATCTTCAAAACTCTGCTCCAGGTTCTGTCCTTGACTCCTTTCTGTCTTTTATTTAGCACTCAATAAATATTTGAATAAATGAATCAACTGCGTTCTACCTGCAACAAACTATGCTTAAATCTGTCCTTCATTTTTATGACCAGTTTCCTAAGGTAGAAAATGAAGGAATGTGATATTTATCAAGTGATTTTAATGACTATCCAGTATAGTCTGTGAAGGAAAGGACAGCAAATAAGCCCCGAGGATAATTGTAAATTTGCTATTTTCCACGCCTTTCATGGTCACACTATTACATATTAGATTGAGAGGAAAGAGAAGCTTGTTTTGGGTGTGGAGGGAGATGTCAGTGTCAGTGTGTTGAGTCCAACATTTAATATTGAAGTGTTCTTATTTTTATTTCTTTGTAGTGAAACCATTAAATGTGTGTTATTTTTAATTTTCACTGTAGCTTTTAATTAAAATATTTTGCTTCGCAGCTTCAGAGACCTGGGATAGAGGATGTTGCTGTCCTGAAGAAAGAACTTGTCCAGGTTCAAACTCTAATGGACAACATGACCTTGGAACGTGAGAGAGAATCTGAAAAACTCAAAGATGAGTGCAAAAAGTTACAAGCAAAATCTGCTAACTCAGAGGTAATGAAGTTCAGTGTACTTCAATGTGATTGATCTTAACTTGTTCAGTATGTACTATTGGAAGTTGAGTGAAGTTGGAATTTAAGATTTTTCTGTGTGGCCTGTCAAAACAGTGTTTGCCTTTCTTTCATTTGCTCTGAATAATATTTGTATATAGTCAATATGGTCTGTTATCATTATTTTTATCTTTGCTTTAAGAAACTAGACACTTAGAGAAGAACGTTTGCACCAAAGAGTATTATTTAATAATGGTTTGTGTAGAGGGGTGATTTTAAAGTTAAATTTATTCCAGACTAGTCAATCAGTGGTAATTGAGTTTTTTTAGTTTGGTGTAGGGTTAAAGGAAATGAAAAATGAAATACATTGATGAAAAAATTTCAAATATACCTTGAGTAAAATGGAAATAAAAGGAAAGTGGAGTAAAAGAAAGTACTCATTTTCTACAATTACATTACCAATGTTTGGAAAGAATATTTAGAAAAGACTTTTTCTAGTAAGGTAATTTTTTTTTTTTCATTTATCAGTAATTGAATTATGTTGAAAGAAGTTTTAAAAATCATTGCCTCTAACATGCTATCCAGGACTCCCTTTTATAGCATTTCTGATAAGTGATCTACAACTCTTGTTAGGAGATGTAGAAAGTGCCTATTTCTTCCTCAGTCAACAATTCTATTGAGTTGACATTTGTTTCTCTGTAATTTACATGCACTGTTTCCAGTTTTCCTCAAGAATTATACAGAATAAATTGTTCCTCTTTTCCACATAAGATATTGGAAGGCTGTTCATATTTGAGTATTTCACATTCTCAGTTCCTTCTTTGAATTATCACATGACATGAGTTTGGCCTGTAAATCCCTCATGTAGTTATGTCAGCATATGTCAAACTCTAAAATATTTTATAAATATATTTCCTTAAAATGCTAGACATTTTACTGTTTATAGGGAATATTTTGTGCTGACTGCTATTGTATGATGCAGATCTTTTTTCATATTTTCAGTTTAAAAAAGGTAAGTTATAATGGCAGTCAATTTGTATCTCTTTTTCTGGAGTTTGTAAGATGATCATCTAAAAGCTATTCTATTTGTAATTAGTAATATTAATGAACTATGGAGTATGAATATTATGAATACCTATGCCATCTTACTCCTGAATTCTTCTGGTGAAATAATCAAATTAATATTAGACAAATACACAGGAGAAAAAAAATAAATTTTATACATATGGGGATCTCACAAGACATGATGGGTTTGAGGAAGGAAATGTAAAATGAGGTATATATCCTGAGCTAAGAAATGAGATAAAGACCTGAGACTTCAAGAAAGAGAGGAGTAGAACTCACATAACGAAGAAGGGGTAGTTCACATGGCAAGAAAGGAGGCTCTGTAATTAGATGCCATGTGGATAGATTTTTCAGATAGGTTATTTCTGGAGATAACCCTAATTCTGAGTAAGCACCCCCCCACCCCTCCCGATTTTCTTTTAGGTATTTAAGTGACTGGTGAAAGTTTGTCTTGAGCCTTTAGGGCCACGACTGATTTCAGCCTGAAATAATTTTCATACGAAAGTGGCACCACTTGGGGAGTTTGCTTTTGAACAATTTGGCAAGACCTATCCTTATCAGGAAAAATCCCATTCAGATAATGTTTCTGTAGAAGTATTTGAGCCTGAGTGAATCAAGTCACTGATTTTTATACTTCCGTAAGAATTGATTTTGGTTTAATCTACCTGCCTACCAGTATTTATCAAATTAAAATATCCTAATTTCAAATTTCAAAACATATGTAATAGAGTGAATAAAATGAATGATAGTAATGGAGGTTTTAGAATACATCTGTTTTAAACACTCCTCTGACATTTTCTGGCTGAGATTTGTGAATTTGTATGTACATACAATTGTTATATAAGTAGTATTTGAACAAGGAACAGAAATTTGTATGTTTTCTTGCATTTTTAAAAAAATGCATTGGAAAATACTGGAGTGATAAATTTAATTCACATTTTTATTCATGAACATTAAAGTATCTTTATGTGTAATAAGAAGAGGCCATTTAAGATGAAAAAGTTGTAAGTAGACTTATAAACATTTGAAATGAAAGAATGTATGTCTTCCTACATTGTTCTTCCCACGTTTTCAACAGGGTTGATTGTAGGAAACAATGACTTCATTTTCTAGAGAAAGGATGTTTTTGGGAAAGAGGAAAAATGGCTTAGAAATCTGTACTTGACATCTTTCAAGTTTTCATAAAATTTGTTTTCAGATATTTTGAAACAAACATATAAAGGAATTTATTCTTGCTGAGTAATTGGTGATTTAATATTTTATATATTTTGAGTAAAATAAGAATAATATTACTCCCTACTTCGTTAATTAGTAGATATCTAGTGATTAAGACCTTAGATTATATTGAAACATTTTGAACAACTTTTGAAAATAGTAACATAAGAATTTAAAGTAACATTGTTGGAAGCAAATTCTTTGTTTTTGATACCACTGGGCACTTTAAGTAGATGGTTTGTTTCTTTTAACCCTGTAAGTTAAATATTAAGTTTGTTTTCTATGTAAGGAACGTCAGTCTTAATGAAGTTAAATAATTTGTTGAAGTCATACACCTAATTAAAAGAATTGATGCCTTAGGATTTGAACCCAGGTCTTATCTAAAGCCAGTATTCTTTCTGTATCCTTTTACTTCCCACTGAGGTAGTCTGATGAATGCCTCATTAGTAAATTTTTGCTATTAATCTTGAAATCTTACTTAATCTTAGTATTTTTTATATTTTTCCATGTTGTATGTGTAATATTTGTATTGAGCATAGTTTAAAATATTTTCGAGTTGTGTTTCATACCATGTCCATATAAAAAGAAAATATCCTAAGAATTCATCTTATTTATTTTTTGTAACTCCATTTGTTTTTCGTGCTTGATAACTTTTTAAATATATGGCATTTATTTTATTAATTTATTAAATTCAGTTCTATTTATTTGCACTTGTTTATTGGTCGATTATAACAGAAAAAAATGTTGATATGTGTTGCTGTTTTACTGAAGCTAAATATTGGCATCAGGAAAAAACAAATTATAAGGAAGTAGGCTGAAAACTGTAGTAATTTATTTGATTGATATTTGTAGTTGTGGCTGAAGATATACAATTTGGTGTACATTGTAAAATATACTTTGTGTTAATTATTTCCATTGAATTAATAAATTCATAAATTACCTTATGAATTTATTGACAATTATTTTTATGTGTATTTTAGTAGATAAAAATAACTAATTCTAAAGCATTTGAAAGTACTTTGTATATAATTATTTTATAGATCAGAAATTGGAGATTTAAAGGTTAAAAAGTATAGCTGTAATTAACTTTTTTGGATTTGGTCTTTAATAGAAATGTTTTTAAAAAATTATATTTGTTTCCCAAATAAATTCATTTGAATTCTACTTTTAAAAGCTAAAATGGTTATAAATATATGGAATAAGTAAGATTATAATTATGTGTAGTTATTAAGATATTTAAATGAAAGTATGCTAATATAAGTATAAGATTTGGTAATATGTTTGGGCATTATGTGTGTACAATGTGTGTTTTTGTCTGTCTTGTCTCCCACCTTTCATCCATCATTTTATTATTTTTTTCTGCTTTCTTATGGAGATGCTTGAACTCGAGGTAATGTGTTTTTAGAAGGCTTTTGATATAAGAAATGTTTTCAGTATACCATCTGCTATTGCTTATGACAATTTTTGCTTTAAGACAGTCACAGAAATTTAAAGGTACACTCATTTTAATTTTATTAATCAAGCATAATTTCCATTGTCTTTAAATGTTATTTACTAAGAGTGGTAGATATTTGGATAATAACTCTAAGGAACCAGCAGGTTGTTTGCTTGAAATATTATTCCTAAATTATTTTGTAATTTCAAGATTTTTGACAAAAGTTCAATGTTGAATTCAATAAAGGCCTCAAGAAAATGTGAACTATTTTATAGGGTGTGGTATATTTTTCATGGGGACAAATATCTGTTAACTCCTTAGAGATAGAATTGCTCATTCCTTTGGTGAATATTTTTTGAGTGCCTACTGAGAGTCAGCAGCTGTATCAGGTATGGGACAATAGAGAATAGGAATGTCTGCTCTCAGAAAGTTTATATTCCTTTGTGAAAGTATCACAACATGTAAGTGAACCATATCATGAAAGGAAGTTATTGATTAGTTCTAGAAAGAAAAATAAAGCAGGATGTATGTATAGTTAGGGGAACAATGTGGGATGATTTTAGATAGAATGATTAGGAAGAATCTCCTCGAGAAGGTTGTATGTGAGAAGAATGAATTAGCAAGAATCAGGGTGCAGAATTGGGAGCAAGCTTTCCTGGGAAAAGGAGAGCACTAGTGCTAAAGTTTTCAAGGCACAGATGAGCTTGACCTGCTATAGTGGAGGTCTTTGTTTGAATTTCACCCATAATGATACCTGAACAGATATTGGAATGAATTTTGTCTGTTTTTAATCTTTATTTTTTTCCTCCAGATATAAACATGATCATTGTAAAAGATTAAAATGTGTCACATTGTGCAATAGCGAGAATTAAAGTCTCCTGTAATTTACTCCCCTCCTCTCCCTCTGACTAAAGGGTACTTTTTGCTGTGTACTCTTTCCATATCCTTATTTTCTTCCTCCTTGAGTAGATTTAAAAAATTTTAATGTGTCATGCGCTTGTGGCTCAGGTGGCTAAAATGGCATGGGTGTGGACGATGCAGGGTCCAGGGAACTGGGTTCATGACCCATGGCCAGGTGGGGTGGAGGTAAAGGTTCCCCTAAAAAGCCCAAAATTCAAATAAATGGATAAAGATGCATATTCCTTCCCTCCCTGACTCCTCCTCCCTCTCTTTAAAATTCTTTTAAATGCTTGCTTTTATCTTTTTTCTCCAGTTTTATTAAGAATAATTGACAATGCATCATATATAAGTTTGTAGTTTGCTTTACATATATTGTGAAATTACCACATAGGTTCAGTTAACATTCATCTTCTCATATAGATGTAATAAAAAGAAAAGAAAGAAAAAAAATCCTTGTGATAAGAACTCTTAGGGTTTACTCTTTCAGCAGCTTTCCTGTATGTCATGAGCATTAGTGTAGGCTCTCATCATCATGATGTGCATTATCTTCTCGTCATAGGACTGATCTTTTCACTTCCATTATAAAATAAGTGAGTGCTCCAGTTAGCTGAACCCTGCCTCTTATAACCACAAGTCTGATCTCTTTTTCTGTGAATTTGTTGCTTTTATCTTTAAAAAAAATCTGTATTTATTCTCCAAAGGAAAAGTGATATGCTTAATGTTCATTTCTTTAAGCGTTTACTTTATGAAGTCATTTATAACTACATATTCAAAAGCTATAAAATATAGCAAGATGTTTTGGGATATATTCACTTTACATTTTCCTTGTTCTGTTTCTTCTACATATTGGGTTTCATTAGCAAGATAGATAGTAGATATTTGTTAATACTTAGCTTACTATATTTAATAACTTTGATATGGAATTGATATTTTAATGAAATATGCTCATTGTTTCAATACAAAGATTATTTTCTTTAGTGATGGCATTTGTGTTACATGATTAATATATAGCGATTTAAAATAGCCAGTATTCCTAATATTTCTATTAATATTCATATTTTACTGCTAGAAAATGATTCCGAGATTTGAAGTTGCTAGAAATAGTTTGAAATAAACTCCTGTATCTGTAAACATGACAAGGTTACATAATCTGTTTAAGACCAGGCATTAGGATATGTTTTTAACTTGAACACAGTTAAAAATATATGAATATTTTAACATTTCCTGCTTTAAAATATTTGACGTCTATGTTGTAATATATTGTATATATACATAATAAATTATATATATATGTGTTATGTATATATGCATATAAATATATTTATGTGCGCATACAAAATATGTGTACATGCAATGTACATAGATATATATGTTGAAACACAATATAAAGTAATATGACAGATTACCTTTCAGTGATCAGAACTGGTTCATTTAAATGAATATTTTTCTTTAAAACTCAGGCCATAAACATATCTCAGACATATTGCCATTCCTAAAAACTTTTTAAAACCTTTTAAAATTGACTTTAAATCAGTTTGGAAAACACTCAGAACTAGTTTCATTAATTTATGATTATTAAAATAAAATTATCCTAGCTGTTTGATCATTCAGTTCAGTTGCTTACTTTGTTTGCTAGGTGGCTTCCAAAACTGAAAACGAAAGCCACAGTGATTGGATGAAGGTAAACTACCAATAAGAACACCTAAAAAAACCCAAAAAACTAAACAAACAAAAAAACCCCAAAGGCTCACTTTCTGGAAGGAGTTTCAAAAGAGGAGGAGTGAAAGATCTCTTGGCATTATTGTCACAAGAAATTAGTAACCTTCTAAAGTTTCTCTCAAAGATGAAAGTACTAATTTGTAATACGATATAGAGGACTATTGATGTGATGAAGAAATGTTTCAAAATTTTGTTTTAATCATAAATTTTGTTGATTAATAACTTAGACAATGAAAACAATTGTAACTTTAGGAATGTATTAAGTGAATCCATTAAGCAATATTAGAAATACAAAGTTTTTGTTAGTATCACTTGCAGGAAACCAGGTTTAAAAAGTAGAACTTAGTTCCTCCCCACTTTTTGAGGCTGTCATGTTCAGGAAGTTTGTGTTTCTATGATCTTTGCTTACCTTTCTCATTTTCCCAGTGATCAAGCTATTGCTTTAATAATAATTAACTTCCATTTAAAAAATGTTTTCATGCTTTAAAGCAAATTTATGTTCAGTTATTATACCTGATCATAACGTTACTCAGCTTATTGAAACTATAATTTTTCTTTGGTAACTTCTTTGAACAGATACAGTCCATTAAAATGTGATTCACCAATTTCAGCTTCTTTGTTTTATGTTTGTGTTTAACATGTATTAAGTGAAAAAGACTGTGATGTAGAAATTGGGAAAATATGTCGGCATAACTTGCATCTTCTCCTTCATTTCTGGAGGTTTAAATACAAAGTTTTAAACCCATTAATGACCGAGCTTGCAGTTTGATGCTCACTTCATATTCCTGAAGTAAAATGTCAATTTTAATTTAATGTATGTTTATAAATGGAGTTGTGCATTTCAGAGACATTAATAAATTTAGTTTTCAGTCAAAAAAAGACATGAGGTAGTATAAAGAACTAAGGTGAAAATCTATGTAATCTTAAAATCTTTGTGGAAATGTCCATATCCTTTTTCATTTGAGTTTGCTCATATTTTTTCCTAGGCCACAATAAACCAGCTGAGGAGTGAACTTGCCAAAGGCCCTCAGGAAGTCGCTGTGTATGTGCAGGAGCTGCAGAAGCTTAAAATCTCAGTCAGTGAATTAACACAAAGCAATCAGGTGAGAACTTTAAAACTATAGACAGTGGTGGATTGATTTTATAATTAAAAAAAAAAATTTCTTATTTGCATTTTTCTTTTATTTTATGGTTTTAAAAATTTTAATCTGATGTATGTTGTTTATATATTGAAATAGTAAAATGTGTCTTATTCTTTATTTAAGTTCATTAACAATATTATATAACAAAATTCTTCATCTTGCAAAGCCAAACCTACATGCACATTAAACAACTTCCCGTTCATACTCCCCAATCCTGTTTTCTGTATTTATGAATTCTATTCTAGGTAACTCCTGTAAGTGAAATCATACAACATTTGTCTTTTCTATGACTGGCTTATTTAACTCAACATAATGTCCTCAAACTTCATCCATGTCGAAGCATGTATCTGAATTTCCATTTTTTTTTTTTTTTTTTTTTTTTAAAGCTGAGTAACATTCCAGTGTGCGTATATACCATATTCGTTCAACTGTTGTTGGATACTTGGGTTGCTTCCATTTGGGGGCTGTTGTGATAGTGCTGCTATGAATTTGGGTATAAAAATATCTCTTTGAGACCTGATTTTCAGTTCTGTTGGGTATGTACACAAAAGTGGAATTATTGGATCATATGATGATTCTAAGTTTTTTGACAAAATTGCTTTACTGTTTTTCATAGTGGCTGCATCTTTTTACATTCCCACCAGCTGCACAAGAGTTCCACAATTTCTTCACAATCTTGCCAGCACTATTATTTTGTTTCTCTTCTGTTTCTTTTTTTGATAGCAGTCATTCTGGTGGCTGTGAGGTGGTATCTCATTATGATAATAAGCATCTTTTCTTGTGATTGTTGCTTATGTAATTTTAATTAGGTTTATTTTTCGTCATTGAGTTTTGGGAGTTCTTTATATGTTCTGGGTTTTAACCCCATGCAGATATATAATTTGCAAATATTTTCTCATTCCTTTGGATTTTTCACTGTTGACTATATACTGTTGTATAAGAAAAACACTCCTGTGTGTCTCTCCTCTACTGTGAGTATTTCACTTCAACACTACTTTACTTCTGATACGAAATGTGTGTGTGTGTGTGTGTGTGTTCCACACAGCAACTAGTTCTGTGACACTAGCTGAGTAGCCTACAATTTTACTCCTTTCTGACTATCTACTTGGAAATAGTATTAAATTCTGTAAGTTAAGCATTCAGTTCTTCATCCCCTACTAATGCTTCAGACATCTGTCAAAAGTGGAGGTTGTTACCTGTGTTTCTAAGCAACTGGTTCTAAATCAGAGGTTCGTACAACCCCCTTCTCTGATTCAATTAATTTGCTACAGTGGCACACAGAATTCAGAAAAACATTGTTTATTAGATTACTGATTTATTATAAAATAATATAATCCAGGTTCATCTAGAATGAAGAGGTGCATAAGGCAATAGATGTAGAAAAGCATGGAGCACCCATGCTTTCTCAGGATGTAGCACCCTGGCCTAATCTCCAGGTATCCACCGAGCTATACTCTCCAAACTGTCCTTTTGTGTTTTTAGGGAGGCTTCATTAGACCTGGTTGATTAAATCATTGACCAGTGGCAATTAACTCACTGTGAAGTCTGTCCCTCCTTCCCAGGAGGTAAGGATATAGAACTGGAACTTCCAGTTCATTGATCTTGACTGGTTTTCCTGAGATCCAGCCTCCCCCACCCTTAGGGGCTTTGTAAAAACCATCATGTTAACCTAAACTCTGAAGTGGTTGAAAAGGACTTGTTATGAATCACAAAAGGCAGTAATTACAAAGCTTAATCAATGCTAAAAATCTTGACATTAGGACAAAAGCAATTTTTCTACCATTATATATTATGTTGTCTATGTACCTTGATAACACCTCTGACCTACAAAAGCTGCCCAAGGCATTTTATGTTAATGCATTCAGTGTTCTATGGTAATTACTGCTTTCAAAACTTAAAATGGAAATATTGAAGAATCTTTCCTTTTTAGTCTCTAATAAGAATCATTCTGACAAATAAAATTCCGCTTCACAGTTTAACTGTTTCTTTATAAATTATGAACAAAATCATGTTTGTTTATTTCAAGTGACAAATAAAAGTTATTGTAAAAGACTGAGTTGTTTCTTTGTGGGGGAGATCTTACCTCCTCTTTTCCAACCTTCATTACTCTTCCCTATGTCTGTCCTCATTTTTAAGTGCTCATGGACCAAAGTGGGATCCATGTCGGGTGACAAGTAGTTCTATTTAGTATATGTTACCACTATATTGCAAAGTAATATATAGATATGGGCATAGAATATAGTAGTCCAAGTGTTTTTAAAGCTTAGCTTTTCTGCTGACTGGTTGTAAGACGCAAAATCAGTTTCGTCCGCTGAAGTATTATTAAGCCTGTTTGCCTGTTAGATGTATTAAATAAATTAGTAGGTGTTAAAGTGCTTAGACCATCTCTGGCTTTAAGTTGGCACCTCAATGAATATTTTTGTTTTTTGTTTGTTTGCTTGTTTGTTTGGTTAAGTGTTGTGGTACAGGGTTGGGTCAAGATGAAAGTGGCAGCTTTCCTCACATACTGTCTAGTAAATCAGGAAAGGCTCCAGTAGAAGACATTCCTTTTTACCTGAGTCTGTTCAAATGCTCAGGCGCATTTTACGTGGCAGAGAGGTTAATGGCAGAGAGTTTCATTTTGAAAACAAAATGTATAAAAGTCATGGAAACATGCAAGGGAACAAAATATGAGATGTTGGAGAGCTACCAGTAGTTCAGTTTGTTCTTTCTCAACAAACGGTTTTGAAGAAGAAATGAGATCAGTTACCTGAAACCACTTTGTAAGCTATCAGGCATTTAAAAATGCCATTCCTTTTGTATTCCTCCTCATCCCCCTGAGCAAGTGAATAATGGAATCTAATACAGGGAAATCGTCTTCTAAGAAAATTATGTTGCCAGAATAATTGATGAGAATTCAAAAGAGGACGATATTTGGGAGTGAAGAATTTTTGCTTACCTGAATGAAAATGTTAGATAGGCTTAACATTTATTTTATAATTTAAACTTGAATAGGATATGTGTTGGGCAGCATGATTTGACTCATTGAGTGTCTAAATTGTGTTGCAGAAATTCACTGGGTTAAAAATCTTGCTATGTGACTTGGACAGGTCTTATCAGTTTCTTTCAGTTTTAGCTTCCTTGTCTGTACAATGGGGCCGATAATGTATGTCTCATATTGTAAGGATTAACATGGAGAAGTAGAAGTGCAATAATTATTTTCTTTTATATCCACTGTACTTAAAAAAATCTTTAAAAATCATATATTAACTGAACTATTTTGCTTCAGATTTCATGAGATTATAAGAATAAAGTGTATAACACTAAAATGCAAAGTAAACCTTTTACCTGTAAAATTTATACAGTGCATTCTTCAAAAAAGAAAGTAGTTTCATTTCTTTAAAAATTTTGGCTCTGTGCAATAAACAGGTAGATTTTAATTAATTTTTTAGGGCAAGTCATTTTTAAATATTTTTAACAGCTATTATATAGTCTTACATTTTAAAAACAAGCTATCTGAGGGATAATTTATGTATAGAATTGGTGAGATTAATCACTTTATAAGTAAGCCTAAGGGGAACACTATTCACTAAGTCATTATTAGCTTTAATTTTTGTTGTAGGTGTTTAAATTGCGTTTTGCCCAAGTTATTCATATTAGTAAGTGTGGTTGCGTTCATCAAATATAATAACTTGGGAATTTCTTTGAAAAGATAAACATTTTATATAGAACAGTGAGTAGACAAGTTAGCTTATACATTCTAAAATAATTATTTTCCTAAAAGAAAAACTGTGAATTAGGTCAAGAAATATTTGAAGTTAATAACTAGTGATACCAAATAATGGTTCTAATTTTTTTAAATATATAGTTTGACTCAAAGTATTCTTTTTTTTCTAGTCTTTTGTTGCTCCCTCTTTTTTTTTTTCTTTCTTCTAATGTTTCTGTTGCTTGGTCAAGTCATATATCTCTTGGCTAGTTTTGCTGGAAACTTCTGCTTGTTCTTCTTACCTCTAAGTTTGTCACCCATCTTGTCACCCTTCAGGTGTTTATACTCTCTTTCAAGATACTGCTTTTTCTGTAGTATGTTATTACTTGAAGTTTATATCAACTCACTTTTGTTCAGATAAATGTTTAAGAACCTTAACTGCTGCCTTTTCCACTTGGTCCCTAGACTATTACCCCCCAACCCCCGGCCCAGGTAATAATGTCTGCTCCTTCCCCACGTGAAACTTGTTTATCTGTTTCTTTTTATTTATTTGTCTTTTTTTTTTTTTTAATAGCACACGTGGCATGAGTCATATATACCTATTTCTTAATTCCTCTCACCACTTTTAAAACCAAGCTTAAACTTTATTACTTTTCAGATGGTCATAACTTACTAGTTAGTCCCATCTGACTGCTCATTTTAATTTTTTGGGAATTACATACTCAAGAAATTTTATAGTTTTTATATTCATTCTTGCTTGTGAATTATGCCTTAACTTCTTGAAAAAAGTTTTGTTTTCATGTATGTGTCATTTATAGACTGTTTAAAGGAGAAAGGTGATTGTGCTCTACTGTTTCTGTATTATCTCTTGCCAACACACTGCATATAATGACTGAGTATTATAAATGTCCACTCATGACTGATTAGGTGCTTACAGTGGCTTCTTATCCTGGCTATTTTTCTTAGAGAGAATTGAGTCAAAATTTGGATTCATATCTCATGTATAAATATGTTGACTTAAAATATTTAATATTAATTATATTAGTATTAATGGTAATAACTCTGTTGAGACTGTCTTTAGCATTTAATTAGGCTGGTTGATCCAGACCTTTGATGGAAGGTGTGTTTTAAAATTTTTTATTTGTTAGCATTTAGTAAAATAAAAAAAATATAAGGCAAGTAAGTGACATTTTTGGATCACTATTTTTATTTACTTAGAATGAAATTTGAGTTAGTCTTCAACTGTGACTTAAAAATTATTTCTCAAAAATAACAAAATTAAGGAATCAGTAAGAGCAGGCATACTAGAGTAGTGAATGATATTGCTATACTAAAGCACTTTGTAACCTTGAAATTGCAAAATTCCCAAATTGCAAAACCTTTAGTATATATTATTGTGTAATATAATTTCTGTTTGTAGTGGGGACAATATATATTGCATACTCCAAAGAATACAATAGATTTTAGTGTTTTCATTTTATGTAAAAATTTGTTGGTGATTCTTGTTATATTTGTTGAGTTTAGTCAAGTAGACCAGTAATAAAATCCTAAATGGATGTAATAATTTAATGCTTGGCTAGGATTTTTTTTTTACTGTTTTCTATTATAATATTGACCAAACCATTTAACAGGTGATAGTATTGCTCTAAAGATTGTAGAATAATTAAAAATATTAGAAAATAAATTGTTAATATTTCAGAACTTGACTGAAAAGTTGCTGAAGAAAGAATTGGACTACACTCAGTTAGAGGAGAAACATAATGAAGAAACTGTGAGTAAAAAGAATGTACAAGCAAGTCTTCATCAAAAAGACCTGGACTGTCAACAGCTTCAGTCAAGATTATCTGCATCTGAAGCCTCACTGCAGAGAATACAGGCAGAACTAGGTGAAAAGGGAGAAGCTACTCTAAAGCTTAAAGAAGAATTATCAGAAGTAGAGACCAAGTACCAGCAACTTAAGGCAGAGTTTAAACAGCTACAACAACAGAGAGAAGAAAAGGAGCAGCATGGGTTACAACTCCAGAGTGAAATTAATCAAGTAAGAGATGTTACTTTTACTGATCATTCCCCCTGTGGTTTCTTCCTACTGTGCTACCATGTTTGATGGTTATTTGATCATAATATATAGTTCATTAACAAATTGTCATTTTTAATTAACTTTATTTTTACAAACTGTAGTACTGAGTCAGATAATTTCCTTTGACTTCAATATAGTATTGATGTGAAATGTGGATGGATTAATATATATATAAGTATCTGGTACATGGTAGGTGTTCAACAGGGCTTAGCCATTGTAATTAATTCACATTGTTCAGTATTATTTAATTGAAAAATTCTTTTCTTTTTTTATTATCAAATTTTCAGAATATAATTATTGTAAAACCTATAGTTTAAGAATGATATATTTTGAAAGAAGAAAATAAAGTACTTACGATATTTTTATAGGTAAATAATATTTGTCAGGGAAGTTTTAATGTAAGTTTTGATTTTTTCATTAATTTTTTTAAGCAAAGGTATAGACAGGAACAAAAGCAAGTAGGCAGGCAGGATGAGAGAGGAGGAAGAAGCATTTTTATTTATTTTATTTAGTTGTTCATCTTGGTGAAACCAACTCCTTGGGCGATAATGTGGATTGTGCTTAATATTTTTACCAGTATTGTATATTATTATAGCATATGTATCTTTCTTCAGGTGTAAAGATCATGTGTTACTCATTTTTCATCCATGCTACCTGATATACTGTTAGTTAAACAGCCAGTGTTTTAGTGAGTAGTGACTAAATGAATAAATGCAGAGATTCATAATGGAAGGAAACAGACTTGGGTATATCAGTGAATAACAAAATTAACATATCTTTGATTTTCAGTTCAGATGAACAAAGTAAGCATTTATGTTTTCTGAAAGGTGATCATGTAGTATTAGTCAGAAAATACAAAATGAATAGGATACAGTACCTACCTTCTGTGATTATATAAATGTCATTGAAGATAAAACAAATACTATCCTATACCAAAGAATATGAAAGTTGTGATGAAACAGTCCTCTGTACTGTAGGAAGAGTTCTTCTCCTCTTTTTCCCTTACATAGTACTTCACAATTTACAATTATTATTATTATTATTATTATTATTATTATTGTTATTAAAGATATAGATCAGGAATGAAGGCAAGTAGGTAAGTAGGCGGCAGGAAGAAAAAAGAGATAGAAACTTAAAAAATTTTTTTATTTAATGTTTCATCTTGGTTGTCCCCCGGCCCCTGGGTCCTTTGGATGTACATGGACTGTTCTTAGCTGGGGCCAGCTGACCTAACTACTGCTCTACTAGAGTGTGCCAGTTGTTTTATGCAGTTATGTAATCAGGAAAACCTTTGTGAGAGAAGTTTGGTGCTCAAAATTATGAATATTGGATAGGTTTTGACAGGTGATGGTTTGAAGATAAGAGTAGCTTCCAGGCAGAAGGATTAGTGGCAGGAAAGTAATGTAAGAGCCAGAAAGGGATACTGACTTTTAAAACAGGGCATATCTAGAAGGAGTAAAGTATTATGACTGGAAATATCATTTGAAACTTTATTATACAGCGTCTTGAATAGCCGGCTGCAGAAATCAGGCTTTATTTGGTTGTCAGTGGGTAGAGAGGCATCAGGAATTTTTGAAAACTGACACGTAGATTTTTATATCAAGACTTGAATATGTGATTATTTGGTACAGTCACAATTGTATACAAGATAAAAAAAAAGTTAGTGAAGACCATCCTTCTAGTCATATCATACATCTCTAGATTTTACCTTCATGATATGTCTCAAATCTGTCTACTTCTCTTCATCTACACGGCCGCCACCCTTAATCTGATTGACCATCATTGCTCATCTGAGCTACTGGGTTAATCTTACTCATTTCCCTTATTTTAGAGACTCCCTTAATCTATCTCCATACAGAAGCCAGAGGTATCTTTTTAAAACATGAAGCGTTGCACTCTTTCCTCTGCTTAGCACCTGCCAGTGTCTTTGCATAACACTTCGAATGGAATCCAAATATCTTACTTTGACATGTAAGCCTCTTCTTCATAATATGGCCCACACTACCTGGCAGTTATAGTTTGGATTCTCTGCATTTTAAGAAGAATAAGAAGGAGAGAACTGTCAGGGTGTTGGTTAAGGACGAGGATAAATTAAACACATTATCTCTGTTATGGTTTCTGTTTTAGTTAGATGGAAGTAATTTTCTACTCTAGACATTAACTTTGGTGTTCTTTATCAATAAAGATGTGTTCTGATAGCCACAAATTGTTCCATAGCATAAGGAAACAGTGACTGTCCACTTTTCTGACAGTACTTTACATTTTCCTTGCTAACTATGAATTTTTAGGGAGAGATGTGCAAATAGAGGATGAAGTGTAAATATGGTACAAAGGCTATAGATTCCGTTCTTTTCCAATTTAAGATGAACGGTTTCGATTGAAAACAACTGCATAGAATGCTTCTTATTAATTTTTATTTTCTAAGGCACATGTATTTGATTTTATGAGTTGTCAGACTGGAATGTAGAGGCATTCTTTGTTAACCTTGCCAAATGTCTTGCATCCTTATCTTTGCAACTCTTTTTTTGTTTGTTTGTTTTATATTCTCAGCACTTACACAGTAATTCTTTTGAATTAAGACCAACTGACACTCCTCCTCTGTCCCACCAGGAAATAGCCCAACTGTTACTCCTGGGAGCTTAAGGGAAAATAACAAATTTCTTGAGAAAGTGATGGTTTTTAGCTCTAGATTGAATGAATTGTCACTGAAAAAAAAATATTCTTTCCTTGATTTTATTTAGAATTATGTGCTCTGTTCAATACTCAAATGTAAGAAGTCAGTCGTGCCAATATAACAGTATGAATTACTGTGGAATAGGTCTGACTGTGCCATAAGTGCTTTCATTTTTTGTTCGATTTTATTATTTTGAATACATTTGAAGTGATTCTAGCGATTATTCTAACAATGTCTACACAAGAGCCTTTGATCTGCTATATTTTTTTAAGCAAGGGTATAAAAACCCACAAAAAGCAACAACCCCACAATGGGATGTTTATCATGTATTTTTTGTGATTTATAGCTTAGGAAATTAAAATTCAGTGAAAGTTAAATCCTTTATAAGATCTTAGATTCCCTCAAAATAATGTGAAAATTAAGCTATGCTTATATTGGTTCAAAACAACATCATTATTTAGAAAATAGTTGTGACAGTGATGGTGGAGATGTGTTTGTGTACATGGGTATCTACTTTATTTTTGCTTTATTGAAGCTGCATAGCAAACTTCTGGAGACAGAGCGCCAGCTCGGGGAAGTGCATGGTAGGCTGAAGGAGCAGAGGCAGCTTTCAAGTGAGAAGTTGATGGATAAGGAACAACAAGTGGCTGATCTCCAGCTCAAGCTTTCTCGTTTAGAAGAACAGGTAAGCTGGCATTTCAAATGAGTGTATATTAGCAAATTGATCGATATGTTCGAAACATTGTTAAATATTGAATATTGTTCAGATTCAACCTTTTGCCCAAACTTTTTGGGCATTTGTTTTTTAAACTTTAACTTGTGACTCTTCTGCGCCCCCCAGCAGCCTGCTTATTAACTGCATTAAACTTGTTCTAATTGTAGTCCCTCGAGTTACCAACAGAATTGTAGCTGGCAGCTTTATGTGGGTGAATCTGTGTCAGACTGGTGAAGGAGGTGTCTTCCCCTATGAGGGACCACTGCTTATGTAAGAGTGAAAAATGAGCAGTTAATGAGGGTCATTTTGACATGTAGTTGGTGCATATAAACTTTGCGTTTGCACTGAAGGATTTTCACTTTTGAAAATAAAGCATAAGATTAAATACAATCCTAATTAAGGGGTAGTTCTTAAAAAGGTAACCATTATTTGGTTAAAGAAAAAATTATCACTATGTCCAACTAGATTTGAACAAATACTGAGAATTGAAACCTGTTAATTCAGCAGTAGATTTTCTTCTAGACTCAAAATCCTAAATGTGGTAAATGGTCCCTTTTTTCAATAAGTGCTAATTGTCATTGTGGGAAAAATAAAACAAATATTGATGCAATATTGTGGATTAGACCATCGTTAGAAAATTTATATGTGACAAATTTCTTGATCATATTAGTAGACAAAAAACATAATAAACTAAATGCAACATGGAGAAAGAATTGTGCTCGTCTTAATAACTGTGTTCTGCTATGATGACAGCTTATTCGCAGGGAATAGTTTTTTAATCATAAAATTAAGATTCTTTAAGTAATAAATTTTGCTTTTAAAGTTGATGTGTCTATATTGTATGTTTCTGAATTTACTGAATTGTGAGATTTGAAGTAGCGAGAGATATTTATGAATGATAGCCCTATGTCTTTTAAGATGTCAGCTGACAGTGCACTGTTTTTTAAGTTGAAGGAAAAAGTAACAAATTCCACAGAATTGCAGCACCAGCTAGATAAAATGAAGCAGCAGCATCAAGAACAACTTGCTCTTCAGCAAAGCACCACAGCAAAGCTCCGAGAAGCTCAGGTAAACGGCACTTGAATTCTTAGTCTTTTAAATAAGAATTAGCCCGATCATTATTTTTCATTGTGCTAAAACTAGATAATGCAAAATACTTGATTATGAAAGGTTTCGATGATTTTCAACATGTGGATGATTAGAAAATTTGTCTATTGATTGCTATTGTTGAGCATTTTCTCTACAGCATTTTGAAATTATGATTCATAGATTTATTGCTTTGTATGAAAATCATTTATTAAATTTCTGTTATTAAACTTATGTAGTTAAATAAAATGTATTTATACATTTTACTTTATCATAATTACTTTATTATTTAAAATAGATAATTTTTAAATGCAGATAATACTTCCTGGTTTAGCTAGCCCAGTTTAAAAAAACAATATCTTTCCTACAGTAGAACATAGTGTTTATTGATTATGTCTTTCCTTCTTTAGAAATACCATATGAGTATAGAATATTAATTAGAGTATAGAAAACATAAGCAATTAGGTTAAATTTATACAGATTCTATAGCATAACTTAGAAGATTGAGAGAAGTTAAATAGCTGTTTTGTTATAGTAAGGGGAGGAGGGTCCTAAGTGTTGGAAATTGATTTAACTTTGACTTTCTTTTATTCCTTTATTTTTTTCATTAATTCAGTGAATATTATTGCATGTGTATGTCGTTGTAGGATGCTAAACACTGAGAATAAACAAATGAAAGCACAGTACCTGCCTTCTAGGAAATGGCAATCTTACGATATTTAACAGAAACAATGTTGGAGTTCAAAAGAGGCAATGAGTAATGTGCCTGGATTTTCCCTTTTGAGTTTGGAAAGTGATGCGGAAGTCAGATGGACAAAGATCAAAATATTGGATTCATTTACTTGTTCTTTTATTCAGTTAGTCAACAAATACGTTTTAATACTCTTAACCAAGGAAGCGATTTTTATGGATATGATAGTAAAGAAAACAGACAAAACTGTCTCTTCTCATGGCGAGGGAGGCCAGCAATAGTTTCAATAAATAGGCAAAATGTATAGTGTAAGGGCTATGGAGATGACAAAAGGGATATAGGGGTAGGGACTCTCTGGGGAGCTAGAGTGGAATTGCAATATTAGGTAGGCTTGCCAGGCAAAACCTTTCTGAGAAGGTGAAAGATCTGAAGAAAAGGAGAGTGAGGACTATCAGAAAGAAGAACATGGGTGTGTAAAGCGGCCCTAAGTGAGTCTAAGGTACATCAAAAGCCAGTGGCTGGAATAGTGTGAGTAATGAGGACAAAAGGTACACAGTCACATAACATGTAGAATTTCACAGATAATTTTAAGAATTTTACTCTGAGCAACATGAGGAATCATTGGAGAGTTCTGAGCAAGGGAGTAACATGATTTGACTTACAACTTCATAGGACTGATTACTCTGGCTGTTGTTTTAGGAGTAGGCTCTAGGAGCACATGAGTAGAAGAAAGAAACTACCCTGGAGATTGCAGTGATCTAGACAAGAAATGATGCAGCTTGAGCCAGAGTGGAACTAGTGCACATCGTGAGAAATAATTAGATTTTAGATAGATACGTTTTAAAGGTAAAGCAGACAGATTTATTGATAGGTTGATGTGGGAATACTGAGAGACATGTAAAGGATGAGGCAAAGAATTTTAGCCCTGCTATGTGGAAAGATGGAGGTCAAGCAAGAAGAATACTGAGGAT
Source organism: Solenodon paradoxus (assembly GCA_004363575.1). Classification (NCBI taxonomy): domain Eukaryota; kingdom Metazoa; phylum Chordata; class Mammalia; order Eulipotyphla; family Solenodontidae; genus Solenodon; species Solenodon paradoxus. The sequence goes on from RJWH01001829.1 coordinate 74,751, forward strand.
CTTACTGTGTTTGGCAATATGGGGGTGATTGATGACATTGATAGAATAGAGTCAAAAGCCTGATACTGAGGGTTCAAGAGAAATGGGAAGACAGAAGTAGTTTGATAAAATAAATAGAGGTGATTCTAGGAATTTTACTATAAAGAGCAACAAAGAAAAGGAGCAGTTAATCTGAGGGAGAGAATTTGGTATAGTTCTTTAGCCGGGTGGACTTTCTTACACTGTACCCCAGAATTGATTATTTTTTAAAGGAAAGCTGCAGCAGGAATGAAAGTGAGTAAGCAAGCAGGCAGGCAGGAAGAGGGAGGAGGAGGAAGTACTTTATTTTATTTAGTTGTTCATCTTGGTTGTTTCACCCTGGCCCCGGGTCTTGAATCTGGTCCTAGGGATGTTTGTGAACTATGTCTGGTGACTGCCGGGGGTGTGCCCCAGAATTAAATTAATTCATTAAGTCACAGACAGAGATGGAAATGCCAGTTTCACCTTCTCAAAGGCAGATTGTCTTTCAGACTAGGGAAGAGCAAAGATAAGTTGAACTTGCTTAGTTTCTTATTCCAAAATTTTTAATTAGTTAACTTCTCATTTCCTGGGGAGAAATAAAAGGATCATAAAGAGACCAGACAAAATCCTTATGAAAAGTTCTAAAAACTAATTAAAGTGGTGTAGTGAGTGTAGTTCTAAGTGTGTATGTCGATATACACTTATTATAGTAGCTTGAGGACAATTACTTAGGCTGGATAGAATCTGGAAAAGAGCAGTCACTTCTTGCAAATGACAATCTGGATTGCAAAGATGGTGATAATGAGGAATAAACTCTGAGGAGAAGTTACAAGGGCAAGGATATTGAAGCTGTTATGAACTCAATGATTAAATTTTACTGGCTCTTAAAAGTTAGAGATTAGACAAAAGACATGGGTAGGCATTAGACATGGTTCAATTTATGTATATGACATCTATCCTTGAAGATAGAAAGGGATTGAAGATCTTAAAATAGAAGTACCATAGCCAGACTGGGTTTTTAAATAGATTATTCTTGCGGTTGTTTGAAAAATATTACCTCAGAGGGAGTATTCTGAAGCTAGAGAGCAGTTAAAGGACGATTCAATGAAAAATTATCTTAATTCAAACAATTGTTAAAAATGTCATGGAGACAAATATGAGTAATACCTGGGAGATAAAATAAGTCATAGTTGCTGGCTTAATAAATTGTAGGGGATGAGAGAGAAAGGGAATGACTTCTAGACTGATAACATTGGGTGCTACGGTAAATGAGTTAGTGAATGTGAAATGACCATTTTATGGGGAAATGTGATAGTTCTGCTCTTGACTTGTCTTGACTTAAAATGTAGAGGAGGAGACTGTGCTGTAGCTTCTCTCAGCTTTGAGAGACATCAGGACATATGGGGCAAACAGAATGATTAGAGAAATCAGTCAGCTGGGAGAGAGAAGAGGAGAGAAAGACGACTGACGGGCAGTGAGAGACTCGGGAAGCCCAGCTCCTCAGGGGTCGGTGTGCAGGGGAGAGCAGTCCAGTGAAGGGAATGAGCAGCGTGACTAAAGAGAACCCGACAAGCATCAGCTGAAGGACTGGCAGAGCCAAGAGTGGGAGCAGTCATTAACTTCAAGTGTGGGAGTGTGGTGGGGATGCCCAGTAGATTAAGCAGGTAAGAAGTAAGTTAGTGATCTTGTTAAATACAGAAATGCGATAAAAATGATTATTGATTCATGAGTAAATGAAAGACGAGGGAGTTGGGAAAATAAATAGTTAATTACTTTTGAAATTTAAATGTGAATGGCATAAAGAGTAGTCAAAAGCTGGAGTGGAGCATGATCTGGGAAGTGCTTTTGAGAGAGACACCTGAACATATTTATAGTCTGAGACAAAGGGACTGGTAGAGAGTGAATAAATGAGGATATTGGAGGGGAGGTGACTGAAGGAATAAGGTATCGATAAAAAGCTATGTTGTCACTGATTTGGTAGGTGGTGGTAAATTTGAACTCTGAAGTTTAAGGAAAGGAAGTGAATATGGAGATATACATATAATTTTAAAAGTGAAGGACTGGAAAATCAAGGTAGATTATTCCTGCAGATTCTAATTTTTTTGGGAGGGTTAGTGTTAGGCAGGCAGATATTGAGAATTTGGAGAAGAAAGTGAAACATCTAAATAGTTATCAAGGGGGATGTGTAAGGGGAAAAGACCTCACTCAAGTGAAAAGATTGACAAGATAATTCTGAGTGTATCTTAGAGTATAAACATGTGTAGTGTCACCAATATACAGAGTTTTAGTTTTTTTTTTTTTTCTTTAACAGGACTTAGAAGTTCAACAATGGAGAAAGCATTGGAGGAATTGAAAGGACTAGTTTTTTTTTGGGTGGCTGTATGGAAATTTTGGGATGAAAAATGTATAGAATGTTGCCGGAAGAATAGTTCAGAGATACATGAGATCAGGAGGAGAAGATAGGCATATGCTCAATATGCTAGAAGAAAATTAAGGTCAATGTCTTGTTGACATTAAAGAGCAGAAATGAGGTCATGAAACTGGGAGAAGTCAAGAGTTTTAGTCATAGAGTAGGATAGTTGAAAGATTTCTTTTGGAATAATTTCAGATAATTTAAGATCCTATATGTGAATAATTGAAATTAGAATGGGTAAAGGTCCAGGAATTAAGATAATATGAATGTTAAGGCTGTTCTCTTAATTCTCTATGTATTTTGTATTTCCCAGGAAATTGGCAGAAATTGGGATTGAGAGAAAGACTAAATCAGGTCTCAAGTCTTCAGTGAATGAGGTAGGGATTTATAGATGATAGCAACACAGAGTAGAGGGTAGAATAAATGAATGGTGTACTCTCCAAAGTAGCATGAAGCTTTTACATAAGGGAGAGAGTAATGGTGATGAAAAAATAAACGAAAAAAAAAAAGGTCAGCGTTCCCTGCTTGCCCAGCAGAGTAGGCCTCATATATCAGAGAGGGTTGAGGGGGCATCAGCATCTGTAAGTGGAGAACGACATTTTCTTTATGACTTGGAAATAGGGACTGTGGTAGAGAAAAACTTAGACCTTGAAATATGGTTCCAAGAGATGAGTAAAATGGAGAGAGAAAGGAGTTATTGGGGACAGGAACAGTGGTTGAGAAGAAAGAAGTTAGGTTGCCATTCATCATTTTGTTATTGAAGCTTAGAATGATGAGAAGCATAAATGAAAGTAACTGATCTCAAATATTTTAATATTAACAGAAATCACTGAGAGCTACAGGTAGTTTTTGGCTCTGTTGCAGCAAGGTAGTGTGAGCTATAAGCTTTGCAGAGGGGCTGGTTATGGCTTTACTCTGTATAAAGGCTCGCTTTCTCGCTCCAGTTGGTTGAGGCACAGACAAAGGTCAAACTGCAGCAAATGTTATGGGCATTGTTCTGGATGCTTTTTGCATTGTGTTCTGTGTGACATTAAGTCCCTTGGTAAAGTAAAGGAAGAGGGATCCTTGATGTTTGTAGAAGAAATCGACTGAAGTATTGAAATGAGGCTCCATGAGTGTGTGTGTGTCAGTGTAATCATTTATTCTTCTGTTCTTTGAACAAATGTCTTAGAACATATGTGTCTTTGATACTTCAGTGAATAACACAGACACAAAAGATCACCTTTGTGGAACATGTACTCTAGAGAGGTAAAAGTACAAGTATATTATTTAAATGTTGTAGAAAGGAGAAGGGAGTATAAAAGGTTGCAGTTTTTAATGTAGTGTTCAGGATAGGCCTGACTGCACAGGAAACATGTGAGGAAGCACTCGAAGGAGTGGATATGCCATGTGACTTTGTGGAAGAAGTGTTTTAGGTAGAAGAACAATTAGTGTAAAGGCTCCATAGTGTGATTCGGGATAATGAGGGGTCCCATGTGTCTAAAATGGATTGAACAAGAAGAAAAATAGTAGGTGGTGAGGTCAGAGGTTTGGCATAAGGATGTGGTGAATTGAAGGTGTTTTGTTAAAGTCTACTTGTTATCAATAATATAGATTTATATTACTAAATATATAATTCTAATTATTTGAGTAAATTTCTCACATTAAAATGTAATAATAAAAAAATCTAATACTAAAAGTTTGAATCATAAACTTCAATATCATTTTTAATTTGAGGTATAACATTTTAAGTTCTCTATCCTTAAGGTAGTAGTTTTCAATTCTTTACAGAATGATTTGGAACAAGTACTACGTCAAATTGGTGATAAGGACCAAAAGATCCAGAATCTTGAAGCCTTATTACAGAAGAGTAAAGAAAATATATCCTTACTAGAAAAAGAAAGAGAAGATCTTTATGCAAAAATTCAAGCTGGTGAAGGAGAAACTGCTGTTCTTAACCAGTTACAAGAAAAAAACCATACATTACAGGAACAGGTAAGCTTGTCAAATATATTCTATTTCTAAAATTTACTTTTATCTCTAAATCTTACTAAATACGTTATTCAATGATTCTTCATTTCCTCATTTTAATACTTTTTTATATTAGGCATTTTTGACAAATACCACCTCATTTACCATAGAGATCAATTGCTACTATAGAGGTGAAAGCAGGTTAACGTGAATGACAAAGGAAATCTCAGTTTTTACCAGTTTATGACTTTAATCTTTTTGACTCATTTGAGGAGAGTACCGATGTTGTTCATACTGCATGCTTACCTCATGACATTTTGTGATGTTTAGAAAAATGAATAACAACATATATTCATAAGCTTAAAGTACCAATCAAATATTAGTTGTTACTGTGTATTGGTTTTATAAGAGGCTTATCATACTTTGATAATATATGCCTTTGGATAATATGTAACTAAAGATAATTTTGATAGGTTATCTTATTCTGTCATTCATATATAGTCTAAAAGAAACAAAATGTAGATGAATGCTTTTCAAACTGCAAAGAATTTACAGTTGCTTTTGGGGGAGGAGTTGTCTAATAAGAGAAGTGTAATTATCTAAATAATAAAGTTTTAAAACAAAATATCAGTAAGTCATTTCACCTAATTTGAAAATTAGACTATAGTACAAAAATTTTTCTCCAAATGTCAGTTAGCCTTCAGAGTTAGTTACCAGTTTCATGAAGATTTATTTAAGGCTAGTTGTAATTCAAAGTTGTTTACAACTTGATATTGATCAGGAAGGCTGTACATTAATTTAAAAAAGAAATTAAGAGAATACAATTTATCTCTAGGTGAATTTTATTTCACATAAATTATAGCTTAACAAAAAGATTTAAAAATAGAAATTTCCAAATTTGATCTTATTTCTTATTTTAAGACATTATGTTTACTTAATTTTGGAAACCTGTGACTAATTTTTCTTAAAATTGTTGCGATAACCTATCATATAACTTCTGTTTTCATAGAACTTAAATTTGAATTTCTTAGTTCTTATTATGTATCATTTGTGACCTTTGTAATTAGAGTCTTGCTTGTATGGTAGGTAACTCAGCTAACAGAGAAGCTAAAGAATCAGTCAGAAAGTCATAAACAAGCCCTGGAGAACCTGCATGACCAGGTGCAAGAGCAGAAAGCACATCTTAGAGCTGCACAAGACCGTGTCCTTTCCCTAGAAGCGAATGTCAGTGAATTGAATGGTCAGTTAAATGAAAGCAAGGAGAAAGTCTCCCAACTTGACATACAGGTAATACTGAATTATGTTGTAAAATATGTATTTAATATGATTAAGCACCAATTTTAGACCCTCAAATGTTTTAAGTACTCTCCTTCCCTCCCTTCCTCACTTATTAATAGAAAAAAATTGGGAATACTAATTAGATAAAGGGTATGTTGATAAAAGATCGTGTTTTGATAGTTTATTGAGAGCTTTCTTGTTTGCTCCCCTCCCCCCATTCTCTGGCAATCTATACTTCCTGAAGGCACTGGATCTTTTGGCTTATCTTTATTTTGATGAAGTCATGATTATTTTTGAAGTTCACACTGGTTTGATTTTATACCTTTAGATTACTTTGTGAAATAATTTTACTTTGATTTTTATCTTTAAAGATTTTATTAAAAATGCGTTTGTAGGTATCATTATGTATTTTAATTTATATTTTTTCAGAAGCCGATATAGCAGTCTTGCTCAGTGAGTCAATCTTTTTCTATTCTTACAATTGACTTCATACTCTGTACTATAGTAGAGAAAGGTGTAGGTCTTCTAAGCCTGATTTTGTATACTTTAGAGAATAATTCCACCAGAATTAAGAATTTTAATAAAATAACTGGTATATTTATTAGAAACTGGTGAAAGAGAATACTTATTTTTTAAAATATAAACATTTGTTAGATGAATTATAAGACTGATAACAACTGTAGTGTTATATTATTAATAAAAGGCTGTCAACCAGAAGTGCTTATTCAAAGGATCTTGGCTGTGACTTTTTAAAAATAAAATAAACAAAGATAGTTAAGGTGATCTTTTTTTTCCTGGAGTGTGCTTGAATTGCACAAACGTCTTTTTTAAACTATTCCCCAGTTTGGATCCTCTAACATACCGTTCGATCCCTGCTTCCAAGATACTCCCCAGTATACACGATCATGGTAGAGTCAAGGTTAGTTATTATGTACATAATTGACAGCACCTCTGGAGAGGGTTCTTCACTATCCTTAATTACTCTTTTAAGAACTTTAATGCAGCTGTTTCAACAGTGTTGCTGTAGCAATTGGCACTTTCTAGGTAAGTCTGAATTTATTGCAAATATAGGCTGGCAGAGGGTCCGGTTATATAAATAGGTACATTTTTTTCCCCCTCTCGCAACAGAAGCATTTCTGAAATAAGGTAAACCTGTGGGACTATTATTTAATCTCTAAATTTTTGTATGTTACATGTTCTTGAGAGAGATCACATTTAGTCAAAGCATAACTATATTCAGAGATTGTTCGCAATTATCATGAGATAGATGAGTGCCATATAAATGAAGCTGACTTATGCAAAAATAAATTATTCATTGTCTGGTATATATACTTCAAGTAGTATAGATTTACTGCATATAGTTGAAGTGTAGATTTAGTTTCACTTTTAGTTCAGAGTAGATGGACAGATCTTGTTACAACCATTATTTTTGAAAATTTAAGTAGCTATTGAGAAAGGATACTTTAAATTTTTGTTTTTGTTTAAAATTACACCTATTCTGTAAATTTTAGGTTTCTTGTCTTCATTGATCTTCTCTTAAACCATCTAGAAGAATGTCCCCCTTCTACCCTTTTTGAATAAGAGACTTTAATTGCAAATATGTATTTTATCTTTTTCCTACTCTTTTGCTTTTTGTGTTGTACGTGAATTGTGATAGAGTTATTCAAATACTTAACAGAATTTTAGTAATAGGACATCTTTTTTGCTTGATATTATTTAAAACTTATTGTTGAAGACTGAACTTTTAATGTGTCATTTCTCAACTGTTACAAGCATCGCAAGTAAAACTGGTTAAGTGAGACGGTATTAGGGAATATTGAATTGCACAAAGCAGTTCTAGTTTCAGTGGCTGTCTTGAATCTTGGAATTCTTGATTATCTTTGGAGTTATTTGCATAGTTACTTAGTTTATAGTAATAGTAGATAAACTTCAGATACCTACTTTTGAAGAATGCAGTGGCCATTTTCAGTTAAAAAATATTTCTTTCTTAGCAAAGGGTTGCTAGAATGTTTGGTATCATTTTTTCCTTTATCTTAAGATAATTTAGGAGTTTTCTCTTTACTATGGGAAATGATCATGTACATATTTTCAATATCTAAATCCTTTTTTTTGCTAAAGAATGTAAACAATAATTTAGTGACAAAGACATGTATGTTCAAGAAAGGCGATCGGGAACTAAATACGAACTAAATGATTTATAAATTTTGTTACAGATTAAAGCCAAGACTGAGTTATTATTATCAGCAGAAGCAGCAAAAACTGCTCAAAGAGCAGATCTTCAGAATCATTTGGACACTGCTCAAAATGCGTTACAAGATAAGCAGCAGGTAGGGGAATCTGATGCAGTTTCATACGACAGCCTGATGCTTTTGTGTATATAAAGTGCTTTGGTATGTTTTTGTAAATGTGTCCAAAACTGATACTCAGTTTTATATAATTTTGTGATAGATTTGCTTTTTTCCCCTTAATTCCTCCTTGAATTCGGAATCATTTGACTAGTATAAGTAGTAGGTATAGAAGTCAGATAGATGGAAATAAAAATATCATCTTTGTTCTTGATAAGCTCAGCTGGTGTGCAGCTGTCCTTGGGCTTCCTAAAATTCAATTTCTACCCTAGACTAAACTTTGGTGTGGAGCTGAAATATTTACTCCCAGTTGTTGAATTATTGCCTCATTCCTCAAGTGCCAGTGATTCAGAAGGAGAGACAGGCTTCCACACATGTTTGTAGTAGGTAGGCTGGGCCATGACCCAGATGTATTTATCACTTGGAAACAGGAAAAGAGTACCATGTGGTCTATCTCAGTAATGAGTTATTCTCTTTTCTTGGGAATAGTGGGACTGCAAGGAATACAGAATTACCTTTTTCAGTATTAAGGAGAAAATAAAGAAATTTTTCTTTTACTGGGTAGCAATTTTTAAAATTACTTTTATCCAAGAAGTGATACTGATTGTCCATTTGTGTTTTGTTTTTTGTTTTTGTTTGTTTGTTGTTGTTGTTTTAAACAATATGCAAGTGCAGGTCTTTGAATATGTAGTGGCAGGTCCTTGAATAACTTTTTTTCCCTCATTACAATGTTGGAGAGAAAGAGGGAATCACTGTTAATGTTGAATAAAATATTATTCAAGAATGGACTTGGTCTTGTATATCACTTTGCTTAAAGTTAGTTTCTAAGAAATTATTAACGACATTGAGAACTTACTGTATATCAAGTTAAAACAAATCTGTTTCCTATATTTACCCTCAACCACAATTCCATTTTCTTTCTTAGATAAAATATTTGCTATTAAATTTGGTATGTATCCCTCTGTACTTTTGTAAGCACTGAACAAGTTATATTGAATGTGTATATTATGTATGTGTGCATATAAACATGTATGCATGTATATGTATGTATGTATGGATATGTATATAAGCATACTCTTTGCACATCTGTTAAATACAAGAAAGAAACCTTAGTAGCAGTCTACTAATCTGTAGGACATTTGTCTAAAAATGACCTTTATCAATAAAATGGAAATTCATGTAATCAGTTATAATGATATTTTAGAAAATAATGTCAGTTTCATGATATACTGCTATGTAAAAAACAAAGGAGGTTACAATAAAACAGTATGTAAAGTGAGACTGTTTTTATTCTAAAAGTGCAAAGAAAAAACTAGAAACTAATAGGGAAAACTGGAAGGAAAGTTATCAAAACATTAAGTGATTATCTGTTGGTGGTAGATTTAGTAGTAATTTTTATTTTGTCCTTTCTGTACAACTAGATATTCCAAATAAATCATAGGGCAAGTATTATAGATATAATCACTGTATTTTAAATTATTTTTTGAACATTGAAAATGTTTCATTATAAATGAGTTATTTTATTATTAGTCAGTTTGATATTCTGTTGTATCTCTTGGCCCCTCAAGTTACTCTTCCCAGAAAAACATTGAAAAGTTATTATGCTATCATGCATACAAATGTAGTACCTTAAATTATGCAAGACTTCAGTTCAGCTCCTTTATATGGGTTGGTAAATATAACCTCTGGTATATTATTAGACTTCTCTGTGGTCTTACTCCAAATAGTTTTTCAAATAAAATTAAAGTTTTCAATTTTGCTGTCACCAAACATTAATAAAGTAAGCTATACCAAAGTCCTTTTCAATTGTACTTTTCTGTAGGAGTTAAATAAGATTACTACTCACTTGGAACAAGTCACTACCAAGTTACAGGACAAGCAAGAACATTGCAGTCAGCTGGAAAGTCAACTTAAAGAGTATAAAGAGAAACATTTCTCTTTAGAACAGAAAACTGAAGATCTAGAAAGTCAAATTAAGGTTTGTATAAGAGAAATTGAATTTAACCATATTTTCTACTAATGTAGCATTGAAAACTGATGACTGGATTTTTAATAAACAAAAAAGGGTGAAATTCTAATATAAAATTTAAAAAATTACTTGTAATTTTTCATGTATTAATTTTGAATTCCATCTTTACTTTTAATTTCTTCAGTAATGGGTAGCTTTTACAAATGACAGTTAACATATATATTGACTCATTATAATGTTTAATTAAAAGAAACAACAAACCAGGATCTAATCTGTCATTATAAAAAACATTATTTTGATGTTGTTGTGAAGGCCCTTTTCTTTCATCGTTTCCATATCTCCTTATTCCAATGTAATATTTCAGATATGGTAAATTTTTTTCCTTTTTAAACTTTACATTATTACTGTTTCTTTCTAATTTTATTAATAAATTTAACCCCTAGTAAACTATGTCTAGCTAATTGCTGACATTAAGATGGTTCCTATACTGTATTTCTTCCATAGAAACTAGAAGCCGATGCTCTTGAAGTTCAAGCCAGCAAGGAGCAAGTTTTGCAGGATCTACAACAGCAAAGACAGCTGAGAACAGATTTAGAGCTTAGAGCCACAGAATTGAGTAAACAACTTGAAATGGAGAGAGAAATGTAAGCTGAACTACTGAAGAGAAATTATAAACAAAGTATTAAATTTTTCTTAAGATTTCAGTTTTGCTACTACAGTGCTCAAAGATATATTAAATATTCCTTTGTGTTGATCCTATAAACGGCTGTTAATGTGAATGAAAAATAAAGCTATCATAATATGGCCAAAGTTATCTTCACTAAAAGGGACTGAACATTAAACTATAAAATTGGGTTCACATCATCTCTTTCAACAGTAATGTAGTACTCATTTCTCTGGGTTAAAGCAGGTTTTAGAATTGTTGACTGATTGGAGTAAATTAACATGAAACTGTCAAATAGAGGGATGCTTATGTATATTGCCTAAGAGCAGTCAGGGTTCTGTTTAAGCCATTGTGTCTTAAAATAGATCACTTCTTATTTAGATAACTTCTATTTTAGCTTTGTGATTGATGCATTTTGGCAAATTGTCTATATTTATGAATATAAGGGAAACACCAGAATCAGCATACCTTTTTAAAATTTACATACTCTGTTTCACATTTTTTAATTGAACATACTCTTGTATATGCCCTCACCCCACCCCTCAAAGAACATTTTCATCACCAGTACAATTCCCTTGTGTGCCCTTCTAGTCAGTACTTTACCATTTCCCTGTATGCAACCATAGTTATGATTTGGATCTCCATAGATTAATGGTGTGTGTTTTTGACCTTTATATAAATGGAATCATGTAGTGTGTTCTTTTTTGTGACTAGTTTTATTTTACTTAATGTGCTTTTCTTTTAAAGAGGAAGGAAAGTAGGGAGGCAGGAAGAGAGAGGAGGAAGAAACATTTTATTCATTCATTCATTTTGGTTGTCTCCACTGACCCTGGGTCTTGAAATTGGGTCCATGGGATTTACGTGGACCATGCCCCAGCTGTAGGCTTAACACTCGAGCCACCAGGGAATGCCTAATATACTATTTTAAAATTCATCCACATAGTCTAATGAATTAGCAGTTCATTCTTTTTTGTTTCATTATTGGTATTTCACTGAGTGAATATACTATAATTTATTTAGTCTTTACTCAATGGATGTTTTGGGGTTGTTTCCGGTTTCTCAGTTGTTATGAATAATAGCTATGAATTTTCTTACACTAGCATTTTTGTGGCATTCCTGGGTCATGATTGGGTAGATGTATGTTTAACTTTATAAGAAACTGCCACATCTTTTTCAGAGCGGTTGTCCTAATGGGAATGTTTCATTTGTTTCACTTTCTTACCTGTATTTGGTATTGACAGTCCTCTTAATTTTAGCTATTTAATGCGTGAAATAGTATCTCATTGTAGTTTTAATTTGCATTTTTCTGATGAAATCCAGCATTTTTACATGTTCTTATTGACCAAGTATCTTCACTTGTAAAGTGTCAGTTAAATATTTTGCCCATTTAAAAGTATTTTTCCACTGGATCTTTTGATAATTGATTTGCATTTCTTTATATATTAGAAATACCAATCTTTTGCCATATAATCAACCAACAAGCTATGCTAGCAAAATAGATTGTCAAGTCTTTTTTCTTAACTTTTTTTTTTACATTTTTTGGTCAGGTGTTTTAAATGAATGAAACTTTCACATTTTGGTTAAGTCAGTTTTTCACATTTTTATGTTTAGTGTTTTGTATCCTTCTAAAAAGATCTTTGCCAATTCCCTGGGTTATATTTTCTTCCAGAAGTGTTTTAATTTTAATTTTTTACATTTATGTTTAAAATCCACTTCGCACTTAGTTTTGTATAAGGCATGAAGTAGGGTTCGAGATAATATTTTTTTCCATACATTTTTTTCTAGTACCATTTACTGAGAAAATATTTTCCTCTATTGAGTGGCTTTGGTATCTTTGTTAAAAGCGATTTGCCTAATATATGTGGTCTGTTTGCAAAATCTGTTTCATTCTTTTGTTCTTTATGGTCTGTATGATATCCTGACGCTGATACCATCCTGTATCAATTGTAGTAGATTTGTGGTAGGTCTTAATATCAGGTTGTAGCCGTCTTCTAATTTTATTCTTTTTAAAGATTGTTGACTCATCGGTTTATTGATTTTTCTACATAAATTTTAGTATTCATTTTTCTAGTTTTGCAAGTAAAATTAGTGTGTTCTGATCAGAATTGCAGTGAGTCTATAAATCAAATTGGGAAAAATTAGCATTTTAACAATATTGAGCCTTCTGGTCTGTGAACATGGTGTATTTCAATCTATTTAGTTCTTTAATTTCTCTGAGCAGCCTATTGTTGTTTTTAACATAGGGATCTTGTACATTTTTTGTAGAACATGTTCCTAAATAGTTTATGTTTCTCTACTGTTGTAAATAGAATTATTTTTTAAATTTAATTTTATGATGCTTGTGACTAGTATAACAATATAACTGAATTTTTTATATTGACTTTCTTCTACTCTTTGGCATTGCTAGAGTTACTGTTTTGTTTTAATACTTGTTTTGTTGAGTCCTTGAATTGTCTGTCCCTTTTTTTTTTAAGGGAAGGTACAGGCAGGAATGAAGGTGAGCAGAGGCAGACAGGAAATGAGAGGAGAAAGAAATATTTTATTTATTTGTTCATATTGGCTAATATTCCCTTTGCTCTTGGCCATGAACCTGGGTGTTTGGGATGTACGTGCACTATGCTCTCAACCAGAGCGCCTGAACAAATTGATTTTCCACCAGTGCCAGGATTGTTACCTGTGAATAGGGACAGTTCCGTTTTTCAATCTTTAGCATTTTTTTCTTGATGTATTGCTGGCTGACATTGCCACGCTAATTTTGACTATGAATTGTTTCCAGTTTTAGGCAGGAAACATTAAATATTTCATCATTAATTTTGAGGTTAGCTGCAGGTTTTTCCTAGATTTGTTGATTAGATTAGATTTCCTTCTATACCAATTTTTTTCCAGAAAAATTGTTACTAACTTTTTTCTCTATCTGTTAATATGGTCATGTAGTTTTGCCCTTTATTTTGTTACTACATTAAATCATATTTATTGATTTTTAGAAAAATATTAAGCCAAATTTGCTTCTTATGATAAATCTTATTTGATCATTATTATTCCTGTATTATTCCTTGTATATATTGCTGTTTTTAACTTGATAATCCTTTGTTAAGAATTTTCCATGCATTCTTCAGGGCTGTTGGTTTGCAGTGCTCTCTTAATATCATTGTTAGGGTTTTGGAATCATAGTGGTACTGGTCTTAAAATGGAATTCAAATTTTTTCCATGTTTACTTTCTGAAGAAGTTTGTATGAAATGGGTGTTATCTATTTTCTTAAATGTTTTATATAATTCACCAGTGAACTAACTTGGCCTAAAGTTTTCTCTCTGCATTGCTTTTTAATTTGGGGTTAATTTTTTTCAGTTCCTGAGAAAGGGGTGTTAAAGTTTCCTGTTATGATTCTGGAATTGTTTGTTACTTCCGTTAGTAACTTTTTTAAAATAAAATTTTACTGTGACTGTGGAAGCCTTTTTCTTTTTGGCTTTCTTTGATTCACATAATCTTTGATTCACAATTATTTATGGGAAAGTTAAGCAGCATAGTAAATAAACATATCAAGTTCTAAATTTAGGGTTGATTATAAGAAAATAGTAAAGTTTTATTAGTGTAATGAGTTTCATATTTCGAACTTTTAAAAAACAGTGAGGTCCAGTATCCTATGGATGAACTTCAACTTTTCAAAGTATTTTTAGTTAGAGCAAGTTTCTGAACCAAGAAGTTGGAAAATTTCAAATACAACTCTGGTATTGTGTTAATATCCAACTTCATATATATGGCCAGAAAATTTTTTAATAACCTCTTTAACATATTTTAAAATTTGTAATGATTACAAAGTACATTGGAAAATAGTATGTTTTCTAAAATTGCATGTTTGTATCTGATTTTATTTTGACTTCAAAATGATCTTTAATTTGTGTTTTTCCTTGGTGCATAGTATGCATAATTTTATTTCTTCTTTGAAAACAAAAGGCTGAATTAAACTTCACTAAAGCTGTATCTTCATTTTCTCATTGTTAGTAACTTATTCATTTAGGTGTAGAAAACTTATGTTAAGTGACAATGATAACAGATATTTTGTATAATCTAGGCTCTAGGATTAAAGGAAGTCTTTTATAGTTCCTCTGTGTTTGAAATAAAATACTGCTTTTATTGTTTTTATCTTGTTTTTTCTGGATTAACCTTTAGTGTTTTGAAGTTTGACTCCTATAAGTGCACATAATGTGTTTTCAAGGGAGAAGAAAAGATTCTCAGTGTATTTGGAGGGTTACTAGGGTACATGAAAATAGTTTTCTGACTTGTAGACTGTATGTAGTTTTCTTTGGGATTGTTGTGTATGAGACTGGACTGAGTCAGGGAGTCTTGACTGCCTCACTCATTTGATTTAACAGAAAGTCATCTTCGTCTGTTAAATGAACAAATCGGATGCGCTACAGCATTTTTCAGTTGAGTGGTTTTATGACAAAGTTACGTTTTTATGTTTGAGTGCAAAGGAAAGTTTCAAAACTCAGTTATTTATTATTTCTAAATGGTAAATTGTATGCACTAAAACATTATTTTTTGAATATTTAGAGTATCCAGTACAAAGTTGGAGCTACAGAAAAAATCTGAAACCCTTGAAAACACTAAGCTAATGCTTACCAAGCATGAGGAAGAAAAAGTAATCCTTAAGCGGGAAATTGAAAATTTAAGTCAAGATACAAAGACACAGCACGAGGAATTGAATAATAGAATTCAAACAACAGTAACAGAATTACAAAAAGTGAAGGTGGAAAAAGAAACTCTAATGACCGAGCTTTCTGCAACGAAAGAAAAGTTATCAAAAGTTTCGGATTCTTTAAAGCACTCTAAAAGTGAATTTGAAAAGGAAAACCAGAAAGGAAAAGCTGCTCTGTTAGATTTGGTTAGTTGTTTGCATTCACTTCCTTAGGTAGAAGTGATGATTTTATTTTAAATATATTTATTTTTTACTTGTTTCACTGTTGACTCTTTATCCTGCATTTAAATGTTTTAAAATAATTATTATGAGGAAAGGAACTGTTATTGCTTAATCTGAGAAAAAGGTGTGTATGTGTGTGTGTGTGTGTGTGTGTGTGTGTGTGTGTGTGTGTGTCTTTCTGTGTGTGATTTCTCAAAGGCCCAGAGAGTTTCAGTTACTTAACAGTCTTTCTCTAGTGCTGATATGGTGCACCATTTGGAGGCTGCATGCAGCTTGTTTGTCCTCAGGGAAATTTCCATGGTCAGTATAGCTGCTCTAGTTAACATTATTCACTTGCCTGAGAAAAAGGGCAAGAAATACAGAAAGGTATTGAAAGCGCTTTTAATTCTGGCACTATAAATGTTCTAATTTTTATTGAATATTCTAAAACACTCAATTTATCTTAGCGATACCATAAAGTATGTTTAAACTGTAGAGAAAAAACATTGCACTGTCTCAGGAAATGCTAAAAGGGAAATGTATTCTCAGAAATATTTCACCCAGAATAACACAGTAACAGAAAAAAGTAGAGCTCTTTGTTTTCCATTTGAAAGGAGTGGAAGTGATGAGTAGTATCAAAAACATGTGATATTAGCTTGTTTCATTCTCTTTGGAGAAAACTTCTATCTGTATACCTTCTCTCTAACTTAATGTGATTATTTTTATCTCCTGTTTCAGTATGTTAAAAACTTCCTTGCTTCCATTTATTGAAGCCCACATTTCTACTTTTAATATAGTATGACTATTTTATAAATAAATAGGTTAATTAATTATAATTAATTCAGTGATATAGAAATATATTTTCTAAAGTGTTCTAAAATATTGTCTAAAGTATTTATCTTGACTTCATTGACAATAATAGAAAAAAAAAAACTTTTGCTGTCCATCTCCTTTATTGCTGTATATTTATTTGCCTGTTTCAAAATTGAAATGGATGATATTATCCCACCTTAATCCACCAATGATTTATTTCCTTGTGTGTATCTAATTCGAATTATAAACCAAATTTCTTAAACTTACGAGGAGTATTTTCTTTATAATGTAGTTTCTGTTTGTTTTTGTTTTTTAGGAAAAAACATGCAAAGATTTAAAGCATCAACTTCAAGTAAAGACAGAAAGCACTCTTAAGGAACAAAATGAACTGAAAAAATCACTTGAAAAAGAGAAAGAGGCAAGGTTTTCTTATTTCTATTATAGCAAATATATAAAGCATAGTACGGTCTTTATATTTTCAAACTAATACAGAAAAGAAAGATTTATTTCTCTGAAATGTAATAGATCACATTATGTATTTTGAAATTATCATTTGTGTTGTACCTTCTACTAAAAAGACTTAGGCAAGTCTATAGTAAAAGTGCCAAAATAAAGGGTTATAATTAATAGAAGTGTAAATTTGAATTAACTAAGATAATCTATGTTAGGGAACATTATTGTGGTTGAAAAAAAGTCTTGATAGTTTTTCCATAGAATTAACCTTTTAAAGGCTCTTTATTATATTGACATATATATTTATGGTATATTTGATAACAATTGTTCAACAACAAAGACATTTTTCTACAATAATGCTTCGATTGCTCTCCAAAAACAAGCAAGCAAATGAGTTAATAAATTAGCATATTCTAATTTGTTTTGACTGTTATTCTCCAAAGATGCCTCTAGCAGCTAGAGTCCAGAGTTGCAGCTTTCTAGAAATCTGATTTGATAAAGTAGCATAACTTAGTCCTGGCAAATCTTTGGTATGATTATGTTCTGGTTGGCGATCAAAAGAAGGCACATGTGCTATAAGTACCAGCCCTGTAAGTGGCAAGATGATGGTGTTTTAGTGCCCAAGCTCTGAATCCAGATTGTCTTAGATTGTGCCACTTACGAGCTGCGCTGTTTCTGTGTGCTCCAGTTGCTCAGTGGTAGAATGGAGCTAATAATAAAATCCATGTCATTAGATTATTGTGAGAGATAACTAGGTTAGTATATTTCAAAATGCTTAGAACTCTGACAACAAAAAATGCTTAATTGTTGGAATTATTTTATCATTGATTGTCATAGCAATCATAGTTATACTACCTGACTCATGTTTTGCACAAAATTATTTCCCTATGCATTGAAGATAAGCCGAAGCATCTTATATAGCACTGAGGCTTTTTCAAAAGTAATTTTGGATAAGCTCAAATGCTCAAATGATGTTCCTGATTTGCCTAAACCATGAACATATGACTTTGATTGGAGTTATAGTTCATCTGGCTGTGGGGAAACCTTAGTATGACTTGTATAATATGATGGCATATTTACAGAATTACATCCTGGTAGATTTTAAAAATAAGTAGTAGCTAACTATGCTCTAAATGAGGGAACTTGTGTGATGTAGTTTAGTGTTATCAGACAGATATGAAACATAGTTGCCAAAAGAGCCTTTTTAGTCTTATCATAGTTAATACGGAACCTTTTTTTTGATTACATATGATCTACAGGTTCATCTGCATTTAGAGAATATTCTTAGAAGACAGTAGACAGTCCAGCAAGCTAAAGGTTGATGCTGATACTACGTTTTTCATGATATAAGGAAATGCTAATCTATACCATTTCCAAGCTCTATCCAAATATACAGTTACAGTTGAAAAGGAAGGTAGAATTAAACACATATTGAAGATGAGCCTGGCAGGTAGTCTAGCGGTGGGTGGTATTGGCTGTGAAGGGGTCCATAGGACGCCAGGGTTTTGGTTTTCGGTTTTCCGTTGATGCGGACAGATTCAGTGCTTTCTACCTAGAGCAGAGCTTGGCCTGTGGCAGGAACTCAGTAAGTAAATGTTGACTGAGTAAATGAATGTGAAACAGATTTCATTTCTTTTAGACTTCGCATCAGTTGAAGCTGGCACTCAGTTCAGTCCAGGGAGAAGTCGCGCAGGCGCAGAATTCTTTAAAACAAAAGGAGAAAGAGCAGCAACAGCTCCAAGCGAGCATAAAGGAGCTGAAGCAATTGATGGAACAGAAGAAAAAGCAGATTGAAGCACTTCAAGGGGAGCTTAAAATTGCTGTGTCACAGAAGGTAGTGATACACTTTTTTTTACTTTTTATGAGAAGAAAAAGTGTAGTAGTACAATTAACACAGATGAGTTGCCATGTAGAAAATTATATATATGCTCAAAAGTTTCCTAAGTTAATATATAAAAGTACTTGGTTATGTGATTACTTATCTGATTCCATATTTCTATTACTGTAAGTGTTGTCAGGTAAGTGTTTAAAATCTTAACACCAGCAATTTATCTGAGAGATGTAAAGCTACTTTTTTTTGTGAAATAACATTTAACATGTAATGTTAAGGAAATAACTTACACATTTCTGATGTATTAGAAAAAATTAAAGGAATTTCAAAATGAATTATTCTTATTAAGTGAAAATAATCAAGGAAAAGGTCCCAAAATTGGATTTTCAAAAATTCTATACTATTGTATTTTATATAATTATTTGATATTTTAAGTTATGGCAGATAGTTTCCATTTCCAAACCTAATTTATTTTGAACATGTTTTTCATTCTTAAATGTTTTAACACTTGTCCAGACCAAAGAGTTGGTGAAGTGGATTGTACATAATATTTGAAGAAAATGAGTTTTCTACATTGTTGCTGTGTACATATTTATTGATCCATGGGAAGTAAACAATTAAATCTTTAGCATGTAGAACAAATTAAATATTTCATGTGATTAAGAGCTGACTGTCATATAACTAGAGAAAAAAAGAAAATTTAATATTCCCCAAAGTCTAGTAGTGCTTTTGCCTCTGTTTTCTTCTATGTATTATTTTAGTTACCAGCCTTCTAAGTCTTTAATCCACTTTGATTTAATTTTTGCGTGGGATGTTAGGTGGTGATCTAGTTTCAGTCTTTTGCATGTGACTGTCCAAATCAAGCAAAAATAGACTGTTAGTCTATAGAATTATAGTAGTGGTTACCAGAAGGGAAGTGGCAGGAAAGTAGCAAATCAAGTTAAAGAGATCAATTATATGGTGAAGGGCTTTTTAATAAATGAATGAATGAATGAGTTTGTCAGAGTAAAGATAATAAAAGCTCAAACATGAGCCCAAAGGGCCGTTATGGTTGTTCTTGAGATTTTGCAGAGGACTTAGTTGAGAACCATAAAGGTGATTAAAGAGGGGGAAAAAAAAACTGGATTTATGAGAAAAAATATTAAAGAAGTATGTTAAAAATGAAAATGTACAAGTGAAGTATTGTCTTCAACATTAAAAAAGATGTCTAGGAATTCTTCAACATAAAGATTCTGAAGTGGAGGAAATGAAAAGGAGATGACATGGGGTGGTATCAGATAATGTGTAGGGAGATCAAGCCAACTCTCCTCCATGGGAAGTAATCACTACCTCCTCTCATCTGCCGTCTAGTGCTCTTAAATTCATCCCCTCTTTTCATTTCATACTGTCACAGCCTTAGTTCAGGTTGTCTTTTTCTCTTACCTGTGCTGGTATAATAGCCTCATAATAAATATCCCAGGCTTCTCCACTTTCCATCTTTGTCATCCATCCATCCATCCATTCATTCATTCATTCATTCAAGATGTATCACCAAGCACCCATTTCATGCCATGGCATAATTCCAAGTTTTGGAGAACTTTCCGTAAGCAAAGAACCTGTGCTCATGGAGCTTACACTTTTTGGGGGGATGAACCTCTACAGGGTGATGTGAAACGTAGAGATGAGAATAGAGTCCTACTAATGGGTGGGTGATCAATGAAGCTTCTCATAAGACATTGGAGCTAATAAATGAAATCCATATAAAAGTCAGGACAGGGCCAATGGAAAGACCTTAAGGCTAGAACAAACTTGCTATTTTCTGAAAACAGAGGACCAATAAAGGTTAAGAAGAAGAGGACTATGAAGTGAACTCAGAGAAGTAGAGAGGTGCCACAGCTTGTACTTGCAAACTTGTAGATGGTGGGTGACAGAGAAAGCTATGTTTTGTTCTAAGGACAATTGGAATTTATTGGAGAATTTTAGGTAGAGAAGGGTGTGATCTGACTTGAGTGAAATAAAGGTGTATGCAGGGAAGGCTTTGAAAAACTGTTAAAATAATTTAGAGAGTATACAATGAAGGCTTGGGTTAAAATGTCAGAAGTGAATGATTTGGGAATACATTTGGGAAGTTGAGCAGCAGGACCTCTTCATAGACTAGATGGCAAGAGATAATGGAAAGAAGAGTCCAATCCCGATGTGTTGCTTTTGCAAGTGAAGAGATAGCCCTATTTGCTGCGGGGAGGTGGCAGCTTTCTGATGATCCATGTTGTCAGGGATCTAGAGTTCTGCTTGACATCCATTTGTCTATCAGTGATTCAAGTGGAAATGTCAGGGAAATACTGTTTATGAGTCCAGAATTTTGGTAGAGATGTTTGCCCTAGAGACGTCAGGAATCTATTGTAATTAAACGATTTCAAGCCAGGAATCTAGTTGGGATCCTGTAGAAAGAATGAATAAATATAGAATAAAAGAAGGCCAAGGACAGAACCCTGAGTATCTATAACATTGAGCGATTAAACAGGAGAAGAGGAGCTCGTAAAAGATTTTAAGAAGGAATGATCAGCAAATAGGAGGAGAATCAAGACTTAGGAGGAGATACATGAAACATAGGGGTCAGCTATTCCAGCTATTAGGAGATGAAGTTGATGTGAACAAGGATATAAATGAAAATTGGATTTTGGAACAAGGGAGTCACTGGTGTCCCCACAGCAGTTTCATTGAATAGTTTATTTTAAAAACCAAATACTTATTTTCTATGCATATATAAATATTAGTTATGTGATAATTTGTGCATATCTCCTGAATCCTCTTAATTACTGAAGATAGCTTTAGAGTTTAGAGGAGTTGGACCATTGTAAGGGTTTCTTTTTTTGCCCCGATACTGTAGAAATTTCTTAAGATAATCTTGAATTTCAAGGATAGATACTGTGTACTTCACATAGTAAAGGCTATTAAATTTCTCTCCTATAGAAATTTGACATAGTTCAACCTTGAATTATATCATATTCTGCAGCACCTAGCGCTGCATTTTCCATGGCTGTAGTTCTTACTCATTCTCCTGAGACTTTGATAATTCGGACTTCACAGTAAAATGCCTTTTTTTCCCCTTTAATTGCTTTTTCATTTCCTTTAAATTGGTACTTGCTGGATTTGGAAATGCAACAAATTACTTTGTAACTATAGTTAACTTATTTTTAATGACAGTAGAAGAATTCTAGGGCACATGTTTCAGTTTTTACTCAGGAGTGGCAGTTGTATGGATTTCATTTCATATTGGTAACTGTGTGCGTGTACTGTTTCAAATAACTGTTCTCTGTTTTAGACAGAGCTTGAGAATAGGCTGCAGCAGCAGTCGGCACAAACAGCACAGGAGCTCACCGCAGAGAAGGAGAAAATGTCCACTTTACAGAGCACCTATGAAAAAAATCAGGAAAATCTAAAACAGCTTCAGTCTGATTTCTATGGGAAGGAATCTGAACTTCTGGCCACAAGACAAGATCTTAAGGTAAATAGATTGTGTCATCAAAAAATCAGTAACTGGTTTATAGATATTCATTAAAATAATGAGTTTGAACCCAAGTGGGCAAAGCGATGTTACCATATGTGACATATTACATTTATTTCCTATTATTTTTCTAGTAACATGGTTTTAAAAATTAGTTTGTATTATAACGTGTGTGATTATCAACATTAAAAGTAACTCATAGCTAACAGTAAAATAATTTGGCAATGTTAATTCTGTATTATTAGCTGTCTGTGGGAAAGTCATTTCAAAAAAGACTGCTGTTTGAAAATCTGAGGAATTTCAAGTGTAAACTGCTTGTGAAAATGCAGGCAATTTTACTGTTTCTTCTCAGGCAGTATTACTGTTAATTTTATATAATTGTCAAATTCTCAGGATTACTGGAATCTCTAGTGGTTAAAACCAGGAGGTTATAGCTCAGAATAAACTTAACCTTAATAATCTAAACATGTAGGAGGAAGTTGGTTCCCATTAATACTAGTTCATTAAACAATCACATTTATTGAAATGAATGATATGGAAAAAGTGTAAATGACTTTCATATAGCTTTGTTATTAGTTCTCTAAAGGAATTGGAACTCAGGTGATTTGCCAGTTTGGTTAAGTTAAAATATGCTTTTATCGTCCTATATTTGGGTTACTTTGTTTATTTCATTAAAGTGCTTTATTGAAAGATTCTGTTGAAAATCACAAAATATTTATGTAATTTATGTTTGAATATCTAAAATAAAAAATTATGTAGAAATACACTATATTTTCACTGAGGCTGTTACAGGCTCCTTCATAAAGGAGATAGTGCTTTGATGATAATAGCAGTAAGGATGGAGAAAACAGATGAATTTGAGAGATGTTTAAGTGATTAAAGGGATAAAACTTAATGATTAATTGTAAAAGTCCTAATTGTAAAAAATAGGAATAACACTCTTTTTTTCATGTGAAATTTATTTATCTTAAGAGCAAAACATGGTTAAGTAACAGGACTTAGATCTGTGTTTTCTTAAGGGAAAGTGCAGGTGGGAATGAAGGTGAGTAGGCAGGAAGGAAGAAAGAGGGGGAGGACACATTTTATTTAATTGTCCACCTGGTCGAGCTTCCCTCCCCTCCTTGGCAAGTATGCAGACTGTGCTCGACTGGAAGCGATGGGCTTAACTGCTACGGCACCCGTGTGCCTCCAGGACTTAGGTCTCGTAAGTCAATATTCTCCCATTAAGCTGGTATTTTTATAGCTGGAAACTACTTTGTGTACTAATAATTTTACATGTGAAGCAACAATTCAGATGTAAATATGGGCAAAAAGATAATGGCAGAGGGATAAGTCTCCTACGGAGTTTCACAACTCTTAAGAGGCTGTGGGCAGATCCTGTATTCCACTGCTTCCTTGTACAGAAGAAGAAACTGAGGCGCAGCTTCTCTGTGACTGGCCCGCTGCTGCACAGTGACAGAGCCATGACTAGCTCGTAGCTTTTCTAGTACATAGCCCTTTATTCTTTCGCCATAATTTCACTAGGATTTTATGTATAAAATAGGAGGTCGGTAAGTTCTAAAATGAGAAGAATCTGAACTATATTTAGGAAGTTAATTTTTATTTTAAAGTCGGTTCCTAAGGCGTTCATATGTATAGACCAGATTAAGAATTAGTTATCAACCACTAATTTTCTTTTACTTCAATGATGTTGTATGATCTCATTGTATATAAGAGAGATAGGAAAAGATCCGGAATCTTAAACCTATTTAAGTCAAGATTTTCATCTGTGGACTGAGTGTCCACCCAGACACCAGTAAATGGAAGATGGACTGGCCTGATCTATGCCTTTAGCTCCATCTGCTGGATTATTTGTGAAATACTTAAGTGTACTGAGTATGTTTCAAATTTACTGTGTTCTATGCTATTCTATTTGTTGAGAAAAGGTAGATGTGGAATTTAATGGTAAATGTTGTGCCCTGAGTGAAGTGAAAATTCTAGAATAATAAATTTAGAATTAAATGTAAATCTTCTTGGCCTAGTACTATTCCTTATGTCATTTTATCAGACATCAAGAAAAAAAAGTAACAATCAGAATTTTAAAGGTTATATTTTGAAAGAGGGGGAAATTGTTGCACAGACAAAAAACAATAGCTACCACAGAGTACTATAGAGATTTTTTTGAAAGCAGTGCTGTTATATATGATGTGATTAGTATATTCAGGGTTGAGGTTGGTAGTGGATCTATGCAGGCATTTGCCTGTTGCAGTGGATGGGAGTGGATGGGTTAAAGACAGCTCCAGCAAAACTATGGAGTGTAAAAGAGGGGTGTTCCCCATGGGAAGAAATGCTGAGCAGAGGAAAATAAAATAGTCTGTGGCAAGAAAGCTAAAAGGAGAATTTAGACCGCATGGCAGTAGACCACTGAATGACACAGATGAATGTTCAGAAGCAAGATAAAGCAAAATGTCGTGGCATCTTGGTATCTTTAGAAAAGACTTTATGGAGCAGTTCACATGTTGAGCTTGACTTTCAAAGATTTAGTCACTGAGATTTTGTGAGTTTAAAATTGTATGGGCTGTTACTTTAAACCATGGGCATCTTGGAATTCTTGTCAGAGATAGTGGGTACTGCTCCTTTCCTGGCTCTCACCAGCCTTGCTATTCTCTAACATTAGACCAGGACCACTAGTACCTAATTATAATTGCTGTAGACTCTATGTACCAGCCTTTGTCAAATGTTATTCTTCTATCTGAATTCATCCTTTCGATAGTTATGTCAGTTCCTGTTTTCACCAGAGCTTTCTGTAAACACAATTCACATTTGCATATGAGTTCTCACACTTAGTTTTCTGCACAGTTTTCTCTTCCCCCCGTACAACTCCAATTTTCAAACTAGTTCTTTTTCTTAGGCTACAGAATCAACTCCTTTAAGTCAAGGACTATCTTTTATCCCCCTCTCTACGTTAGCGGTATGTTCAGGTAATGGTTAGCTGGTTGATTAATAAAAGGAAGAGAGAGCTTCAGGTGTTTCCTGAGAAAGAAACCTTAGAGGTCTTTGTGTTCTCCTGGAAGTTAGGAAAGTTGAAATTTAATTTAAATAGACTTTTGAAGTTGGTTGTTTGTAAGAAATAAATTTTCTCTTGTAGAGAACTTAAGAAAAGCCTTAAATAAGGTCTTTTTACATTTCTTTTTCATCGCATTTTCATTGAATGCTTACCATAATCAAATTTAGCCAGCATGATATCCTTTCTGAATTCTATTCTTCTGCCTCCTTTTCAAGGGGACTTCTCCAGAATCAGAAGGTCACCTTCTAGATGGAAGAGCATTGGAGTTAGTTCCCCTTTTCGGCTGATATTAACAATAGCAATTGAGAGTGGCAAAGTTCCTAACATTTCTGTTACCCATTTGTTACCTTATCTACCCCCAGATGAAACCGAATAGAGTAGAAAAGCTGTCCTTTGCCCCATTTTGACTTCTAAAAATATTTGAACCCTGAAACTGTCAGTAACTATGGACTGTGTTAACTGACAACATTACTTCTGCATCACTAATGGGAAGTTAAGATGGGTGAGGGCCCTCTCAAACAAGAGCCTCAGATGTCTGGTTAACTTCCCTCTCTTTGTTCACCTGCATAGATTGGCAGATGTGAAATGCAGCATAGTTGTTTGTTTTTTACCAGAATGAAATACAAAACCCTTCCTATTTATTAAAGGTTTAACATGTCAAGGGATAGTGTAGATCCTCCAGAACATATATGTATATATATATATGATGTTGCACTGAACTCTGTCCTTTCAAAAACATTGTTTTTCATGTCTCCCTGTGACGTCCCTCTAGGGGAAGTTTTCTGAGTGTGTTTGCTGTGATCTCTTGTTCCTGTTACTTACCCAGTAAATATTTGCAGATTATGTCTGGAAAATTTAGAATTGCTTCAGTTTTAAGTATTTTATACTTTGTTTTCCATAGACAAAAGAGTTAATTTATCTAGATTTTTTTCTCTTTTACATGAATTTATTGGGGACATAACCTGCTGTCCTCTAACAGTATATTGCTTTCCACTATGTGATGTTAATTGGTATGTTTCTGTTGAAATTTGCTAAAAGTGACATATAATAATTTGGGGAAATTGTTTTTGTAAGTCTGTAGAAGAGAAGCTTTCTCTAGCACAGGAGGAATTGATTTCAAACAGAAATCAAATTGGAAACCAAAATAAAGTGATTCAAGAACTGAAAACTGCCAAAGCTGCTTTGGAGCAAGATTCAGCAAAGAAAGAACAGCAACTAAAGGAGCAGTGTAAAACTCTACAAGATATCCAAAAAGAAAAGGTATTTCACTTACTGGCTAAATCCAGAATAATCTCAGAGTGTACTGACTATAGAGATCACCCAGTCAAACTTCTTATCTATTCAGGCGTCACCTTTATGTTCAACGTCCCTCTTCTAGGAACTTCTAGTTTCTGATAAAACGCTTTCGATAATTGGAATTTTTGTTTTTAAAGGAAAAGTACAGGCAGGAATGAAGGTGGGTAGGCAAGCAGGAAGGAAGCGCCTTATTTAGTTTTATTTAGGTGTTCACATTGGTTGTTCCCCGATCCCAGGTCTAGAACCCAGGACCTCGGGCTGTGTGTGGGCTGCCCCCAGGTCTACGAGGCCACCAGGGCGTACCCCAGTATTGGAATTTTCATGCTAGGAACTAGGTCTTAATAAATACTTTGTCATTTCTACCCATTTTTCTTATTGCTGTCTTTAATTTTACAAGCAAACCTGTTTTTACACTATAGACCCTTACGTGTTCCAAAATAGACAAGTATTTCTCATTTAACATGTTATCCTCTATATGTGTGAATAAGTCAATAAAAGGTCTATGTATAATCTTAAGCTCGTTAAGAATTATTAAAATCAAGACAACTTTTCCAAGAGGAAGTAGGGATGTTTATATATAAATGATACTAAGTTATAAGTTGAAAGCATTGTATTATAAGACCAGTATGTTAAAAAGCAGTTGAAGTTCTATAGGAAAGAGATATTCAAATTCTAGGAATGTTTGGTTGCATAGTTGAAATCATATTTTCATCAGCTGATAGAATTTATTTTTTTAAGGAAAGGTGTAGGCAAGAATGAAGGAAATAGGAAGGCAGGCAGAAATATAAAGGGAAGAAGAAGTATCTTTATTTTACTTTCATTTAGTTGTTCACTGCTTGTTTCCCCCACCCCCCTGACCCGGGACTCAAACCCAGGGGCATATATGGCTTGCTCTTTTGGAGGTGATAGACCCAACCGCTGCTTCATCAGGACCCACCGATAGGATATTATTCTGAAATCAGATGTTTGGGATATTTCTGTGGGGCTGGAGAATCTGGAATGAAAGTCATAATTAGTGTCCCAAGTTTAGAAAATTCCAACAGATTTGTATTTCATAGATGTTTAGTTGGCCAGGGCTTTAGATCAGACCTCTTTTTAGTTTTGGTTCTACTTCTAATAGATTACTTAACCTTTCTAAACTTGAGTTCCTTTACCTATAAGAAGAGAATTTAAAAATTTCCAATTATATGGACATTAACTTAGAGAATATATAATACTTCTAGCTAGGTGCCTCATATAAAGATACTGATGATGCCATAATAGTAATAATGATGAGGATAATAATAACAGTAATGGTGATGATAACAATAATAATATTAGAATAAAAATGATAATTTTGGTCCAAATTTTATCTAGTGTTCTTACTCTCATCAGGCACTACTCATTTAACAGAAATAACTAATCTTTATAATTATATTATTATTATTATTAGTCACTTAGTATAAATAAAGACACAAAGTTAAGAGAAAATGAGTAATTTACTCAACTTAGGTAGAATGAAACAGAGATAGTGTTATAAATAGTAGCTGTCATTTTCATTACATTATTTTTCAGTTAAGCTCTTACTTTTAAATTATTTTTTAAATTATTTTTTGCAGTCACTGAAAGAAAAAGAACTAGTAAATGAAAAGTCTAAATTGGCAGAGATAGAAGAAATTAAGTGTAGACAGGAAAAAGAAATTGCCAAATTGGGTGAAGAACTCAATTCCCACAAGCAAGAAAGCATAAAGGTATGATAAGCACTGTTCTTCCTTGTGTATTGTATTATTACTGCTCAAATCATATATAAAGGATGCATGTGTATTTATTGTGAACCTGCTGTATGCAAGTCATATTGTTTTGATAAATATTCTTGCTCACAGAGTGCTCTTGTATCGCCTAATATCTATACATATATTGGAACTTTTTCTTTTGTTTTCAGATGACTGAATTAAACAGTTACACTGAGAGTTTAGGTGTTGTTGAGCTGATAATCAAGAGCTATTATTTTAGAAAAATTATGCTTGTAGATGTAAACTTTAAATACCCATTTAGAATTAAGATTTTTCAATAGTTTCAATAGTTTTTCTTCCTAAAAAAATTTAATGGGCTCTTGTTTTGAATATTTTACCTTTCATAAACATAGCTAGGATCCCAGTTGAATAAACAGTTTATAATTTACTTTATTCATTTTTTTGGAAAGTGTTAGATTCTCATTTGAGTGCTTTCCTAATACCTCTTATGTCTACCAGTATACTTACCATTTTGCTGTAGTTTTTTCTTTATGTCATGTTCTTTTGGACTGTACCTGCTTGAAAGCATGAACTCTATATAATTCATCTTTATATTATATCCCTAGTGCCTAACACAGGGTGTGATGCCTAAATTTTGACTAGTAAACACTCAGTGAAAAAAAAGAAAAAACGGATAGAGCTTTTTCACATCATTTAATCAGAATATATGCAAGCAAAGTATTACTTAATAACTTGAATTGAACTGAACTGAATTGATTGTTGAGCAGGAACTAAATCAGCTTGCAACTTTTCACCAGTTGTTTGAAATACTGAATTTTAAGAGTCCTTTAAAAGACTAAAATTCATATTATATATGTTGTGATAAACTGCATAAACTTTAGCTATGTCTTGAAATATTTACTATTAAGGGTGATTTATTTGGGGCCTTGCTTTTTCAATAGGAGGTAACAAATCTTAAGGATGCCAAGCAGCTTTTGATTCAGCAGAAATTAGAGCTTCAAGAGAAAGTGGATTCATTGAAGGTAGCTCTTGAACAGGAGAAGAAAAACCAGCAAATGCTAAAAGAGCAAGTGAAAAAGGAAGAGGATGAGCTGAAGAAAGAATTTATCGAGAAGGAAGCTAAACTGGTCAGTGAGTTAGTGGTGGGAAGTGTGTTTTGGAATTGATTTTGTAAATCAATCTAGAAGAGAGGGCTTTTCTACTTTGAAGTTATGATTGAAATGCTCTACCTAACATTTTAGTTTTTGATTAAGAAAGAAAATCTGACTTGTTTAAATAGCTGGCATGTGATTGGGAATATTTTAGTCTGTGATCATATTTTGATTTCTATAAGTGGAAATCCAAATAAATCAAATTAAAACAAATCCCCCCCACTTTTAGTGCCAGAAGAACAAACCCACAACTATGTAGAGTGAGTAAGTGAGGTGAATGCTAACCACGTTACCCTCATTTGTTTGGTCAAGATAAATGTTGGCGGGGTGGGGGGGTGGGGGTGGGGGGGCGTGGGGCGGTGGCGGGGTGGGGCTGGAAGCTTGTTGGAAGGATGATGACCAAAGTCTCCTCTTCCTTCCCTGTGTTGTGAATGCCAAATGGGAAGCATCTGGCTTTCCTTTATTGACTTAAGTCCAAATAACCCCAGATACCTTGACCGCTGCATGTTTTAGTTAAAGAATTGCAATTTCAAGTTCATACAGTGATTTGAAGGGTATGGGGTTTTTGTCAGGTTCGTAGCGATAAAAGGATGCATGTGGAATCTGAGACAAAAGAAAGTTCCAGCTTTGTCTCTGGGATACCTTGCTATCCCTAACTCTGTGTTTTTCTTCTTCTCTGGTGGAAAAAGAAAATTATCAAGTTGCTTTACTTTAGCTTGATCTTGTAAGAGACTTCCTAAACCATCATTTCTGCATTTCTGCATTGCATTGTTTGAGCTAAGCTCAAACTGCACAGATGTTGTGGAATCAGTTGTATTAGTGTATAATGAAGTATATTTTCCTGCCTCCTTTCTTGAAGAAGTAATGTTATTTATATTGTCAGTATTTTAAATTCGATAATTAAATTTATTTTGAACTTCTTTCATAATAATTGTCCCCTCCATTGTCTTTCCTTTTCTCAGCATTCTGAAATAAAAGAAAAAGAAGTAGGAATCAAGAAATTTGAAGAAAATGCAACTAAACTTAACCTGCAGGTTACAGCGTTAAACGAAAACCTAGGCACTGTGAAGAAGGAATGGCAATCTAGTCAGCGGAGAGTCAGTGAGCTTGAAAAGCAGGCGGATGACTTACGGGGTGAAATCGCGGTATTCGAAGCAACAGTTCAAAATAATCAAGATGAAAGGAGAGCGTTGTTGGAAAGGTGATCGATGTCTAATAAAATTAATTTATTTCCATTTTGAGTGTTGAAAATGTGAAATATTCCACATTTCAAAAAATGGAGCAAGAAGCCTGAGAAATTATATAGCTCCTGCAAGATTTAAGTCGCCGTTTAACAACTCATCCAGGTCATTGACATGAATGTGTTAATCACTAAAGTAGTTTATGTGTGTGTTCTAGAAGCATCTTTGATTATTTAAAAAAAATAATAATCTCTTTACAATCTGTTTTAGATGTCTTAAAGGAGAAGGGGAAATAGAGAAGCTTCAAGCCAAAGTACTAGAACTGCAAAGAAAGCTGGACAATACAACTGCAGCAGTGCAGGAGCTGGGCAGAGAAAATCAGTCCCTTCAGGCAAGTCACTGGTGGTCTTTAGTCTGGAATGTGGGTCTTCGGAGTATATTTTGAGCCTTTAAAAAAAAACTTCATGTATTTCGTGGTTTTGAGTAGCTGCTGTCTGTGTAGCAGTATTATAGGCGTTATGCATAACTAAAGGTACAAGATAAAGAACTTGTTTGAGAGACCCCAGGGATCAGAGCTAAGTTTTCCATGAATTGTTAATGCGAGGAAAGAATTTCAAAATTTAAGAACACCGAGGAATAGGTGAGTCACTGCTTGTTACAGAAATGACCTCTGTACCCAGAGTCCTGAAGGATGGATCATTAATTAGAGCAGATGAGAAAGCACCTACGTTTAGAAATTACCGGCTGCACCTGGTGGCCTAGCGGTCTAGTGCACCTGGGAGCAGCCCCACACACAACCCAGGGCCCCGGGTTCAAGACCCATGGGCGGGGGGAGCAACCAGTGTGCAACTAAATAAAAATAAATGAAGTTGTTCTGCTTCTCTCTTCCTGCAAAAAAAACCCCAAAAAACAGAAATTAACACTGCTGACTTGAGGAATAAAATTTGACTTCTTTTAATTTTGCACATGTGTCATTCAGACTTAATGTAGCAATTTTTCACAGTAGAAGTTGACCAAGTCTTTTGAATTAAAAAAATGTTATCCCATGCGGTATATGATCAAAATTTAATAAAATGTTTATACAAATAGAGATTCTCATTCTTTAGAATGTGGACTCGCATAATGTGTTGAAACTTTTTTCTTGATAGATCAAACATACGCAAGCATTGAATAGAAAGTGGGCTGAAGACAATGAAGTGCAAAACTGCATGGCTTGTGGGAAGAGCTTTTCGGTAACAGTGAGACGGGTAAATCATTTGTTTCTCTCTCTGGTTCTAGATTTTAATCCCCAGTGACAGTTAACGTTTTTCCCATCAAAATAGTTCTGCACTTGATGGATTAATGATGTTTTCTGGTGCACCTTTGTGATTCAGTGGCTCAGGTTCAGAACCTGGAGCCAGGGAAGGGAAAAGCAAAACAAACCAAAAAACTCGATTGTTTTGAAAAATATACAATTAAATTGTTTCCTGCTATTGATTAATTTTAATTTGCAGCAACAAGAGAGAACAAGTAGACCTCATGCGGTCTTGTTTCTGATTGAGCATGTTTTTGAACTTCAGTTTTAAATTCAGGCAATGCCTGCTTTCTGAGTTACTCTCTGGAACAGTCATTCTCTAAAGCAGTGTGCCAGCATTAAACTCAGCCATGCTGGCTTCTTCTAAAGGAAGAAAAAGCAGAAATAAAAAATGTTCTAACAAAAAATATATTCTAATGCCATTATATAATGTTATGCATCTATCTTCCCATTGAAGGAATTTTGCCTGAAACACTTGACAAATACAAAGAGTTTTTCACTTGCTAGAGATGCTTTATTTATACCCTTTAAATAAATGCCTCTCAAGGTTCTTTTGAGAATTCCATAATAAAACCCATAAAGAAGGGGTAGCATAGTATCATAAATGGGAAGCATTTGCCTCTAGGGAGCTAAGTAAACATTGAACATACTGAAACATGTTATTAAATGATAGCTACTTACTTGAAAGTTAGTACCTTTACAGTGCCGTTTGTAGTCTCACAACACTTGGGTCTGTCTAGTTTGTGATGCACATTGTTCAATCTTCTCATTTACAGCATCACTGCAGACAGTGTGGAAATATCTTCTGTGCCGAATGTTCAGCCAAAAATGCCTTAACTCCTTCTTCCAAGAAGCCTGTTCGAGTCTGTGATGCATGTTTCAATGACTTGCAAGGATAATGGGTTACCACAGCTTCAGAATAATATTATACAAACATTAGATTTTTAATAGATGCACTTAATAGAGGTCTTGGACTACTATTTGATATGGAGAGTGGCTGCAATATTAGACCAAATTAGAATTCGTATATTTTGGAATGTTATCAATATCAAGTAAAGCTTCTATTTTTGTGAGACTTGGGCTCATTTCCATTACTTTTCTCCATTTATCCCCTGGAATAGCTTTCATGCCAAGTGTAGAATCAGTTAATAAAATGTAAATAAACTTTGGACAGAAAATAGCAATGTATTTTTTTAAATATAATTTTAATGAAGTGTATTCATTGTTCACAAGTGACATGAATACACTTCATAGCTTACTTCTTTCTCCCAAATTTAATGTACAGACATGTACACAGATGATATCACATCCTATATGTTGCACAATAACCAGTTAATTAAATATTCTCTTTGTGAAGTCGTGCACAAAACTATAATAAAACTTCGACTATCTTCTTTTATATGTAAGTCCATAACTCAGTTGCATTATAAAATTTATCATTTGAGTGTTCTAAATACAGTTTATCTTGAAATACTTATTAACCATGAATTCAAGCATTTTGGTTTTTGTTTTAATGATACTGATTTCAGTTTTCTTGGATTGGGTGAATTTTATGGAAACATCTGTAAAATCAATTTGCTTACTGTATGGTTATCCTAGGGTTGTATTTTAAAGATAGGGTTGTTTCTTATTTTATTTGTTTTTTTCTATCTCGTTTTTAAACCCCACATATTCTCCAGTCTTCAGAACATCCCACCCTCACCCCCAGTTGAAGTACAAATAAATTATGTAATGGTCCTGTTCTTAGTTTCTTGTAAGTGGGAAATCTCCAGCATCTTCAGGAATCTCAGTTTTTTAATGGATCTGTGCTTTTCCTTTATTTGGTTTAATCTCCTGAAACAGGGTTTTGCTTTACATAATTGTTTCATAATTTTGCATCTTAAAGCTAGTAAATGATGTTGCTATTGTCTTATCTGTAATAACAAATACAAAATGGTAAGGAGACATTAAAGTTGTGAACTTGACAAATTTAAAATGGTTCTAAATTTGGGGTTCCATATCTTTTACTTTGCAAAAATAGTACTGTGAAGTTATTACACTGAAGTAACAACTGGAGAATAGAATATCACCAAAACCAAATCTATTTAGGAAAGTTAATAATTTACAATCAGAAGTGAAAGAGAATGACTAATTAAGGGTAATTTAAAATTAGCTTATTTGTGTGCTGAACAATAGAATTGAACTTTATCATTGTCATCAATTTGGAAAACTGGAAAACATCTGGAGGGAGAAGTCATTAAAATTCTTTCTAGAGAAGAAATGTAAAGTTGATATATTTGTTTAGTGCAGCCGTTTGGTAATAGAGAATGATGGGAGTTAATATTTCATTTATAATAGTTTAAAATACACACTTTTAAATTTCGTGCTGAAATGACCATTTTTATGCTCTACCTACAATATATATGAACTAAAATTAACTTATTGAAAAACAACGTTTAAGTACAGTGTATTGTCAATAGCTGTTAAGGACACTGATTGAAGCCCTGGATCTGGATAAACATGTAACCTTGACCATATACAGTGAAGAAATGCACCGACTATTAAAGGTAATAGTTGGGTGATATAAATTGAGATAAAATTATGTAGTATCTTATAAATTTTTTTGACTACTCTTAATTCTAGACCTTTACACGTAAGTAATTTAATAAGTGTGTTAGCACACATTCACAGCACCTCTGTTGTTTTTTTGAGATAATGAAACTTGCTGAGAATTCTTCTGGATTAGAATATTTGTTCACTGCATCTCCTAAATGTGTGTGCTAGAGGCTTTTTTCCTGTCCTGTCCTCCTACCCTACCCCTTGCCCACATGTTCACTAAAAAATTGTGGGTACAGCAAGTAAAAACTGTATGTGTTCAAGTTATTTTCTTGTTTTTGTCTAATCTCATTTTACAGGTCCCAAGTAATTTACCATATGCTACTATAGTGATAATATCAGACAGAAAGCTTAAGGTTTTTGCTGTTAATGCGTCACTTTAAGGTGTTTCGGAATTTTAGATGTCTGCTGGTACTATTATTTGTCAGTAATGAGAGCTGGCAGAAGCGTAGTGCCAGCTCTTGGTTCTAATGCAAAGCATATTGGCATTGCATGTTAGTAAATTCCAAACCTCAGCACAGAAATGTGAGTGAAAATCAAGTTTTGCTGGCTTAGTGTACAACAAAGTGTATCTACAGAGGTTTTGAATGGAAAGAAGACAAAGCTGCTGGTATAGGATTTGTTCATTGTGAAGAAAAAAGAGAAACAAACATAAAACCTCAATGCAGTGTACAGATAACATTTTCAACTACCTCTTAATGTGGAATTAGCTAGTTTAATAGTTTTCTCACAATAATGTTAAATAGTAACTGCCAAATTTGTTAGTTTCCCATCTCCTAAAAAAGCCTTTTTGATTACTTTATAGTTTTGAGAACTTGAAAGCCACTTTTTTTTAACCTTGCATTTGCATAAAATGTCTAGCCTTTCAGTGGAGAGCAAATTACGGTCTTATATTTTGATATTCATGACCTCTTTGACTATAGCAGTCTGTTTTTTTAAATGCACTTTGGCTATAAAACCATGGATGATTTGATCAATGAGATTTAAATGTGCCATCAATTTAGTATTCCTGACATGAGCTTGATGAAAGGTATTCTGTAATTACAATGTGCCATGCGTTATTCTGTCTTAATTGCCCTTTGCCTGAATTTTAATGATCAATTTGTTATCGTAGCTGATGTGAATATTGCGCATAAACTTACTAAATTTATGTAAAATTGTATAAAATAGAATTGGAAATAGTTCCTTCTGTGTAGAAGTAATGAATTTATTATAACATGGTAGTTATATACATGACATTCTTTAATTCTTCATGAACTGGATCATATATTCATAGCTTCTGTAGATACTTTTGCATGGATATTTTCTCATTTAATTTCTGGATTCATTACTTGTATTGTGTTTACTATTTGTGATCATGTAGTTGTGCCTTATTTTGTGAGAGTTTAGCTCAGTAAATACTGTAATTTCTAAACTCGGTGATTGGAAGGTTATTGATTATAAATGTAACTGATGAATTACATGACAGCATTTAAATTGTATAAAGAACAATGGAAGGATCCTTACTGAATTGTTGCTGTTTGTTTTTTTTAATATGTTGAAGATATTAAAAAACCATTTCTTTCTAGATGTATTCTGTGACCATAATTATTTTTATTTTAAAAAGAGAGCAAGGTATTAGCCATTTTGTTTTAATTTATTTACAGTACCCCTGGATACAGACAGTGGTTGTGCTTTAATGTTTTTCAGCTGAGAATATTAAGTTCATAATTTCAAGAGAAATTATGAATGCCAGTTTGCTTGAAGCATTCCTTTTTCATTCCATATATTTTTATAGAAAACTAAACTAAAATAAGAAATATTAAAGCAAACCCTTCTTTCATTGTATATCTATGTTTAATACCCAGATGACCAGCGAAAGCTTTTTTTCTGAAGTCTCAATAAGCCATTATAGTTTACTCTTCCCTCCTACCCTCAAGAACCAAAGTTCCAGAATGGTTTCCTTTTACTCTAATTTGCTATCCTATGATTAATTTAATGTACATAGCCACAAGCACTTAATATATTGTATGTTAGAGATATTCCTTTATGAGCCTTATATAGTTACAGTTTAAATATATAGCATATGATTTAAAAATTTGATTTTGTTTTGGTAAGAACACTTAAGATCTTTTCTCTTGACACCTTTTTAAAGTATATGGTGCTCTAGAGGTTCTTCAACTGTTTAAGTAAAACTCTATGCCCGTTGGTTAGGAACGTCCCTCTTTCCCCTTCTCCCAGCCCCTGACAACCATCCACTCTTCAAGTCTATGAATTTAACTACTTTAGATATCTCATGTAAGTGGATACACTGTCTTTGTCTTTCTGTGACTTATTTCCCTCACATAATGTCCTCAAGGGTCACCTGTGTTGTTGCATATTGCGCAATTGCCTTTTTTAAAGGCTGACTAGTATTCTGCTGTGTGTATAGACCACATTTTCTTTATTCATTCATCGGCCAATGGACACTAAGGTTTTTCCCACACTTTGGCTGTCGTGAACAGTGCTGCAGTGAATTTAGGACTGCATATAATAGCATACACTGGAGCTGTTTTACGTTCTTTATGTTAGTCTTTCTCTGCATTTCATGAAATTAAAGGGTGAAACTAGTCCTTTATACATATAAACATTTCATTACTGGGCTCATGCGACTAAAGGAATCTTGCGAATCACCTAGTCCTAGATTATTGACTTCTGCCTAGGTCAGTTTGTATCTCAAAATCTCACAAGATGATTTTTTTTTTTCCCTAAAAATTACTTTTAGCCAGAAATTTCTTTGTAAATCTCTTGCATAAATCTATATTGTCATCTCCTGAACATAATTGCTTTCAGTCACATCTAGGTTCCATCTCTAGGAATTCACTTGGAATTTCTTCTCCCCTTCTTTTGCCTTTTTCCTCTCATTCTTAGACATTGACAAGAGATTGCTTTCCAGGTTTTCCTTTTCCTTTTACGCCGATGAAATGGCCGCCATCATTATAAAGAGACTGACCTTGTGCTCTAATAGTGCTTGGCCCATGCACAGGAGCCTGTGTGCTGCACCTGTCTGTCCTGCCTGGTTTATATGGTGAGATCTGCAGTTTCCTTAAAGAGTTAATTATGCACACCACTTCTCCAAGCACAGCCTCTATATCTCAGCTTCCAACTTGCGATCAATTAAGATACCATTTGTCTTGCAACCCAAGTCTATATATTTACAACTTCTATCTGGGAAATGGCAAAGGTACCAGGCCTGAAATCAGAATTTGTGGACTTCGATTTGATACAATCTGACTAGAAGAATGGGATCCTTTCATGTGATTAATAGTATATTCTGCCATGATAATACAGCAATTCAAGCTGCCTTTCTCAGTGAAAATTTTAATTAAGTTTCAAGTTCTGTTAAATAAAATTAAGTGACTGTACTGTGCAATCTCTCTCACACACACACACTCACACACATGATGTTAAGATAAAGATACTGGCCCTGGTGGAATAGCGGTTGGGTCAGCTGCCTTCAGCTGAGAGAGCAGTCCACGTACATCCCAAGGATCCCGGGTTCTTGTCCCAGGACCAGGGAAAACAACCAAGATGAACAACTAAATAACGTTAATAAAGTGCTGCTTCCTCCTCTCTCTCCCCGCCTGCCTCTGCTTGTCTTCATTCCTGCACCTTTCCTTTAAAAAAAAAAAAAAAGCAAAGTCATTTAATATTCCTATGAGAATTGTTCACTTAGAAGTGTTAACTGGCAGAACTGGAAGGATTTCTGCTTTTTCTTAATGGAATTTACTCTTGGGGACTTTCTATTTCAAGTTTAAGAGTATTAGAAAATATACCTAGGGTAAGTAAACTATTGGCAAATAGGAATTTAAAAATGGCTATTAGATGCAGCTCTTATTT
The DNA here is from genome assembly GCA_004363575.1 of Solenodon paradoxus. Classification (NCBI taxonomy): domain Eukaryota; kingdom Metazoa; phylum Chordata; class Mammalia; order Eulipotyphla; family Solenodontidae; genus Solenodon; species Solenodon paradoxus. Next base: position 113,003 of record RJWH01001829.1, read on the forward strand.
ATTGTCTAATGTACTAAAAGAGCAACTGAGTATTGTATGAAAAGGATTATTGTGTGAGATGTGACAATAAAGCAGTAGACTGACTTACAAGCCAGGTAGGAAGATTGGTATGGAGGTGACAGACACAACGTGTAGTGTACAGAGATACATAAGGTAAGATGGTAGAATTCATATTGGGCATAAGCAATGGACCTTATTTTCCTCCTGACTCTCCAGTAATCTGGTCCCTTGCCCTTTACACATGATGATAGCACCGTACTTCACCCACACCTCTGCAAACCTGCTCAAACTTTATAAGGCAGTCTGGGTATTCATATATACTTGTCAAGAAATTCCTCAGAGTTTGAATTTGTGGCAGTCATTAATCCTCATGTCTGATGGTTTTCCTGGCTCAAATCCTCAAATTCTGGAGCTCCTTTAAAACACACAATTGCTTCCTGCTCCTCACTAGATACCGGTTACACAAGTTGGAATGAAGCATAGTTTGAATCCCCCATGCCTGAAAAGACATGCCACTTGCTTTAGGTCCCTAAATTTCAGAGGATTCTGCAGGTAATGTGAATAAAGACGTTTTCTTAGTTTCCTGGCTCTTGATGAAGCACGAGATTGCTGCTGTTATTTGTGCCATCCATGTTTTCTGTTAAAAAAAAATAGGGGAGAACGTGAATTTGACAACCATGCATAGTTGGATTGTTTCCCATTGTATTTGTTGACTTGCAAAACTGAAAAATAATGAAACATTTGAAGAATTTCCTACTTTGTCATACATCTAAAATATAAACATTTCTAATCATATGTAAACATGCAAATGGATTAACAGTGTGGTAGGCAGTTGGATCAGCAGTCACAACTAATCAAAGAAACCTGAGTCGATGGTGACTCCTTCGAAATATGAGCACCAGCAATATAGTTAGAAAGCTGGAATTCCATTTTATGTAGAACTGGAAGTTTCTTAACCTCATTTGAAAAAAGAGCAGGAGGGAGGTGACTCAGGACATGGAATCCTTAAGAAGAAAGAGTGCCTGGTTCCCTTTGCTATCTGGCCACATTGTTTGCTAAGGAGGAAAAAGGGAAAAGGGCAACTTCAAAGAGAAACCAGTCAAACCGGTAGCGGCTCTTCAGCACCAGCGCAGTGAAGACACTTTATTTTTTCTTATTTTCCAAGGTTGAAGAGCATGGCTCACAGTAGCAGCCTTGCACTTAAGCTGACACCACATAATTGGGATACGGGGATTTTGGAAATTAGAGCATTTTAAATGTCAATCGTGATCCCAAGCAGTTCTTCCCCCACTTCCAACAGAAACTGCAGAACGGAGACAGCTCTTGTCTTCTGCTTCAGGAGAAAGGGAGACTGTCTTGCTAGTGGGAGGAAATGGTCAGCTTGGAGGGTTCTGAGCACAGGGACTCGTTTCCCTCCCCTCCCCCAAATTCTGCTGGGGCTAAGCTGGCGAGGGGACCACAGCAAGCCTTCCATTCACGGATACTTCAGAAGCTGGGGAGGATTTTCCTTGTGCTAGTTCTGGAGAATCAAAGACCTACCAAATCAGAATACATACTTTGATGCCCTCCGTTTGGGCTTGCAGTAAGAAAGCTGCTATGCACTGTCGGTATCTGTTTTCATGTTGTATGAGAAAAGCATGTCTCAGTCCAAAGACTAGAAAAAGACAAAACATCAAATTAATAAGAAATCCAAAGAATCTTCTAGTCCAAGAGCCTGGATTTTTCCTTTTTTAGGGAAGGTGGGTGGTTTATAGAGGTAACAACAAAAATTCTAAGACCAAGACCACACTACCATGTCCAAACAGACCCTTAAATGCGAAAACTCTGTCTTTCCTGGCTAATAATGTCTGTGGCTTGATGAATCGCAATCGTGGCTTAACTGAAGGAAAACAGGCTCTTCTCATCGAAGATGCTTAATGTATTGGCTGGATTTTGTGCGAGTAAAATATAGAGACTAAAACAATGTTTCCTTGTTGACACCGTCACTCTTGTTTATAATTTAGTTTTGGATTTAAAAGGAAGCCACATCAAAACAAGGGCTGTAAAACAAGATGTGACAAAAATACCAAACCACCTGGATGCCTCAAAAGGGCCAAGAGAAGTCAAAAAAATTAACTCAAACTCCAATAGCCACCACATTATGTGAAGTGTGAAACAAATCAAAACAAAATGTTGGCATGATTTCAATGTTCGTAAAAGAAAGTCTGTTCTGTCATTTCCTAGCTGGTCTCATAAATGACAGGACCTACTGAAGAGCAGAGAGCAGATTCTTTTCAGATTAGGAGCTTTAAAATGAAAGCTTCCTTGAATTAATACAACACAGGAAACGAAAGTCTGCAGGCTGCATGTTCTTTCTGCGTGTGTTTAAGAGCAAAGAAACGTGAGTCAGGGCTGTCTCCTGGTTATCACAGGTGGTGTAGAGAGGAAGACTGCTGACTCTTATCCCTGACTAGTCATTAAGTTGGTGCGTGTTCAGTCTCACTATTTCTATTGATAGGCTGAGTGTGCGGGTTTCACTCCAGACTCAATGAGGCAGGTTGGGCCTCATTTCAGAATCAAAGCAAGCTCGAGATTTTATTTCCTTAACAGTAACCAGTCTAGTATCACAGATTAGACTCACGACACTTGAAAACTCTAAGCCAGAAGGTTTTATGACCTCAGCAAACAGCATGTGTTAAGGTCATGGAAGACAGTCCAGCATCTCTGGGGCGAGAGACCTTCAACCAGTTAAAATGAATTTCTGGAATAAAAGATCTTCTTCCTGTGTTTTATTCCCTGATTTTTCTCCTTATAAATTCCTGGTAGCAAGTGAGCTTTTAAAGATTAGGCTGTGGTTCTTGTCTGGTTTTTAGAATACATTTTCTAAAATTGGTGCAAGGAATTTTAGAATTATGGGCAAAGGGATCTGGTATGGCGAGGCTTGTGAAATGAGGACAGAATCCATGGGTCAGGAGTAGTTCTGTTTTGACATTCTAGTACAATAATTATGATAATAGAATAATTCATACCATGTGCTAAGTATTGACTATGTACCCGGGCACTGCGCTATGTTTTTTCTTTTTTCTTTTTTTCCGCTGTCATTCGAACCATTTAACAATCTATAGCCAGGCCAGCTAGTTGGCACATACAACTCAGGAGACAGATGTAGATAACTTTTTCTAAGGTCACACGTCTTTTAAATAGCAGAGCCAGGCCTTGAAAACAGGTCACTTCAAAGCTCAATCTCTTCTTCTCTTTGCCCTTCACCCTTTCTCCCTCTGCAGCTATTCTGCCATAGGCACTATGTCAGCGCTAAGGGATAGACCAGAAGAACAAGAAAGAAAATACAGAGAACCCAAGCCAACCCAGAAACAAGATGGTAGTGACAAATCAGAAAATGACTAATTGCTGGGCATCTAGGTAAAAAAAAAAGACAAAGGAAAAGAAGAGAAATATTTGCATCTCCCCGAGTAGCTGTCCCACCCAGGCCAGTTCTCAGAGGGGACAGGACCCCAGCTGCTCCCACTCTTCCCCTCTGGGCTCTGAGAGCTTCCTCTGTTCCAGTCCACTTACCATGCCTGGATCTTTTCACCATGGCCACTGTGTGAGGAATGAAGTTCTGGTCTGGGCTGCCCTCTGCTATGACATTCCTTTCCCAAGCGTAAGTAAACTAGACAAACAAATGGACTGATTTCTGCGCCTCACAGACTGAGATCCGTTGTGTCTCTGCTTCTCTGCCATCCACCCAGCAGTGGAGGCTCCTGCTGGCGGGGCTGCCCTCACAGGCAAAGTCTCTCCTTAAACGCCCCCTTTTAGGTTGGCTCTGAAAATGCTCCCTGTCGCCTGCAGGCTGTCGACCATGCTTGGTCCCAGCCAAATCAGAAGAAGCTTCATGACTCGCCAGGGTGGTTTTTCAGCAACTCCATTTAGCTATCATTGTCATTCACATGCACACCATTTTCCCCTTCATTGTACAAAGTTGCTCCGCTCCGGAGAGGCTGCTCCTGTGCCCACAGCAGCGCTGGGCTGCCCTGCGGGCTGGGAATTGAGTGGTACGGATACTGCTCCCTCTTCCGCTCCTCCCCTGGCAATCCCCCATGACCTAGCCTTAGGTGGCTGCCTGTGAGCCCACACCCAAGGCAGAATGTCCACCTGCTGTCCCTCGCCCAGCTCCAAGGAGACTGACACTTTCTCCAGGTCCCTCAGAGTCTTTGGACTCTCCTGACAGAGGGATTGCGGATCTTTCCTCGTTCAGAGAGCTCCCCAAGAACAGGGCAGCTTCTCACGTGTCTGTATATCTCCAGGGTCCCCACAGAATGCCTCAGGGACACTCAGAAATACTTGATTAATGAATGAGGGGCTAAGATATTTCTCTCCTATACACATGACAAATATATGTATAATTTATAGAGTCCATTCTGCCATATTTCTTTCTATGGTGTGATTATAATAAAATATCTTAGGCTTGCATAGCCCATGATGGCGTGGCCGTGTTTTAACAACAGCACTAATGATCACGTGATAACAATGCTAATAATGGCTATAAATTATTGAGTGCTTTATATGCATTATTTCATTTAATTCTCATGACAACCCACTGAGATATAATTATCCCTGATTACCAAGAGGAATCTGGGGCTTAGGAAATGTAAGTGCCTTACTTCTGGTCACACAGCAAGTGGCAGAACGGAATCATTTAACCATCGGAAACCAACCCCAACAATTTCTCCATAACTGATTTGTAGAGTGAGCGACATATAGTCGCAGAGGAATCCAATATTGTCTTTTATAAAAACCCGGGTTCATGTCCCATGACCCCCAAAAAGCCAGCATAAAACTGTGCAAGTAAACAAGCTGAGTGATGGAAAGAGAGACATACCTGATACATGGAGTGGATCAATACTTCTGACTACCAATCTGTCCAGTGGAATGGGCTGATCGAGCACTGTACAGGAACCTCCCTCTTTGATTACTGTTTGCAACTCAGGAGTCAGTGAAGGACACACCAAGCCAGGGTCCGAGCCCCCCAGTTTCTAAAATTAAAGAGGAAAGTAATGCAAGAATTAGGAAATAAATATGGGTGTGTCCTTAAACAAATTGAGATTCAGAAGTCATTGCCTGAAATCCACCTGACTATTCTTACAAGATCTTGAAACGCATTTTTCGATGTACATAGTAATTTAAAATACACTGTTTCTGATCCTCAAGTTTCATTACCTGAGTAGATAACGAGTGATGTCCATAGTTGGGAAACATTTTAATCACTATCACATCTAGAGGGCGATTTTTATTTCTAGTATCTCTATAGTACTGAGTTAGGTGTAGGAGAAAGGGAAGCCTCGGTCGGGCCAACTCAGTCCATGGGATCCAATATTAAATTCTAAGTAAATTCCATGTTCGATACATTGTTAATAATGGACATTGTTGTGATTGGATGCTGATTATTATTATTATTATTATTATTATTATTAAAGTGCAAAAACTTGGGATTTGCATGACCTAGATTGTGCAATAATAGCAAAGAAGCATTAAAAACAGATGGCATGTCTTATTCTGGAATCAACATGAAACCAGGATATGAACCTATAGGTAAAGTCAATGTAAGATGCTATTCATTCATGTGTTGATTTACGCCATTATTTGAAATGCAGTTAGGCTGTACTCAGTGTCAGGACTTTTGAAGGAGACAGAATTTTCAGAGTTTGACTTGTTCAGGCATGCTGGTCTGGGTAGGTTTGAGTAGGAGGCTATCCAAATTTCAAATTATTTTCTAATACTCAGTCCCTCTTCACAATTACTGAACAATGATTCCTAGATTAACAGGGTCACCTTTATTGCTTAAAAATCCTTAGCAGTTTCAGCCTGACAAGCCAACATGCAAACTAGACTTAGGTTATTAAAAGGTACTTGACATCTAGACTCATGATCTCAGATCTGTAGAAGGCTGATATTTTGCTAAAGTAACAAGTGGAATGAAACAATGTTACCATATCTCTGATGACTTAAGACACGCCCAGCAACTCCCACCTCTAGGGGACAGGTCTTAAAGCCTTTGGGTAATTCCCTTTCCTGGTACCACTCACATACACCACTCTGGAAACAGAGCGCAGGTCTGATCCTAGAGAAACCCTTTAATGGACGAGAAGACTGATGACTTCACCAGTAACAGCAACAGCAAAGGAAACCATTCACACCTATGTCATGGGGAAAATCTCTATTCTCAGCAGAAATCTTGTGGGTTTTGCCCACCAGGTGACTCTTTTTCTTTTCTTCCGTGATTTCACGTTTGTTTGACTTCTGCAGTTTTTATTTATAGATCAGGTCTCCCTCCCGCTGCCAGCCCAAATTGTCGTTTCTCAGGAATGCTGTGAGCTTTCAAATCAGAATGACCGGTGGGTATCACCTGGGCACATGCAGCCGGCAGCTTACAGAGTCTCTCCGCTCAGCAGTTTTTGTTACAGTGGGCAATTTGGAGGAGGAAAGAGACAAAGAAAAGCTATTTAAAAAATTGGTTCCATTACCTTAGGCACATCAGGCATAAAGCCCTGTGACTTCTGTAAATTTCCTAGAAAGCGTAAGGCTGAGACATTCTCACAGTCCTGTTGCGTCCTTAAGGAACCACCTGCTTTTTGCTGTTTTTCAGTTCAGAGTTAGATGACCGAAAATGTGTTAGAGGGCAGCATCTGACGCCATGTTAAAAATATCACGAGCTCTTTGGAAATGTTTCTAAACTTTAACAAACATATTTAGAAATAGCGGCGTTTTACCTTTTTGTTGCGCTTCGTTTTCGTAACTAAGAGGAAATCATCAAAGAGAAACAAATAAACATCTAGGAATCTTGTGCTTTCTGAGGAAAGAAAGAAGGTGACTTTAGGGCTGGAAAGAGTGAGCAGAAGTTGTTTTTTGGTTTTTTTTGAAACCAAAGAATCCTTTAGAAAACAAAACCCGACAGGCATCATGGGCACCACAGGCTTGTGGGTCTGAGAGCTGCTGCCACCAGGGTCAGAAAACTGTTACTTTTGAACTGATTTCTTCCTAAAGCAGAGGCTTGGGTTTGAGCCCCAGTGTCCAAAGTTTTAGTTTAGTTTAGTTTTTTTTTTAAGGAAAAGTATAGGTAGGAATGAAGGCAAGTAGGCTGGCAGGAAGAGAGAGGAGGAAGAAGCAGTTTTGTTTATTTTTATTTAGTTCATTTGGGTTAATCCCCTTGATCCTGAGAATGATGGGAACCCAGGTCCTCGGGATTGAGGTGGCTTGTGTGGGCAGAAGGTGGTGGACTTAACTGTGAAACCACTAGGGTGTGCCCAAGTTTTCCAACTTTAAAGACATTGAACTTGTGATGCATTTCATGTGGAGGTAAGCTTAGGAGGTATGTATGGACTCATTGAACTTGTAGCATTTTTGACTCATCTGACTGATCACTGTAGAGGTATATATTCTCAGGAAAAAAGGCACATATTTTGCCATTGCTATAGGCTGAATTGTTTTCCCCGCCCTAACTCCCAAGGGGCTAGAGTTAGAGAAAGGAAGTAACTAAGAGTAAGCGAGGGCCTAGAGATGGGGCCCGGATCCAACGGAATTAGTGCCCACGTAAGTGCATCCACCAGAGCGTGCTCTCTGTACCAGGTGTGGACATGGAGAAGTGGGCAGGCTCTCACCAGAAACTGAGTATTGGTCCAGCAACCTGATCTTTGGTTTCCTGCCTCCAGAACTGTGTAAAGTAAAATGCTATTGGCTAAGCCACCTAACCTAAGGCATTTCATTATTGCAATACTGGCTGGTTAAGACAGTCATTAAAACAACTTGTTTCTCAAATTTTACAAAGTACCCATGCATGTTTAAATATTCTTTATGTAGCTTTCTATTTACATATCTTTCAGATTCACCGTTAATAGTTATTTAAGGCAAATAGACTTTTCTACCTTTCCCTTAGAAGGGGACAGTGGAGAAGGGAAACCAAATATTAGAGTATGGTATCCCCTCCCCTTCCTTCTACTCAATGCCTTAGAACTTAGGAAGAGTAAAATTTAAGTCATTTCAGAGAAAGACAGTTCACTCTAAGGGGAGTGAGAGGTACTTAAAGTAAATAAAAGAAAACAGTAAGTATCTTTATTATCCTATTTATTTTATTATATTATTCTGGAAGTATTTGGTCATATACTTTAAAAACATTAACATTTATTATGGTAACTGTGATGTACAAAACAATATAAACCCATGTATGTGCACAGGCTCCCCGTTCCTCAAATATATGACCACACACCCTGCCCACCACCAAATTACCAAAAGTCCTTCACCTCTGTCCATTGGACCCCAGCAACCTGTCTTATATTTTACCCCTAGAAACTAGGTGGTAAAGGTGACTTAATAGATAAAATATTTAGGATTTACACTTATTCCCTCTCTATCTTTAAGTTTAGAGGAAAGCTATATTTGTAGAGAAAAGAAATTTGATGTTTTATTCCATTTTGAACCATCCTTGAATACTTTTAAAAATTGTATTCCATCACTACAAGGTATTTTCCTTTTTGCAAACCAGGCTGTGGCAAAGACTGCTGATTGCCCCTTCCTTTCTTTTATAATAGTGGCATTTCCAAGTTCTCTTGCACACATGTCCACTGTGAATAAACACTGCATCCCTCAACCGCCCTTGTAGCTAAATCTGACCAAGTGACTACATCTAGAGCAATGGAATATGAGCAAACAGTGCAGCTTCTGGGTCATATCGCTAAATGGCAGGGCTAGTCCCCTCTCCCTTCCCCCTCTCACTGGCCTCCCACTTCCTGGAGACTTGCTCGGGCCACATAGAAGAAAGCAGTCACCGAGAATAGCAGAATAAAGGACACAAGGAGCCTGGGTCCCTAATCAGTTCATGAGGTAGAGTCATCAAATAGCACAGACTTTCACAAGAGAGCGAAATGAACATCTGTCTTTTAGGTGATTATCTGTTTTCAACAGCTGAATCAGTCCTCAGTAATCGATAGGGCCAGGAATGGGGCATTTGGGCAACGTTAAACCCTGAAGACCTGTTCAATGTTGTTTTCTCCAACTTCTTCCACTCACAAATTCTTTAGGTTGACGAGCACTGTCAACGTGAAAGAACTTTGTTTTCCCCTGCTAATTTCAAGTGCTTTCTTTTAACAGGCAGCGAGCCCCTTCTGTGTTTCAGACCTTGTTCTAGAAAACAATGCTTATTTATGGAGGCCCTAGTGCTTCATCAGGCAGTCAGCACCAACTATGCATTAATGACAGACCCTCTACCTTCCAGGAGTGTCAATTCTGCCGAGAACAGACACATAATAAGTGTGTAAACAAGAGAGAAAATAAGATAAATCCAGGAAGTGACAATGTTATAAAGTACATATGATAGTATGAATGAGGATGACTAAGGAGGAAGGCTGTAAGCATAAAATCAGACTGTTTACGCTTATTATTATAGCTCAGTAAAACTTTAACTAAATGATTTCATTAGACTTAACTAATGAAGGCAGGAATCTGAAATTCAGCTTCGCTAAGTGCTCCACAACAAATCTGAGATTCAAAATGTTGTGTGCACATCTATCCAGGTTAGGCCTTTATTTTGCTAATAGAGTCTGGACGATGGGGTTTTTATGGTAGGATTGGAGAGTGGAGCAGCATTCCTGATCTGTTCCAGTTCTGTAGCAGGGTGAACACCATGCAGCCTTTTTTTTTCTTTCTAAAGGAAATGAATGAAGGTGAGTCGTCAGGCAGACAGGAAGAGAGAGGAGAAAGAAGTGTTCATTGATTCCTATTTCGTTGTCCACCTTCGTCGTTTGCCCCAGTCCTGGGATGCAAACGTGGGTCCTTGGGTTGCAGTGGACTACGGTCTCGGCCAGAGGCAGAGGACGAAACCACTGCTCCACCAGGGTGTGCCAACAGCATGTTTTCTTAAGGTGCTTCAGCCGCTGGACCATTATAGTTGTTATTCATCTACCGCAATCCTACTGCTCTCATTCATATTAAATAAAGCATCCTGATTGCCTCCGTTCTTCTTCTTATATTATCACTAGGAAGCTTACTCCCAGGATTCCTGCCAGATGGATAATTACTCAAGAATTAACATAAAGTGATAGTATTATTATACCAACATGAATCACAATACTACTCAGCTTATACTTCTAACCATAATGAATCAACTCAACTCCATTAACCATATTCCCATCAATAAATAATGTAAAAATAAAATAAAAATTTGAGAGCATAAAATGAATAATTTTTCTATCACCATTAATTGAAATTTCAACATTTCTCCTTCCATCAACATCAATGTTATCAGAACTGGAATAACAATTTAAAGTAACAAAGAGGTTATTCATTTTCCTATTTAGAAATACCAATATATGAGGAGAAATACTTTAGTGAAGGGTATATACCAGTTTGAAATCCAATGGGAAATTGGTTATGCACCAAAAGTGATGAAAATTTGCACCTCTTGAGAATGAGAAAACACACTTAATGTGGTTTTTAATATCACAGTTCTTAAGGTGGGAAGAAATTTGAAACACAATATATTATCATCAGCAGCAGCAGCACCAACAAGAACATTTACAGAAGAAATTAAGGGAATTTAAAGAATTTTATCAAAGCCCACAATGGGTGCCAAATCTCTTGATTCTTGGTCTAATGTTTTTTTCCACTCAAAATGATGCCCTATTTCTTCTAACAATACAGACTGTCTCATCTTTTTGCTAACTTTAAATGGCTTTAAACTTGATTGATAAGGCTGCATGCCTCCCTCTTTGGAGGAATTTGAGTAACACTAGCATATGCTGTTAAACAAGTGTCTGGTGCCAGTAACATTTATACAGTTTATCCCCGCTCTACCTTCTGTGACTCTACAAGAATCTTTTTTCTGAAAAGTTGGGTGATCTATAAAGTTTCCTTCTTATGTCAGTCTCCCACCCTTTCTTCCACCGCAGTCACTCTCATCCCACGTGACATGGGAATGCATGTCTAACATGGCTTTTCACCAAGAGATGGTCATCGTCATATTCAACAGCTTCCACATGGCTTCTCATCATGCCAACATTTGTACCCTAAAAATGAGTCCCTCCCTCTTTCTCTGGCACTCTCAGTATTATCCATCAATTCTCTAAGCTCATAGATGAGAACACTTGAAGGTATCATCAATTCATTTCCTCTTCATTATATCAAACACTAAAGCCCTGCTGTTTTTGTCTTTGAAATATTTATCACATTTATCCTTTTCTATCCAAGCCCATTTCTACCATCTTAGGGTAGTTCAGGGCCTCTCAGTGTGGGAAGTTGTTAGCAGAAAGGAGTGAATGAATTAAAACTTCAGATAATTCCAGGTGGAGACCAGTTTTGAAGATAAAGGCCACGTCTGAACATAGAGTTGTGTTTCCCTTCGTTACTTTGATTTTTTGTTCCCAAATATTTATTTCTGAAGTTGCAACATCAAAGAGAATTTTAAATTGTTATCTTTCCAAATAGAAATGGGAGGTGGATGGTCAGGTGGTCTACAGGTTAAGAATAGGTGAGAAACACAGACCCCCATCTCTGCTCGCTTCGCCCTGCTTCACCGTTGAACTTCCAGGCTGACTTGTCTGCTGTGCCATTTTGTACATTGCTTCCGATAACTCTTCTTCAACACTCATCAAAGCCTATTGCTCCCTGTCCAAGAACTCAATGACTTCTTGTTGCCAGAAGTTCCCTGGTTGTGTCTCAGTCTTGGACTGTCCAGGCAGTTGTTTTGATTCTGGAGACTTACTAGGCTGAGGCAGCCTGACTTGAGTTTGGTCTCTGACCTTTACCTACAAAGTGACCTAGAACATGATAAAGAACCTCTCTGAGCTTGTTATCCCTCACCTACTGTATTGGGTTAAATCTGACTTCTCTGCATAACTTGCTGGAAGGCAATAAAATGTAGGAAAAAGTCTCTAGTGGACAACATTGGGCATGTTTCCCTTCCATACTGGGAACATTGCGGGTGGTGGGTATGTTCCCAACCTGGCCTCTAGTGCTCTATCTAAAATAGGGCAGATTCTCAACATGTGTATGGGATAAGGAATTATTGCCGGCATCTCCCTGCTAATCTCCTACTGCTATAGAGGTAGCCTCACATCCCACAGGGCTTCACACACAGTAGGTCCCTAGCAGAATTCTGTGCAGAAATGAATGAAGGAATAGATGCAAACCTGACTGTAGTTATTAAGTAACCCTTGCTGATGGACATAGTATTTACTAAGAGTTGACTCTTCGCCCATCATTACTTCAAATGCTTGCAGATTCATCAGCTCATTGACGCTTCTCAACAAAGGGGTGATGTAACTGGTCTGGGGTTACAGAGGCAGAAAAGGCACAGCTGGAAGTATGTCTGGCTTTCAGCCTCAGAGACTCGCTCTTCTAACATCCTAACCATGCTGCGAGGACCTCTTTTTCTTAGGGGCTTCTTCTATGTCTGCACTTTTTCTCCTACTGTGCTCTTCATCTGGGATGCTCCTGTCTGTCTTTCCACTGACCTCCATTCTTTCTATTCTCCCAAGCCTACCTCCAGTCCCAGATGAACCGTATCTGCCCTTGTACAGCAGTTCTGCTTATATGGCAGAGCTTCCCAAGTAGAGGGAAAGGATTATGCAGAACAATCATTTTATACCCGCCAACAGACTCCACCCAAAACATAGTGTGTGTTATATAACAGGTTTTCGATGCCCAGATCATGGAGGAGTAAAACGATGATGATACTATATTGTTTACTATATTCCACGTCTTGAGCTAAGCGCCCCATGTACATTATTTAATTTGGAAAATAATCTTATGAGATAGATTTAGATATCCCACTTTATAGATTAAAAATGAAAGGCACATGCTAGGTGTGCTGTGAAGAATGTGCAACCCCATTGGATGCTTTCTGATCTACATCCCTAAGTGCCTTGATCAGAAACAAATGCTCTTGTTCCCACCCTTCAATTAGCAACAATTGGACAAGTTTGCAAGATAGCAAAGATGTTGGTATTTTAAGGAAGCCATTATTTACCTGCAAGAGTTAATTTTCCCTCATGGAGAAGGTGTCTGTTGGTTGGTGACAAGATGTTTTCTGCCATGTGTTCTTTAAAAACGTGTTTCAGACACTAGAAATACAAAGGAGAAAGATCATAGAGATGCTGTTGATGATCGGAATAGAACAGATTTTAGAATGTATTCTGGGGCAACGTATTCTGTCTGGAAAACTCCTGGCATTTGGAAATGCCAGTAGAAAGACATGGGAATGGGAAGGACCTGGAAAATCTCACAGAAGGACCACCCCACCCCCAAGAGCGGTATGATGATGTCAGCCTTTCCCTCACAATACCACAGAGATGAAGGTCCTACTTCTTGCTCATAAAGCTAGATTTATTATTCAACTGCACAGCTGGAAAATTTGTAAGACTAGTGTATTTCCACCTGAATATCAAACTTCCGCAAAGGAATGTAAATCCTAATTAATCTTTTTTGTACCTCTGGAACGAAAAACCTTTTATCTCTATCCCAAAGTGGAGGCCACGCTATAATCTCCTGTAGATGTCTGCATTTTTGGAAATTGTCAAGCCATTTCACTTTTCCTTCCAGGTCCCCTGAAAGACAAGACACATCCAATCTATTTTGACATGCATGTGACATTCAGCATACATTTTAACCAGGATCCAGAGTACTCATTTAGTCACATTGACTGTCCCTGGAGCAAAACCATGTCCTGGATTCATTGAACATATTGCTTGCTACTTAGAAAAACTCACTAATTTGAAGTCAGCCTCTTACAGAGGAAAATGAAGGTTAATTTAATTCAGTAAGATGGAAATATATTGTGCATTTCTATTTCAATATTATTAATAAAGTTCTTGGTAGTTTTTTCTTATTCGTGCACCACCTAGCTTTCAAATAGAGGAGGGAAAATATCAGATGAACAAGAAAAAACACATCCTTTTGTCTTAATCATAAAGCATAATTGTTTCATGATAAGATGACTATTTTTGGTAAGAATTCATTTCTATTTTGAAGGTTTATATTAATTTCCCCATATCTTTCTAATAAAATAGTGCTACAAGGTTTTGAAATGATTTTTGGAGACAAAGAAGGCAAATCCTAGATCCATACCTTAGTGTGGTCCTTGAGAATTGATCATCTTTTAATCCAAAGATATAAGAAAAGACGTGGGGGTCTCTTCCCTCAAAATGAGAACAGGTGTTTTATTGAGAAATCTACAATCTATCAAAAGACTAATCTTAAATTATACTTTGCAATTTTTTGAAGTCTGACTTTAATTGAATTTTTGTTATATTCACTTGATATACTTAATTCTAGTTCCTTGGGTCATTTTAGAAGTTGAACAAAATTTTAAAAAGAGGAAAGAGACACCCAATTTCGTGGCCATCTTACTTTCAAACTTGTAAAAGAAAAGAAGATCCGTTTTGGCACAAACAATAATCATTGATTTGAATAGTTGTCTTTTATACTCCCCAGGAAATCTTGACTTATGGGCATGTATCATGGATGCCTGTATTTCAATTTAATGACACCAAACTACATATACAAATTTAATCATCATAAGGCTTGCTCTGTTCCCAAAGTTATCCTAAAGATTTCATCTGGCATGTTTTTAGATTGGCCCTGGATTTCAGTAATCTAAAAAAAAAATGATGAATGGCAATTTACCCTCCGGAAAGACTTCCCACAGTGTTTATTCCCATTTACTTTGTGTGCGGGTGTAGTATGGATGTGAAAAACAAAGTGCCTTCAATCATCTGGGAAGTAGAACTTTTCCTGCCTGAACTCACTTCTGAAAGCATTTAAGACGGACCATGTCCGGAGTAAACCTGGCATTAGAGTTCTCAAGGTTTTGCCAGGATATGACTGGAACCCATTGTTTTGTGTGACTTTGATTTACGATGAACTCAAACTTGAATCCACATTTCCGAGAGCCATGACCTCAAGTCAATGGAACTACCTTCTAAGATGGAAGCCCAGATTGACCCCAAGAACCAGACCCCCCCCCGCCCCCACCCTTCACTAAGCTTACACTAGAGCTTGGGATCACGTTTCTCAGAGACTTACGGATTGACTTTTCCACCCTTTCCTTGATGGAGTAGATCATGATTTTCTCAGTAGAGTCTGTACTCCTTTTCCAGATGTTCTTCAGCAACAAGGGGTATCGTGTCAGCCGGTGCAGTGGGGCCACGAGTAATTCAGGCAAGTGAAGCCGTCGGCACTGTTCATTTTGTTCACACCACTGGGGGCGGGAGGGGGGCAAAAGTGGACATATTGGAATATCATTTCTCCCCTAAGCATAGAGAAGATTGGCCATGAGAAACTCCAGCAGATTTTACTCAGTACTGACATGATGCACTGGAAACTGACAAGAGTTTGCTGGGAAAATTTGCAAGCCATGGACTAGTCTTTGATTTTGAAAATTCCATATTAAGTTGTCTTTAGCAAACCTCTATCTACCAAATCCAGGGTCTGGAATTGGGTGGTTAGATGTGGTTCAGAAGCATATTGTATATTACTGATTAATATGGTTGCTTTCTGATGAAAGGAATGGGGGATCCATCTTCGGATGCTTTGCTTTCCCTGCAGTAGTGATGGACGTGGCAGTCATTGGCAGTGTCTGTACCAACACCACTCGATCCTCCTAAATGAAGAATTTTATGAAGACTTAGATGCACAGTAAATGTTTGAAAATGATCAAATCCCCTAGAGGATGCATGTTCCATCACTAAGCAGTGATACAATGAATTGATATACATATTCCAGTCTGTTTATGTTTCTCAGTTAAGAGTTGTTTTTTTCTATTGGTTTCAACTTCTTTCTGGGTCTGGAGGAGATTTCTGGCTTCACCAGCTCTGTTCCCATTCTCCTTGTGATGCAATTTGGAGAAATGAAAATGAAGACTGGCGAGGTAGAAGGAAAAAGTAAGGATTTTTACTTTTTGGGTCAGTTCTTTGACTCTCCTTTGATGGGGGGAGTAAGAATAATGAAGAGAAAAATGAAAAAGAAGTTGAAATAGGCTAAATTAATACACATGATAAAGAACAGAGAGGGGAGAAGTAGGGATAAAAATAGAAATTTTAATAGGGAGAGCTTGAAGGAAGAGGCAGTTGTAGGTGTATAAGAACTGGGGAAGACGGGCAGAGGAATTTTAGTCAGTATTACTATGAATGGACATTGGATTTCCATAAATGATATTTGAGAAGCATAAGTAAAAATGATAATACCTCTTATATTTGTCTCCTCTGCTGGACTGTTTCTTGTAACACTGTCTTAAACCTGAGGAGTTCCAACCTTTGGGCAGGTGACACATGACAATGGACCCCGGATTCTGTCTACTATGCACATAGTATATCATTAAGTATTATTAGGCGTGTATTTTCTTGTCTTCTTCCCTCTACTCATACCAAGTTGATTTTAAGTTCACCAAGGAACCTTGCCCTTACACTAAGTATTTTTCTTGCAGAAGACTATTACTTCTTTTCTCTCTCATGCTCGGTCCAGGCCCAGGTTAACTCTTCTGCCTTATAAGTCAGACCCTCAGGAACAGCCTTGGTGGGATGAGATACACTGGGGAAGGCTCTCTGGTTCTCCAAAGATGTATTTACATATCTTTCTTTCTAGGTGTCAGCCTTGTGTTTTGGAGCTCAAACATCCACTAATCCAATGATCCATGGAAGTCCAAAACCTTCTCCTAGATATTTATAAACTCTGAGAGAGACTGAGGTTCCAATGGCTTCCTCTGGTCCCTACATTCCTGTTTCTGTACACATAGTTTCTTCCCTAAATGCCAGGAGCCAAATACCAAACTTGTGGCTCAAGCTGCTGAGAGGCTGGCGTGAGGATCGTGTAAAGACAGTTGGAGATCTGGGGCTGGGGCAAGAAAGCCATATGAACAACTAAATACATGAAGATGCTTCATCATCCTTATCCCTCCTTTTTTAAATGCTTCTTCCTCCTTTCTGTCCTTCCTTCCCTCCCCGCTGCCCTCCCTCTTGCCCTCCCTATCTTTAACAATGAAATTTGACTCTGGTCAGCGTGCACTGAGATAATGCCCAACATTCATACCCCACGTGGTAGGAAGAGTAAATTACCCCTTGTGCAATCATAACCCAGTTCCAGGCAGCCTGTGACGTGACACAGATTTAAGTTTTGCAAGAGCATTGTCTACATTGGAACACAGTAGGAGGGTGCATGTCAGCTTTGGACAGGTATGAAGTTGAATCCCACCTCTGCCCCTGAACAAACGTATCCTTCTTCAGCAAGTTACCTAATTTGTTTTAGCTTTCAGGAAAAAAAAAATGGGCATGAAGTGAGTCCTGGTGGGGTAGCAGGTGGTACACACATCCCAAAGTCCCAGATCTGAGTTCCGGGGCCTGTGGGAGCAGCCAAGATGAATGATGACGTCAACTGAATGGAAAGCTTCTTCCTCCTGTCCCTTCCTGTCTGCCTCTGCTCGTCTTCATTCCTGCCTGCACCTTTCCTTAAAAAAAGGGGAGGTGGGACATTGAACCCCACAGGGTTAGCATGTAGTCAGAGATCACAGATGACCAGTCCGTGACATAGGGTCTGGCTGTGCACAGGGACTTCTGGTCACCTTTATTATCTGAGATAATGCTCTCGTTCTGTGCTGTGGGACTGTGGACCATAAATCACTTTCGATTCCTCCAAATCCTCTCCCTGACCCCTCGCTTTTGTTTCAGAGGGTACCTGCTCGATGCTTTTGTGCAATAGGACTGTCCTAGGACCAGGTCTATAAGAACCAAACTTCCATTCACAAACAAAACCTCAGTTCTTAGGTTAGTTTTCGTCTTACAGTGGACCAGTTTCTCCCACAAACAGCCCCAAGAACAAATAAAATCATGCTAAGCCTCAGAATTTCAGGAGGGATATTAAATGACACAATCTTCCTAGCTGTGCACTATTTAAAATTCCCCAGTACCCAGAGGATGATGTATTTATGAGCAAGGTAGAATTGTAGTTAAAATAGATTATTGATAATTTATATGTTTCCCATTTCATTTGAATATAAAATTCCCAGGACAGGTTTCTCCTGCTATCGGGGAATAGAGGATTCCTAGAAAACCTTCCGTAAGCGGAATGGCATAAAATGAAGACACAATTACCCTTCATGTAGATGAAAAAAACTGTGAGCTGTCCTCGACTCCCCAAATAACCTACCCCCAAACACATAAAAGCTAAAGTAATGCTAATAAGTAATAAAAGCGGGACTCACATGGTCAGAGCCCTGCTTGTATAAAACAGTTCTAAGGTAACCACGAGGAAAAGTGCGCTCAGGGCTGGAGGTGCACCGGTGCTAGGGCTGCAAGCGCTGAATGCCAGTTTCCTTTCCGACTTCTTTTGCAAAAGCATCCTCTTGGAATGGCTTTGCGAAACAGGTAGGAAGGCAGCAGTTTCCCCCAAACAAATACGTGTCACACAACTTTGGAAAAGCAGGGCAGACCTGTACCTGTTATGCCCGAGGGGTCTCAGGAAAAATAACTAAGAAAAGAAAATGGTACTTTACTTTTAAATAAATCCCAAAGTCATCCCTCTGCCTCAGGTTCTCCAGATAGAAGACGGCAGCTGAGTAATTCAGGCAGTAGGTCTGGTGGCTCTGACAGAGGCTCCCGCGGAAATACTGCAAGAGAAGAGCAGAAGCAGAATCAACAGCAGCAAGGAGAGCATGGACCAGAGGGACTCTGCTTTCTCTTCTCTTTCTCACCCCGGAGAACTGGGAAAGTGGAAGCTGCTGTCATCCCGCAGGAGCTCTGACTGCCCGGTAGAAAGAACCAGGTCATCCACATCCAGCCTTTCAGAAAGATGGCCTCCTAACCGTAAACACAACGGGCAGCAACTCCTCACTAAGTGACTTAAAGAAAGTTCTGTAGAGGACATCTTGATTTAATTCATTCTTTACTTCACCCCCTGCCTGGTACCTAGTAATACATACGCTTTCGGTTTCAGGACTCGTGTTGGTGAATGTTAAGGTTTTGTTGGTAATACATGATGAAAGCAGCAACGCTTAATTTTTCATCAAACTCTCAAAAATAGCCATACATTTAATTTTCCCTCTGGCTTCTAAAAATGGGGAGTCAAATTTGGGGCACCTTGATACCCCCTGGTGACTTAGCGGTTAAATCTGAGGCCTCCTGTGGGTGTAGTCCATGTCCATTCCAAGGACTGGGGTTTGTGACCTGGTTTTGTGACCCAGAGCCAGAGGGAACAACTAAGATGAACAACTAAATAAAATAAATGCATGCTTCTTCCTCCTCTCTCTTCCTGCCTGTGTACTCACCTTCATTCCTGCCTGCACTTTCATTTACAAAAAAAAAAGGTGGGAGGAGGGTGCCTCTACGTGGTACTATGTTTATTAGCATGCTTTCTGATTAGTATACACAAAATTTTTGTACAGTCTTACCTAATCCAAAACTCATCTCCCTTTAATCATTCTTACTGCAGGTCTTCAATTTTATAATGACTCTAATGTTTGTCAGTTATCTCAAATGTGTTTTAGAAAAAGGCAAATGACCAATTTGTATGAATATATTCATATATATAATATTCAAACTGAATGTACCAGACAATGTGCTACCATCTCAGTTAAGTGTCTTTTTTGGGAAATACAGCAATTCATTTCTCCCTAGCAATGCTTCTGACTACCTGCCGGTAGAGACTCCTCAGGATTCCATGGTGCCTGCCCTCTTGCTAAGGTTATGTGCTCAATGATAGGTTTGTTGATTACTATACTGAGTAGTGGGTTCCGTTAAAGAATTTCCAGTAATGTTATAATGCGATAGAGTGAGAGAAGGAAAACATGTCGGTAACATTTTGACTACAGTGAATAGAAAAGCTTAAAAAGCCACTATAGTAAGTGATAGCTGTGAAGACAGAGATATTAAAACCTAGAAAATATTATGTTGTAGGACCTCAGAGAACAAAACAACTCCATAAAAACTCAACATGAGGGTCCTCAGGGAGCTTCTGGGTTGGTGAACATGTAGAGATTTGGAGAGAATGGTGACCCTGGACAGAGGATGGAAGTGTCATGCTGTTCCCCATAATGTGCTCTATGCATCTTTTCTGTCTGGTATTCCTGAATATCTTTTGTAATACATCAGTGAGTTAGTGGGACTAGGGGTCTCTGAGCTGAGTAGATGGGTTCTGTGAGCTGCTGTAGCAAATTCATCGCACGCGAGGAAAAGGTTGTAGGAACTGCTTTATAATCAGTCAGAAGCACAAGCCTGGGCTTGTAACTGGCATCACGGGAGACCAAGCCCTTCTCCTGTGGAATCCGGTGTTTTTCTCACAGATGGTGTCAGAATTGAGCTCAACTCTCGACCTGCTGTCTGAGAATGACTTGTTGGTGTGAGGAAGCCTCTACACATACGCAGGTTGGAAAGTGGTCTCTAGGCACCTTAAATAGCAACATTCCTAGGTGAATTGTATTACAGAACTTTATTAGGGAATCTATTAACATCCCATGCTTTAGTCCACTGTAGGTACACTTATGCTAGAGTCAGGAAGCGTATGTTCCCTTCACATTCACATGTTGAATTGTAACCCCCCAAAGTACTGGTACCAGGAGGTGGGGACTGTGGGGGGAGATGAGGGCATCAGGATGAACCCTCATGAATGAGATGAATGCTCTTATATAAGAGACTCCAGAGAGCTCTCTAACCCCTTCTACCTTGCGGAAGTCACAATGTGAAGTTTTCCACCCAGCACCGGGCCCTCAACAGACCGTCCTGGCACCTGATCTGGAACTTCTGCCTCCCAATCTGTGAGAAATCCATTTCTCACAGTCTGTGGCATTTTGTTACAGCAGCTTGAGCAGACTAAGACAACTTACGTGTTTGATGAGATGGTGGTATTTTTCCAAACTGTTCACTAAGATCTGGGTTAAAAAAATGCTCTGACTTTAAAGAATTGAGATAACCTGAGACTTTAGCTAATTCCTAGCACTTTATGTTCTTTCTCTTATTTTTCAATGCATTTATTATTCAGGTCTGTTTTCAAAGTTCATTGGCTCACCTACTTCATTCCTAATTTTCTGCTTATTTTTCCCTATTAAATGCTCTTCTTCATTTTCCCACCTCAAAACTCAATTCTCCAGAACCTGAGTTCAGGATTCAGGGAGGATGAACACAACCGAAATGAATAACTAATTAAAAAGATGCTTCTTCCTCCTCCTCTCTCTTCCACCCTGTCTTCATGCCTGCTTTTTCCCTCTTTACAAAAAAGAAAGAAAGAAAGAAAGAAAGAATTGTAAACTGTAAAATATTAAATGAGAATAAATGGGGACTGGATTAAAAAGTAAAAAAGAGTGTGGGGAGGGGGTGGGGAGTGGTTCAAACATTTACATAAGGAATAAATAGCATTTATCAAAATGGGGTGACAGGTTTTCACCTTTTTTCCTTTCATACACGGAAGTTTTATTATGGATGTTGGTGGCTTTGAAGGTTTATTTAGTTCCTTCCTGAGAGACTGGCACTTTTGTTAGATGAACACTGAACCATGTAATTAGCCTACACAAACTATTGCCATGAATATTGCTTTAAATTGAAGTCATTAAAAAAACAGAGATGGAAATGACTTTTCCATGTGTGCAGATTTTCAGGTTACTAAAACCCACACAGGAGATGTGACAATGGGAAAACAGTATCTACAGGTTATTTTTGAAAAAGCTGATTGGCAGAGAAATGGATGGTTCTCTGTGGGCGGGTGCTGGGAGAACTTTCCCAGGAACAATACCAGAAGCACGTGATGTAAACAGCTCTCCTGGGAGGTGATGAACTGATGGCATGAAGCTGAGATCTCACACTAAGGCTTTACCTTTGTGAGCACAGAAATGAAATCCATCGATGCAGATGTCTCAGAAGCTTCCACGTAGGCCTTGATGATGCCAAAAAGACTGTTCACAAAACCAAAGCTTGTCTAGGGCCAGAGAGAAGGAAAACAAGGCTAGGCAAGCAGCCAGGGGTCAGGAATAAAAATTGGAGGCACTTCAAATATCATTCTTACAAAAGTTGTTCACTTAAAATTTCTTAGCAAAATTCGAAGATTTATTTTCTTCCTCTCCCCCAATTATGTTCTCATGATTTTTATTTATAAATAAATTCTCGTTGCTATCTCTCTTCTCTTTTCAAAAAAGGGATATTACTTATTTATGATATATGTAAGAAAAGGACATACACTTAGAATAAATATGTAGGAAGATGATGGAAATCTTAGGAATATGTTTACTTTCTCAAATAGTCTTGGAGAAATGAGTAATGTCATGGAAGACTAACTAATATTTGCAATCTACTGGAAAGATGTCAGTAGATATTTAGGTTCTTTCTTGTTAACCTTAACTCCTGTCCATAAGGTTCTCTGGGGTTGGAAAATAGAATAAACCATATTCCAACGTGGAATGCAAAGCACAAGAATAGATCAAGCATGAATTTTCATGATTCTCTGGTAAATTTTAAAAGATGCCTACTGGCATCTTTCTGTTCGGGCTCACCTGACTTAACTCTTCCAGGTTTGCAAAAAGCCTCCATAAATCCACATCCAGGAGATATTCATGAGTTTGTAGATATTTTAGTGTATTCATGAAGATCTTAAAAAAAATAAATGCACATTACTTTCTGCTTTTCAGTTTTGAAACTGGTCCTTTGCAAAAGCATTAAACATACACCTCCTGAGTATAACTTTACAAGAAAGTTTAGAAATCATTATTTTTAGGGTTTAGAGATTTTACTAAATATAAATGATACCACTTAAGCTCCAGAGAACATATGGCAACTGTGCTCTTCTGTGTGAAGTTGTTGCTGGCTTGCTCCCTAACAGCATTCCTGCTGATCAGACTCTGTTCAGATGAGCTTCTCGGCCTCACAGTGCCAAGGAAATCTCAAAGGTTCTTCTCTCGCCAAGAGCACTAACTTAAGACCAAAACAACCGTCATGCAGAGCTCTCATTTATTCCTTCTTCTGCAAAAGGCCCAAATGTCCTTTACTTTCAGGGAATTTAAATAGAGAATTGATGAGTTAATATCCAATAAGTGGTGAGATGCTTAGGTTTAGGGAAAGATATTGAATGTTAAATATTAATGAAAACCTTAAGGGAGGCTTTTTTGCTATTTTTACTTGAGTGGATACTTTTATACAGCAGATCTGCTTTACAGATGATCTGTTCTACTTTCTATAAACTAAAGAGAGATCAATTTATTGAAATAGGAATGCATTGTATAAACATACTGAAGTATCCAAAGGGAACAATTATTTCAAGACTGTCAGATGAGAAAAAGACTTAGTCAACCTCCACTTCCAATCTCCATGTTGATTAACACAGTAATTAATGTCTGCCCCTTTGGCTCCAGGACAGCAGCCATTCTGTGATTAAAACAGGAGCCAGGTATAAGGTGAAGGGATAAGAAATGGAAAGAAATTTTGTCCTTGGTTTTGAGCCTTTTGATCACACCAAATTTGAATTCCCTCCTGCCTCTGGTCTTTAGCTCTGTGGGCCAATAAAATCCTATATGACTTAAGCTAGTTTTTTAGATCCTGGTTTCCAGCTTTCAACTTCCTTCAAGTCTTCATCATTTAAATGTCGTTGCTAAAGTATTTTGCACTGTGACTTATGTTTCATCAAGATTATTTAAAGAAAATAATAAGTAACATTTGTATAGCACTTGATAGGCTAAAAAGAAAATTAATCTGATGATTACAATGATCAGATGTTATCAGATAGCTAGAGATGTTATTGTGACCTCTGTTTTATAGATTAGAACAGAGCTCGTCACATCACAGATTATTATAGGCCTGCCATCCCATTTTATAAATGCCGTTTTATTGTGACACAGCTCTCTCTGTGTATTTCTTTACAAAGTATGTTTGGCTTCCTTTGTACTGCAAGGAAAGAGTTAAATAGTTACAAGAAAGAGCACATGCCTGAAAAGCCAAAATTATTTGCCATCTGGATCTTAAAATGGTTACAATCCCTGGTTTAGGAAATAGAAGATTAGTCTTTCCTAAAGTTACATGGCAAGTGACAGGCAAATTCAAGACTTGAACTCAAGTCTCCTAACACAGTACTTTTTCCTGTGTAAGAGAGTAACCAAATGCTTTTGGACAGAGGCAGTCTTGGGAAGAATGTGGCCCACCCTCCCTTAAGATCTTTGAAGGTACTTGCTCCTTTCCCAACCCCTGGTCCTCTGGTCCTTCTGTGAGGACTCTGCTCAGATCCTCACTGGGTCTGGCTGTAATACTGCTCAACCTCAGGGGCGGCATTTCCATGGCTGACATCATGTAGCACCGTGAAATCCAGCTCCACTGTCTTACGTGTGGATGTTGGCTCTAGGAATTGATGACTGTGGCCCCATAGCTGGTAAAAAGCCTTTGCCTGGCACAGTTCGTGAGGGAGCAAGGGCTCCAGTGTGGATGGTGTGGGCTTGACCAAAGATGGAATGGGCTTCTTACAGGTGGTTGTGAGCTCCCTGACTCGAAGATTGGATACGTACAGAAGTAAGCAGAAGAGAATCAGACATTCAAGAGAGGGAGTTGGATTGGTTTATACAAGACCTCATGCAATCCTGTGTTTCAGAAAAGAAGAGATAACTAAGTGACAGATAAACAAAAATAATAAAGACAATTTTCAAGATCCCCTGAAAGAGGGGACTTATCCCAATTTAATATTTTTCAGCAGAGAAGAGGAAAACGAATTTGCAGAGAACCAACTGAGTATTTCCCACTTACTACAAAGTTAAACCCAGGCTTACCATCTTAAGAACTAATAAATGGTCCAAGAAATAAGTGCATTCACTGGTGAAGAGTTCCCACATAGCCTCTTGCTGCTTTCTCAAGTCTAACTGATCAGTCAGAGGTTGCTGATGTGTTTCCATGACTTCACTCCAGGTCTTTTCCTGTATGTAGGAGAAAAGAGACAACAAACACTTGTACCTCCATGGGCTGACCCGTTCACATTTTGCTTTGACTTACTGGGCTGCAGGAGCGAGCAGTCCCTGACATTGTGATTTCCTACTGCAGGCCCCAGGCATCCCTCTTGGTAGGGATTTCCAAGCGTGCTTTTAGGGCACCAACTCATGGGATGCACAGTTGATGTTACTTTTAGTTCAATGTGAAAAGCAATTCAAATTGATGCTGTTTTGAATTATCCTTGAGAATTTTATAATAAGTCCTTTACAATTTATTGCCTAAAAAACCTCAAAGAACCTCAAATCCAGAACTGGGAAGTTGGATCCAGTTTTCACTGTGAGGCTTGTTGAAATGAATGATCAAGGAATCATGGACTATGAGTTTTCAGGCTTAAAGAGACCTTTTGTCACTATCTTATCAATAAGGCTTATTTTCCAAGTGATGGAGTTGAGGTCTGAGAGAGGAAAAGCAGTCACAATGAATAATATTTATATAGGGTTCCATAGTCTATCAGATCCATTAGCTTATTTAAGATAAATAGATTTTCCTGAGGTTTTAGTGTGCATGAGAGAGAATCGAATTCACCCCTCCCAGCCCAGTTTCTCTCTGACTTCTTGCTATTATTATGAACAAGACAATAATCGGACAATTTACAATGCTAACACACAAAAAAGCCAGACCCCACTGTAAACAATTTACACAATACCTTCAGGCTGTGGAACTCAAAACCCCTGAAGTCTGCAATCTTCACAGAGGAGAGGCAGCTTTCCAGGTCAGATATGTGCTTGTGTCTGTCTCGGCCCTGCTTGAAGACGGTTAAAGACAGGGTTTTCAAATAGGAATTCTTGACAACATGACTTGGGGAGCCTCAGCGCTTTTTGTTCATTCATGCAGGAGAAGAGATTGCACATTTTGCTGATACGCCAGTCTAACAACAGTTAAAATAACAATCAAAAGTCATTTCTGAGCCACAGTCTGGCCCCAAGGGTCACAGAATGTCAGGCCTTGAAGACTGACTGGTGAGGATGTCTGGTCCAAACCTCTCATTTTGCTAGTGGAAAAAAAGAAAATCCAAGGCACAGAACAGTTATACAGCAAAAGATAGACTCCAAATCTAGTTTTTATCCCTATGGAAAGCTGGTATGTTCATAGTTCTAAGTCTTCCCAACACAGGATCATAGGACTTTCACATCAGGAGGGGCCTTTGGTGAATTAGTTCAGTAATTCATTTAGCTGGGACTAAATTAAGCCCAGAATGTTAAAGAAAGTGGCCAACACTAAAACTCTCTGGTGAAGAATACCAGAATATGCTAGAAACTCTAGTTTCCTTAGAATGAAAGCACCCACTTATTTTTGTTATCATTTTAAACAATTGTAGCTTAATAATTAATTTAAACAAATGTAGCTTAAATAATCCAAAGGTTAATGTAAACCTATTGCATAATATTAAAAAAAACAAAGAAAAACATATAAAAACACAGTTGCCTATAAACTTTACCACCAGATAACCACTGAACACATTTTTTCGTCACATTTATTCTCAATTTTAATGATGCCACATCGACGCATCCTTCTGTAACTTGTTTAAGCTTAATGTATTGCGACCTTCCTTGATTCATTCAGTGATCTGTTGCAACGCCACAGATTACCCACTGAGAGAGTTTATTTTACTAGCTAAACCCGGAACACACTATCAAATAACAATATGTAAGGCTTTCTGAAATCCACTTGGCTGTATTTCAAATAAATATCACAAACAATTTTTGGACTTGTAATGCGTTGGGGTGTACAATACTGGGTATGGATCTCAAGAGTTTGGTGGAAGTTTTTCAACTTTGTGTTGATTAGCAGAAGGAGGCACAGGTTATCTGCGATTGTGCACAGGCAGAGCTACCTGTGCGTCTGAAAGGAGACCCTGTAATAGTCTCTGCTAAAGGACTATGGCCGGGAGGGTCACGGCACTGAAAGAGGAAATTCAACTGAGACTCATTAACTTTCACGGTTGCAAAAGAATCTTGGAGACAGTTGGTGACCTCCTACAGCAACTGGGACATATGTCTTTTGTTGATGTCGGAAACCACAGAAACTGCATGCTGTAGAAAGAAAAGCATCAGTAGCCAGGTGGAAAATAAAGAAACCAAGACAATGGAAGTAATATTGGAGCTGTTCTGTCCTGAAGGACACTCAGTATGGGTCTGACTAACCTCCTGACCAAGTGCTTGGTGGACAACTAGTGAAGGGGACGGGACAGGCCTCCCAGAGGTCACGTGACTGCTTTAGGGTAACAGACCCATTTAGCGTCCTGTGTTTCCACAATGGTGGCATTGGCTGGGAGAGGCAATGAGGAGCTTTGGAAGAGAATTTGAGAGGATGTGGAGGATGAAGAGGAGTCAGAAGTCAAGGTTGATTTGGGGCTCACAAACTTAATGACTAAGAGGTAGGGAGAGTGGAACATTTCAGTGGGCACTGGTGACATAAAATTGAAGTAAATGTACATATATGAATATACAAATGTGAATATATATATACATTAGGGAGTGGTTGACAAAGAGAAGCATGAATCTTTGAACAGACAAGGCCTTTGAAAGCTTTGATGAGAAAAGGAGGAGTGTCCAGGTCTGAGTATGAAGCCCCACAGTTGGAGGACCAGTGTAATTATGAGGCCAAATCAGATTATAAGCTAGACTGTCTGGGACTGTTGGGAACAAACGTCTACTGTGTGATTTCGGGCAGCTGTTCAGCATCTCAGAATGTTAGTTTCTGCCTTTGAAAAGAGGAATCATAATGTTACCAGTCTTGATGGGTTCTTGTGAGAATTAATGAGATAACATGTAAATTGGATATACATAAACAGGAACACATGTAAACAAAAATGGTGCTTTGTGCATGGGCAAGCATTGTATAAGTTTGTTTTTGTTACTACTATTGCTGCTGATGGTTGGGAAGGAAGATGAGAGAAGGAAAAATTTGTAAATGATCAGGAAAATACATGAGAACATAGTAAGTAGTGTGTTTGTTACAGCGATGTGGATTGCCATTTGTATAGATAGGAATTACTTGATAAATAAGGTTAAAAGGATGAAGGAAGTGAGTAAATGTATTGGTATTATGAGGACCAGATATTGTGTTCTTGTGAAAGGGAGCCCTCCAGAAATAAATTTCCACCTTACTGAGAACATTGCTGAAACATTTGGTCATTCCACTAATTAATCCGTGTTTGTCTTTCCTCCACTGCCTCCCCACTCCCAACATTGTGCAAGTCATTTATCATATTTTTTTTTTCCAAATTCCATGTCAGTGTGACCTTCTCAATTGTGAGCTGATAATGAGCATCTTGACATCTGAGATATCTGTTCTAGTGCTTGACACATGAAATTACCCAACACTTGTAAAACAAGTTGCTTCTGTGGGGGGGAAATAGATCCAACATGGCAGGTAGGAGTGTCTCTTCTTTAGGTAAGTCCCTCCCTTCTGCAAGCACGTTCTCAGGAGAGCTGGCTGAAGATACCCCTTCTCCTGGGACCTCGGATTAACTGATAACTGGTCCTGCCTCCACTTAAATGAAGAAGGAGCCCAGGAAAGGCTGCTCCAAAGCAGTGTCAGCTCTGCCCAGGAAAACAGTCAGGTCATGTGCCCAAAAAGAGCCAAGTGAAAATAACTGATATGCAATAGCCTCGTTGCAATGGTGTCATGATTTTCCCAAGTTTGAAGTTTTCAGTGTTTTGGACTGAAGATTGTCCTCTCCCCAAATTGGTGTGTTTTAAATTTTGACCCCCAATGGAATGGTATTTGGAGATGGGATCTTGGGAGGTAGTTAGGATTAGATGAGGTCATGATAGGATTAATATCCTTGCAGGAAGAGACTCTGCCACATAAGGACACAGGGCGAGGTCCTTCCAGAACCTGATGACAGTGATTGTGGACTTTCTAGGCTCCAGAACTATGAAAATAATTTAAACCATTCAATCTGTGCTATTTTGTTACAATGGCCTGAACTAAGACACTCATACAATTTTTTTTATGGTAAAAAAAAATAATGTGAAAGTCACTCAGGCATTCAATAAGAAGTAGTAGTTTTTCAAACCCTAAGATAAAATCATATGAGCAATATTCACAGTTTACAACATGCCCAGCTCTGGGGTAAGTTTTACATATATTATTTGATTGACTTGTCCCAACCATCCTAGGAGACCGGCACCATTACTATCCGTCTTTTATAGGCCAGGAGCTGAACCTGAGGAAAGTTAGATCCTTTGACCTAGGTCACAGAGTGGTAAGTAGAGCAACTGGGATTGGCTCCTCAGAGGGCTTTTAATTTAGCTACTGGACTTAAAATATATCCAAGAACCTCCAAGTGGAAGCCATCGATTAATGATGAAGTGACTGGAGAGGCTGTGTGGGCAGAATTTTAACAGAAGGAGGCACGGTAACTACCCATAATGTCCCACTGTGTTGTAGTGGGTAGATATGGCAACTGGAAGTGTAGGGAGAATACGCAATGTGTTCCTCTAATAACCAGGAGGAAGGAGAAGCCGTGGTCAGAACCTCCTCTCCGTCCACAGCACGCCTGGAGGAAAGGCTGGGCTGTGGCCAACCATTGTCTAAGGTGGAAAAGTATCAGGGACCGCTGGTATCAACTTATAGCTCTTCAATAATTGACAGAACTAAGAATGAATTAAAAATACCACTAGCACTAATCCAACTGGCTTTCCCAGAAATAGAACTGTATTTGCAGAATCTGTTTCTGTAATATCTCATTAATTTTTCAATGATCCCAATATGCACTACACCAATTGCAAACTGGGGCATTAGGCGTCTGCAAGTTTACTTTGAGAGTGAGCTGTTTCCTAAGCTGAATCAATTTATAAACTTGGAACTGTAAAGTATCACAATATTAGTATTGCTTTGTTTTTAGCAGAACTCATTAGGAC
Source organism: Solenodon paradoxus (assembly GCA_004363575.1). NCBI lineage: Eukaryota > Metazoa > Chordata > Mammalia > Eulipotyphla > Solenodontidae > Solenodon > Solenodon paradoxus. The sequence goes on from RJWH01001829.1 coordinate 142,833, forward strand.
GTTGGCAATTAGCACTGTTTTCCTGCACAAAATGGCATCATTTGGCATGTTTTGCGGCACTACTATGGATGTAGTGCTGTCATTTACACTTCACATGCCATCTGCTGTCATGCAAAAATAAAGTGGAATGAAAGGGCTCTTCAGCCACGTCTTCCTTAGCTGCAGGAGGACTAATTTAAACAAAATGACAACACAATACACTCACCGTTCCTCTCTTGGAGAAAGGCCATCTTGGCTTTTTGGATTCTGGTGGGTGACATGAAAGAAAAGATATTAGTACTTCAAGTACCTAGTGACAGACAAATGCAGTGCTTTACAAAATCTGCTAGTTCAAGTGAGCTGAGCAGAATTTGCCCTGCGTTAATGCTACTTCTTTTGAGAACGCACAGGTTGAATATTTATATTTATGTAGATGGGTGAATGAAGCAAGGTTGCAGCTTAAAGTCTGGTATTCTGTGGCTGCTTTAAGGTGATAGTGCCCTGTTTCTTTTCTAGAGTATTGCTTAACTGCCTTTTCCTCATCCTTGGGGAGAAATTAATAAAAGGTAATAAAGATGTCAACTAATTATTTAAGACAGAGAGCTGGAGGACTTCGGGGCCACGGGCTTCATTTTCACATTGCCCTCCCAGAAACCATGCCGGCATCCACACCTTCAATAGTCTGATGAGACAAGACTTGGAGACTGCGTCAACCCAGTAATCCCCAGGTGAGGTTGGACACAGATGACTGAGACAGGGGAGTGTCACCACATGTCACCAGTCTTTACATTGGGGTGCTATTGCTTAACCTCCAAGACATCCTAACGAAGTGCTTGGAATCGAGAGAGAAGTCACTATTCAGAAACCATCCCTTTGATAAGCATAAAGTAAAGAGATTAGATTCTGGTCTCTCGATGTATATGTTGTTGAATTCATTTATGGTGACAGCCAGAAAACGTTGAAATAGTCCCCTACGTTTTAGTGTTCTGATGAGTCACTATAGTACAATACTGTACTATACTTTTGTAGGTCTATCCCCTTTCTGTTAAAATTGTCACCGGAATCTGTATAATACTTCAATGAGATGGAAGCAATGTCTTGAGTAGTATTTACTACAAATGATATGCTTGAGGGACTTTTCCTACTGGAACCGTGAAAGGCACCTGTTCAACTGATTATCTGCTATCGACCATCTTATTGGTCTTTTTAACGAGAAGATTAGGTAGAGTCTCTCATAGGGACAAATTGACTTCACCTTTCTTAGCCTGAAAAATGACTGATGCTAAGTTAATATGTGTACTTTGAACTACAATATGTGGGATCTCTGGTCTTATCCAAGTTTCTTTTCTGCTTTTCTAACTTTGAAGATCATTTTAGGACCTGGGAAAGCTTCACAATTGGTCATAAGATTTACTGAGTCTTTATTGACGCCACAATATTTCATTTTCTGTATTCATGCTAATTTTGTTGGATTAGCATCTCTATCTCAACAATATCTCTAGGTGACTCCTATGCATATCAAAGCTGGAGAACACTGCTTTTGACCATGACTTGAGGACATTGGAACTCAGTTCTAAACTCCCTGAGGGGAGGGTGTGAAGGGATACGGTGGAGGGTTTTACTCTGCTGTACCTGCTATGATCCGGGGCACACAGCTTAAGAAAGAGCTGTGTGATCGAGAAGTGGCAGGCAGCAATTGTGACCTTGAATCTTAGCATGGTGCTTCTCGGACTTTAGCCGGTATCAGAATCACCTGGAGGGCTTGTTAAAAAATCAGATTGCTGGGCTCCACCCCCAGAGTTTCTCATTCAGAGGTCTGGGGTGGGACCCCAACATCTCTATTTCTGACAATATCCTGGATAATGATGAAACTTTTGGTCTGAGCTCAGCCTTTGGGAAACAGAGTTTGAGGTGTGGACTAGTTTAGAGCATTTGCAAAGCATCATGAAATACATACTAACCTTTGTCAAGGTTATGGTGTGTTGAGAATTAGCTCTAATTTCTAGAAATTTGTCCTTGAGTGGACCACTTACACCCTCATGGTTTATTCATCTGGGTTATTGTATTATATAAGCAAGTAGATCCTCATTTGGATTGTGTCGTAGAAGACAGTCCCTGCAAAAGGGATCTATAGAGTGAGAGCAACACGCACATTATGATTTATCCACTGATGGCTTCTGAGCTCCAAAGGGCGAAGATGACAGCTGCCTATACAATGGCTGGTTGATGCAGCATGGGGTGAGGGCTCAAGACTAGCAGTCAGCAGCCTGGATTCATAGCTCTAAGCAAACCACTGCCCACCACAGGTTGGTCACTTCTCTCTGGGTTTCACTTTGTACATATGTGAGCGAGGATGAACTCAGCGGTTTTCCAACTCTATTGCCAGGTATCTGGAGTTCTAGGGAAACCTTGGAGGCTAGTCTTTGGAACCCACCCATTTTCGAACATTACAACTCCACCTGGATTTGTTAACGCCAAGTAATGTTCTTTTGTAAAAGGACTCTGCTAAGAACAAAACCAAGGGAAAAAAATCACTAGGCTGACTAATCATTAAGCCTCCTCTTTAGCTCTCAAAGGCTTTGATTTGCCTACCTTCATAATTTAGGGAATGTGCCATGACCACCACCATTGCTCTTTCCTTTTACAAGTGAGTTGAAGATGCACATTTACCTGCAAGGCTGCCTCTCTCATCTGCTCTAACACTAGTCTGCTGTCACGGATCTCTGCTTTCACTTGGTACCATGCTGGCTGGAAGATACCAGAGTAAGACCAGAGACCAAGAGTGGGGTGGGAGGTGGCATTAGAGCAATGGCAGGGAAGCTGTCCACACTCAAAGAGAGCATCCCACTCCTAGCTGGGGACCAACACTTGTGCACCTGTCTTGGGTCCTGGATCTGGGGCAAATTATTTGACAAGACGATCTTTCTGTTTGTTCTATTTTTTTTCTCTTCTACTGATTTTGATTTTAAAATATTTATTGAGGTATCTTTGATTTACAAAATCATGTAATACATGACAGCACCCCAGTCCACTGCCAGATTGCCAGAAGCCCTTCACAACTGATCCCTTGCCCCCTCCACTACTTGCTCCCACCCTGTTAACTACGGGTAACTGACAAGAGGTTCTTCGAGGGCAGGCCCTTGTCTTATCCATCTCGGAAAGTGGAATGCCTGATAGCAAGATGACTCTTCACCTGTTTCCGGGATTCCATGACTGATACCTGTTCCAACCAGTGAGACGTCTGTTCTAACTGGTTAGTGCAGGGCTTCTACTTATTATTAAATATTTTGAAATCTGTCCTGCTTCTTACACTATCTTTTCCATAGTAGGCATGGAATGGCAATACACCAAATGAATAGGACCTGAATTCAGCAGCAGAAGTGGGTGGTACAGGTAATCAGCAACTCCATCTGACACCAGCAGGTCACCGGGGAACACCTCCAGCCCAGGTAAGTTGAGCACCACCGAGCTCCGCCTGTGCTCGTAGAACCTGTGTTCAAGAGACAAAGGACAGAGCTCAGTGCAGGGGACAGGATGGGTCCACCCTGGACATTCAGAGGTGATGACTAGCAGGTGGTGAATGCCTGCTCTCTGAGGAAGGACTCAGAGGCCCCTCCAGACTCCAGGCATGGAGGGTAGGACAACACACTCCAGACACTTATTGGACACCTCTTTGTGCCTTGTTCATTGTTTATGGTTCTGACTAACCCAAAGCAGACGAGCTCATCTAGAAATGGCAATGCAGACATACCTGACTTGTTCTGACTCAGAACTCAGAAGGCTACTCTGAGAAAGCCCTCAGACACAAGAGTCTTTACAAATTATGCACACTGCCTGGGAGGGGAACAGAGTGAGTGCTCACCCGTTATGACCTGAGGCTGGCTATTTAAAGTCAGTACTTATTTTAGTATTAAAAAACATGCATTTATTTAAGACAGCAATACTACATACTGGCTGACTCACCTAAAATATTTATCCTGCCACTTTTCTCACGGTGATAGGTTCTTTAACCTCACTTCCTTCAAAATTTTATCTATCATCTATCTATCAATCATGTATCTATCCATTGTTTTATTTCAGGAGCATTGTATCATAACATTATATGGATTTAAGGTATGCACCACCATAAATCAACATCTGTATATACTCCATTAAATTTACCATTAACAGTCCAATTCACCAGATAATTGACCCTCCTTATTTGATTTGCACCCCACTTTCCTTCTGGTGACCTCTAATTTGGTCTGAGAGTCTAAACACAAAGTTTTGTTAGATTTGGTTTAATTTGTTTGTTTGTAAAATGAAGAGGCATGACAGACTGGCGTAGAACTTGGCCCTGGATCATGCTTGCCCAGCAGCAGAGTAGATTGCTGGGTTCTCTGAGAAGGACTCCAATCTGTGTTAGCAGATTGTTCGCTTCATGATAAGAAAGCAAATAGTTGCAATGAATGAAAAATAACTTTGAGTTTAGGTCCTGTGTGGGGAGGAGGGATGGTGGTCCCAAATTGATATCCTATTTTTGCTTTTCCAAATATTAGGATGGATTCTTACGAAAATGGCATGCGTGCAGGATCGCTGTGCTCAGTCCTGGATGACTTATCCATGGAAAGCAATCATTGTAAGACATTCAGAGTCTTGATCTCCTGTCCTCAAATAGAGTGACGTGCATGGGGGTGGAGGTATCCTGTGTGAAGAAGGTGGGGAAGAGAATTTTTACATAAAATTCCCATCTTTGAAGTGTACACACTGAGGAGTTCTGACAAGTGAACAGATCTATGTAACAGCCACCGCAGGCCCAGATATTTCAGGACTCAATGTGATTCTATTTTGGAAGAGAAGTTTCTGGTATTTAATTTTCTCAGAGGGAGAACATTATGATAGCAAACGCTAATAACAGATGCAAACTGCTTGGGGTGTGGCTGGCACCCACTGTGGCTGTGCCTTCACACTGCCCTTGGGAAAAAGCACAACTAAATAAATATCCTCGAGAACTGCAGTTTTTGTCTGGATGTTTGGTTATTCTGCTTCTTTGCTTTAGGAGAGAATCCTGGACCTAGGAGGCTGTCTAACTGGGTACCTGACCCAGACTTTGCAGCCAGCCCTCTTGGGCTTGCCGGTGCCTCCCCCATGCCCTGGCATTCAGAAACCCAAACACAGCCACACTGTCACTAACCCTGAGTTGCGCTGCCCCAGGCCGGTCAGATCGGAAGGGACTAGTCCCATGGTTGCTGGAGTAATCTTGTCTCCCTTCTGGTACCAGCGTGTCTCCTGATTCTGTCCTCTCATGAACATCTGAAGGTTTGTGGTGTGGGCCGGACGGCAGTCATTTCAAGAATCCAGAGAATTCTCCCACTCGGAGCTGGCCACACACTCACGTGTCAGCTCTCAACAATGAGCCTGCTCTCACCGATGTTGGTGCCAGAAAAGTTTCTGGTGATAGAACTGTGTCTCTAGTGGACCTCAAATGCATATACTTTGCAAGGAATAGTTTGGTTTGGGGGAATATTCTTCTAACTTAAAGTCAGCTGGTACTTACTGAGCTGGGATTCTTACTAGACCTACATTCGGGCTTTACACATTTTATCATTTTGCTTTTCACAAATACCCTATGAGATGGGAAATCCTGTTCTCATTACAGAAGAGAGGAAACTGAGGCTTGCATGAACTTAATGGTGCATTGTAAGTGAACAATAGAACCAGAATTCAAAAATCAAATAGGCAAGTCTGACTGCAAGAAGATTTATAAATAGGAAGAAGAGAAAATGATACTATGATCCATTTTAAAGCACAGAGTGCTTTATAAATCGATGACATGGTGGTTACTATTTTAAGTAAGAGGGGGCATGATGAGTTGAAGGAAAGCCTCCCAAAAGATATCCAAGTCCTAAAGCTGGAACCTGTGATTGTGAGCATGCTTATGGAAAAAAAAAAAAAAAAAGTCTTTGCTGATGTAATGAAATGAAAACTCTGGAGATGAGATTATTCTGGATTGTCTGCTTGGTCCCTCCATCCAGTGACATGGGAAACCCTAGAGAGAAGACACAGGGAAGAGAGGCTGTGCAGAGAGGCAGAGATTAAGTTGCAGACACACGTCAGGCACACGTGAGTGAAGAGGCAGGGACAGGTTCCTTCTTTGAGCTGTAGGGCTGCATAGCTCTGACTTCACATGTCTGGCTTCCCTGCTGCGAGTGTGAATTCCTGATGTGTAAAATCACAGGGTCAGTGGAGATTTATCATGGCCGCCACAGGAAGTGAATGCAGGGGCGATGCAACTGAATGGCAAAAGTGCGACTCAGGATCATGGATTTCCAACTCTGACCTTTGTTGCCGGTGTGACCCTGGCATGTCACATCCCTGGGCCTCAGTTTCCCTATGCGGAAAACAGCGGTGAGTGAGACTCTTCCCATTGGTCACACTCTATGAATGGGAGCTGGAGGAGGAATACTGCGCTCATTTTCCTTGTCAGAGGGCGGGGGCAGTAATTACGTGGTGACCTTCACCCCGAAAAATATCAGAGGTTGAATAAAGTCCTTCCTTTAGAAATATGACTAATGCATCATTTTCTTAAAAAAAAAAAAAAAAAAAATCTCTGTACAGTAGGCATAAACATAGTCTTTAACTCCCAGGTACAAATTTTAAGGGAAAGATAATGAAATTATTAAATAATACAGGATTATGGGAGGTGGGCAACTTTCCTATAAATGTGTTTTAATGGAATAAAAATCTTAGTGAAGGCGCTACAATTTCAGTAAGTCAGTCTGAATTTCTCCTGTTATGATGTTGCCCAGTGGTTTTTTGTTTGTCGATTGGTTTATTTTTTAAGTCTGATCTCATTGCTCAGATGCTGTGGCCCCTGTCATGGTAAATGTAGCTTTGTTGGGAGCTGGCTTTCCCGTTATTGTCTGAGTGGAAAAGGCAGGTGTGTTCTCTTTTAAGAATTATAGTGATTCCCCCTATGATAGAATGAAGTGCAATTCGGAAAGCTTACTTTACAACTAGGGGTTGATTACACAGAAAGCACGAATTACGAATCAGTAACAATCTTTATGAAAAAAAAACCCTTTAAAAATAATAAACAGAGAACTGACAACTCTACTGCCACTTATTGAATATACACATACATGTGTATACACACATATGTAGACATACATATATGTCTAGAAACATACATATAACATAACACACACACATAGAGAGAGAGAAAGAGGGAGAGTCTCAAGATTTTTGGGAACTTCTCTTCGCATGGTTGATTATGATTTGACTATGATTTCTAGTTGAACTTTGTTCCATTTGCTGGAAATCCAACTGGGAAGGCAGAGATGACGGGGCGCCTCCAGCTGTCTGTGCAGCGCGTGGTGAAGAGGAGCTACCAGTGAGCGGGACGTGAACAGATGGAAGACGCCTCCTGGACACATCTGTTTGAACACAGAATAGACCATCTTCGGGGTCTCACGAGTGTGGAAAACACCCTGGCCTGTAACTTCTTGTGCTTCGTCAGTAACAGTTACCAAACACACATGAGCTTAGACGCTCGTGGTTGCTGGCAACCACCTAGAGAGATGGTGAGAGCTTCAGAAGCGCCTAGAACTCCCTGGTCTTTCTGGTGGCTGTCTTCTCTGGACATGAGTCAAAATTCTGCCCAATGGGATCAAACAATACTTGTTCAAACCCCTGCCCACACAAGGTACAATCAAGAGATAAGCTCAAAACATTAAGGAAGATGGGGGAGGCTAAAGGAGTTGGAGGGAGACAAATGTGTAGCTGGAGAAAAAAGATGCACAAAGCAAAAAGAGAATCATACAAGTTCCCTGACCAGGTTTGTCCTAACCTAACCTAACCAGTTAACGCCCTTATTTCTTCCTTAAGCTTTTATCGAACACCTGTTATTTGCCAGGCAGTGTTTAGACACTAGGGACACAGCAATGGACAATGCAGAGATAACCCGTTTGCATGGAGCTTAACTTCTAGAGGAGCCGATGCCAACAGGAGGACCGTATAGGGCTCGTGATAGGAAAGGGGCTGCCAGTCACACACTGTCCTTCAGACTTGTCTAGGTCAGAAAGGCTTCCTCTTGGTCAGAAGAGGAGTCTGCAGCCCCAATTAATAATACACCACTTATCTCATCACCAGGGAAAAGGATAATTTTGTGAAGTGATGCATGTTAACTTATTATGGAATTGATTTTGCATTGCATACATATATAAAATCATATATAGTACACTTTAAACTTATAAATGCTGTGTGGTGATTGTATTTCAATAAAATTGGGGGAAAACAATGCAATGATAATATATGAAGCTATAGAGTAGAAATAAAGCAACAAAGAAAATAGCCAATCTGTAAGTTAATACGTTTTCTAGTAAGTTTTTAAGCTCCATGAAATCTGGGGCAGAGTCTACTCTCTCTGATATTTCCCAAGTTTACAGACTGTGCTAGGTATACACCAAGTTTTAAATAAAAGTCTTAGAAGATATAATATTTTATTCAATGTTAGATGAGTTATTGTGATTAATCTGGGGTCAGAATATTTGAGAAATAGGTCGAAGCCTTGAATACAGAAAATGCTTGCAGAATGCAGAAAGTTTCTTTAAAAAATAGCTAATCCTTGAGTTTGATTTTTCATTCATATCAAAAGTCTTATTGAGTGGATACTATTTGTATCCACATGGGGACGAAGGTTTCTAGTTAAAGAACTTAAGAACTTGCCCGGCGTCATTTCACCAGAGGGAAGCAGAAGGATTCAAACCCATGGAGTTTGGTTCCATAACACTGTGTTGTCTCTCCCCTAAAGGTAACGCCACAGGAATCTGGTTTTAGGAATGTTTTATGGTAATTCAATATTTTTGTCTGGTTTCTTCCTCAAGATAGATTTTCAAATACCTTGTCATTTGACTTTCATGCAAATGTTACCCCATTTGCTAATGTGGATCTCTTTAGACTTCCTCCTATTTCTTTTTGAGCACTAGAAGGTCAGTATTTGTTCTCATAGACATACTATTAACATCTTCTTTCTCAGTTTCAGGGCTGATTGGAAAAATTAGGAGAGATACAGTTTTCTGTGAATATAGATTTTTAAAGGGTGTTCACAAAATCTTTCCTACTTGCTTCCTAATATTTAAAATCCCACCAGCACAGCTTCATTGCTTGGCTTCAAGACATGGCCTCTGATTTGCAGCTACACCAGACAGAGAAGCAACAGTGTCTGCTTAGCAGCCTGCCTGCTTTCCTTCTTCCATCCATCTTTTTCATTAAAAAATTGTTTTGGAGATTGATTCTGGCTGAGCACTGGGTGCTAGAACTTTAAAACTTAGTAAGTGGTCTCTCTCCTCAGGAGGGTCTTGATTCTACAAGTATCAGCATATAATACAGTGTTTTAGATACTATTATGGAGACATTTATAAGATGTGGGGAAACTCCAAAGGGAGGAATTCAAGACTTTATTTGGAATGATGAATGTAGCTATCCCTTAAACTTAATGTCCCTCATACTTTGGAAAGAAGGAACTATATAGAGATTGTTTTCTAGGAAGAATATTTTGGTGACAGGAGGTTTGGAGTGAGCGAACTCACTGGAATATGTGTATAGATGTATATATACATACGCAGATGTAATTACATATTTTTGTATGTATATGTGTATATATGTATACACACATATATAAATAATGTGTATTTACTCTTACCCTGGCTCCTAGTCTTGAACCCAGGTCCTTGGGTTTTGCATGGCCTGCACCTCAGCTGCCTCAGCTGCCTGAGCCACTGGGGTGCACCCCACTGGAATAGTGTAGGGGAAGAGAGGGAGTGGCAGCAAGTGTTTGCAGTGAAAACACTGGAATCAGAGTCTCAACACTAAGCTGATTTGGGAGCTGAGGGTGGCTGAGCCCTTCTGACAGCAGCTTCCCCAATTGTCAAGTCCTGTGTTAAACACTTAATAAAATATTTCTCCAAAAGAATTTTCTAGCTACTCTACAAGGCAGAATAGGTTGTTGTGACTGACTGACAGCTACAGAGGCATTTCTTAATTGAAAATAAAAAAGTTTTTCTATAAAGGGCCAGATAGTAACTAGTAACTTTGGTGTTGTGGGCCATGGATTCTCTGCAGTAACTACTCAACCAAGGACAGTACTTAAATTAATGAGTGTCTCCGTGTTCAAATAAATTTTCATTTATAAAATCAGGTGGTGGGTCTAATTGAATGACAGGCCATAGTTTGCTCTGTCTGGTATTTCATTTAACGGCAAACTAAAAGGATAAGTTGAGTAAGTTTGAAATAAAGTTTAAATGTCTTTTGAAGGGAGGCCCCAGCTCCTGAATGGACCGTGGGGTCTCATTTGGAGACCTTTTTCTGATGTTGTATGACTATGTAACCTGGTCAGCATCTGTCTAAAGGATAAGGCCCTTGAACAGATGCTGCTGTGTAAAAGACTGTAGCAACATGAAGAAGAAAGGAGGGAGCAGAGAGAGGCAGATGAGGGATGTTGGTGGCCTAAGTGGTTAGTTATCACTAAAGATTCATGCTTAAGGTGTAGATTTAATTTAAAAGGTATAAGCTGAGTGGTCTGTGGCTGATGAAAAATTACTTCTTTATTAGTAGTAATGCAAGAATGTTAATTTACACATCAACTCATAGTTACTAGGGTTTTGTTGATTTATTCAAGAAGTGTTGCCTTCTGTGTGCCAAGTAGTGTATGAAGTGCTGAACAAATAATGTTAATTAATCCAGGGTCATCGCTGGATACAAAGATGTCCAAATTGCCTTCCCTTTAATTCCCCACTGTGACTTTCTACAAACTTCCACGATTTTATACACATGATTGTGACACATTAAAACCCACAGAACTTTTATGACTTCAAGCCATTGACCACATTGTTTCTTAGAATTTTTCAAGTTTATTTCTGTATTACCTCACAAAGATTTTCCATGTCAATAAAAATTACCTGTTATGGTAATCTTTTGCAAATGACTTGATGTGTCCCATCACTTAGCTTTTAAGCTTTTAAGCTGATTTCCATTTTATAATCAAAGCTGGGCACAAACTTACTCCACTCAAGGAAGCTTTCCTTCATTAAGGACTCAGATATATATGTGTTATATATAGATAATAGAAATAATCTCCATCTTTGACATTTTTGCTGTCTACTCAAAATCTCTGCTCAGATGTGCCATAGTTTGTCAAACTCAACATGTCTAAACCTAAAATCAAGACCTATACCCCACCTACAATTAGTCCTCTTTCTCTTCAAGGTCACCTTGGCTCAGTGAGTGGAACCATTTTCCAGAAGCTTTCAAACTAGAAACTTGGAGATCATTCTGGACAATTTCTACCATCCACGAAGACTAGGTGATTATAATTTCTAAATGTATATTGAACTGAGATACTTTTTTTCTATCTCCACTGACTACATCAGAGCCTAACCTATCAACTTTTGATACTTGAATATTCTAATTGTTTTGCTAGAATCCACTTGCACTGAAATACTGTGTTTACTCTATATCCATCAGATCATTTCAGTTCATTCAATGGTTTCACTCTGCTCCTAGGCTGAGGAACACAATCTCAAATATCCTTTTAGACTTTGCACAATTGACTCTAACCAACATCATTTTTCTCTGAGACTACTCTCTTTTTCTCTTTCTCTGACACATCTAAATTAGGTATTTTAGAGCTTTCATCTGGTTTTACCTGTGGAATATTTGCATTAATGGCCCTATACTTCATCAAGCCCATGTCATACTTCACACCCTGCGTCATGTCATACTTCAGTACTCTCCTGCTGTTGATGACACATCATTTCCTGCCCCATGAATTTAGCCATGTAACCTGCTTTGGTCAATAGATTTTATTTTAAGGAAAGGTACAGACAGGAATGAAGGTGAGCAGAGGCAGGCAGTCAAGAAGAGAGAGGAGGAAGAAGCATTTCATTTAGATGTACCTCTTGGTTGTTTCCCTTGGCTCTGGGACAGGAACCTGGGTCCGTGGGATGTATGTGAACTGAACTTGGCTGGAGGCAACAGACTTCACCACTACTCCACCAGGGCATGCCTAGCCAATAGATTTAGATAATATACACAGACCAGGTCTTTGTTCTTTTGTGTTCTCAGGTATGTGTTCTCTTGACCTGCTCTATCCACCATAAAAGAACATGCCCAGGGTAGCCCTTTGGTTCAATGAAAAGAATGAGAGACATGTGGAGGGGAATCATCCAATTGAGACCTGCTAGGATCAACTGACCCCCAGCAGACACATCCATTTATCAGAAACAATAACTGGTTGTTTTAAGCTACCAAGGTCTAGGGTGGTTTGTCACATAGCAATAGTTGAAACATTAACACAATAATTTACATTTTCCTGTGGCTTTGTAAATATCCTCTACCTTTGTTCATACATTTAGTTCAAGTAGAGTTCAAATCAACAAAGACTGCATAGCTGCATCTCATTGTTTCTGCTATGAAGCAATTCTTGCTTGAGGATTGAGGTCCAAGACTAATTTCCTGAGGACTCCTCTGTGACTTTTCAAAGAAAATGAGGATGTCCCACCTATCCCACCAGTCAGGTGGATAAAACTGCACGTGGATCATTTCCTTCCTGCTGCAGAAGGTTTCAGACCTGGGAGGGGTGGCACACCCGCTGCCATGACTGGGGACCCTCCTGAAAACTCAGCTGGTTTCTGAAGTGAGATACAACCTGCTTGCCTCCTAGATAAAGGCACAGTCTGTTAGAACAGGCATTTTGTCCTCGATTTAAAAATCACATCTTGTTCCTTTTATCCTTGTCCTCGGAATTTCTCTTTGAACAGCTGCTGAAAGTGTCTGGCCTTTCCATTTTCTCTACCTGACAAAACCTGTTACTAAGTGGATGTTAATTAAGCTTCGGGGCCAAATCATTGACAATTCAAAATGAAAACCATGACTGCCTGTGGCTTCATATCCTGGCCACAAAAGCCAGAGTAAAATGTTTCGCCCTTGAAGTAGACTGGAAATTAAGACGCTTTCACCCAGAAAAGTGAAGAGTGATGTAGGGGCTGTAAAACAAGTGTCCTGGTTCATATGCCATCGGGTTTGCTATGTCAGAGCAGAAATAAAGATGTAAAAAGTATAGAGTCAATACATTTCAAAATCCTGGAGAAAATTAAGACATACACACCTGGAATGATGCTGCTCTTCTCCCTGAAATCAATTTTAAAGAGAGATGTTTTAGTTTTGTTTGCATCAACTCCAAATTCCAAAGCAGACATCTGAAAGGAGAAGCAATCCATATTTCTAGTTAAAATGTTTTCAACATTTTTTTTTTTTTTTCTGGCGGGGAGAGCGGAGAGAAAGAAGATGAGAGATTTGAATAATCTGGTCTTTCTCCCCTTTTAAACCAGTTGCCACATCAAGTTGTCTTCAAATGGTGTCAGTTTGCAAAAAAGGTCATCTTTACTACCTGAGGCCTGACAGGTCATATGACCTTGGTGGTCTCTTTCTTTAAGTGACTTCAAGGACACAGAAGAAAGTGAGCTAGACCAATTCTCCTTTCCAAGATGGCCGCACCCCTTTTTCCTTGACAATTCATTCTAAAGAGTGTGTGTTCCCCCAGCAGTGAATTCTGTGCTGTCTCCCACCTCAGGACTCCCTTGGCTTTTGTTCAATGAGTCAACTCTAAGATATGTTTTGTTTTGCAGTTCCCTGAATGAGAGACAAGAGGCTTAGAATTGTGTTACCTGAGGATTAGGAGGCCCTGGGGCTGGGCTGAGCGGTGAGGGGCTTCCTGTCCCTGGAAGAGAGGCCTGGGAGAGGGTCCCATCTTCTCTGGGATGCAGCTTGAGAAGGGTGTGCTCATCAGTGGGCTCCGTTTGAAGCTTGAATGAGTCAGTTTCACTGAGGGATCTTTTGGGGTTCAGAGGCAATCTTAATTGGAGTCTTTGTGGGGAGCATGAAGCACCCTTTCGGCTTCCAGGTAGACTCTTGGGAAGGTGTCTTGGGGAGTCTGCAGGCTCCTTCAAGCCTTCCCAGGTGGGCACATTCAAGGTCTCTTGCTGAGGCAATGAATGCAAAGTCCCACAGCCACTGCCCCTCAGTCTTCTCAGAGTAGGAGAGGTGGAAATGCGGCCTGGGGCCTGCCGATCGAAGTGCAGCAGATTACCTGGGTTCTCACAGTTCTTTGACAGGTTCTTCAGGTGGGACTGAGTAGAGGCTTCGTCATCTATGGGCTGCTCCTCAGGGCAGGATGACTCCACCTTCCCCTTGCACCTAAGAGGACCTGTTGCTGGAGGCTCCCAGGAGATGCTAATAGAGTGAGTATTCTCTGAACTACTCTGGGGTTGTTCCATCGTCAGGTGCCACTGCTCTTCTGGGAAGACTTTTTCCTTTTCCAGGGAAGTGTAAGCAGGTTGTTGTGTTTTTAGTGAGGAAGAGCACCTGGGGAATCTGTTACAATTGAGGAAGAGGGAGGTAAGAACATGAGGTGTCTGAAATTTCACATGGAAATGCTGTTGCTTTAGGAGATAGCTAGAGTCCTGTTAACATTCACATTCCTGGTGTTTTAAAGGTAATTGATATAAGTGAGTCCAGCCTTCCCATCTAAATAGCCTGTATGTGGAAAATTGTCTAGAGCTTTAGTGAACTAAGAGACATCATGGAAGAGACATAGCTCATCACCTTTTGATGATTCCATTTTAGGATAATCAAATACACATGAAAGTTTCTTTATATTTGCATTTATTCATTTATTCACTCATTTACTCCCTCACTGATTTATGTGTCATTTATTCATTGTTTATTTTAGTACTTGAGTGTATTCCAGGGACTTTAAGATGTAAGAAAAGGAAGGCAAGGTCCTTTTCTCAAAATATGTTACAAAGTGAGACATGGTTTCTTAGATATTCATGTAAGGCATTGGACAAAAAATTGCTATATTTTGTCAGTCCCCATGTTTTGAAAAAACAACTTGAAAATTTGGAAAGAAAAATCAGATGCCATGCAGATGCTCTGGTTCTCATGATTAGAGGTGTTTGCTAGGACCCACAAATACAGAATTGCCCCCCAATGAAGCCCTTCTTTCATTAAAGCAAAGCTGATTCTCCCACTTGATGAACAGATTCATGATGACAACTTTTGGAAGATTTTTTCCTATGAAAAAAGTAGTTATGTATAGAAGAGTTTCTGTCCTTACCCATCTCATCAATTATTGCATAAGAGTCAGCTCTTGATCACTTACAGACCTTCTTGGAAACTGTGGAGCAGCTACTATTACCACCTCCCCTTGCCATGGACTATGTGGAAGGTGGGTTGAAGATTTGTATGACTGGTGTATGGATATGCCATTAGTATCTGCCCATGTGTTCTGAGATCTCCAATAATAATGTTAGCAATTCTCTAATTCTAAAGTGAAACTCAGCCATCTGGAACCCTTAGAGAAAGAGCACATTGGAGTGGTCACATTTTATGAATAGTTAATAATTTACTTTATAATAATTATATTACTTAATGTATATTTAGATGTACTATGTGTCACATAAAATTATAATATGTAGTTTAAATTGTACTGGCAACACTTTTTAGTAGTTTTTCCACAATACCTCATTTACATCTTTCAGTTGGTAATAGTGAACTCTGAACACCAGTAAATCTTCTCTTGATGATTTGGCCTCCTTGTATTGATTTCACGCAAAGTATTTGCTGAAATAAAATGACTTGCTTGCTAGAGGTGACTGCACTTCTATGGAGAATACAATAATCACTCTCTTCCCTTAAATTGGTTTCTTCTAATTGGGTTCAGGCATAGAAATCCAACAAACCTGTGCCAGAGAATGAATAGTCTCTAAGGTTCACTTTTATCAGTAACCAGGAGGAGTGCACTGTTCGGACTTGTCATGACAGCGCCAGGACATTGATTTAAAGACTCCACGTTCTGTTATATTTACTCCCTGACTCTCATTTGGCCTAAGGCCAAATGAAACTAACAGGTACTGGATTTTAGACTGCAGAGTTGTTAGAGGAATGACTTCCATAACCGCTGAGGTCAACTCAACTCATAAAGACAAATAAAACCTGAACTTCTTAATGTTGGCTTTGCTTTAGTATTTTGAGTTACGGACTCACGTGCTACAGAACTTACATGTAGAATTTACCAGGTACCCTTTGGGGGTGGGGGTGGGGCGGGTGAGGGGAGAGGGAAATACCAGCCAGGTATTTTTTTCAAGGTGAGGCTATTTAAGTTA
Source organism: Solenodon paradoxus (assembly GCA_004363575.1). Lineage (NCBI taxonomy): Eukaryota > Metazoa > Chordata > Mammalia > Eulipotyphla > Solenodontidae > Solenodon > Solenodon paradoxus. The sequence continues at coordinate 159,014 of RJWH01001829.1, forward strand.
TTTCAAACGTCGTTTTGCTTTTAGATTGGTGGTTTCTGGCTGCTGCTTTGAAGGTGGATTCCAGCTTCATTGGAAAAGAATGAAGAGGCCATAATGACTTGTGAGGAAAATAGATATTAGAGGTGTCATTACTCCTACCCTTGGCCTAAGTTCCTCAGTCTTCCAACAAATGGATGCCCTAGCTGAGGACCGGATTTGCAGGAGCTTCTACGCATGTTCACACCCAGGGTATTTTATCATTTTTCTCCTGGCGCCTTCGTCAGCTTCTAAAGAGCACACCATTCAAGAAGTTCAATTTGTTTACCTAGGCGCTGACACAATAGTTTTATCAGAATTCATAGTCCCCTCTGTCATTTGGCCTTCGTTCTGCTTCTTTGAAAGGTTAGGACACTGCTTTGGATTTCCTTTCCTGACACAGAGGTATGGCTGACAGTAGGAGGTTATTATGCCTCAGAGGACTTAAGGGTCATTGAGCATTATTGATCGGCCAGGTTCTTAAATACTGGGGCCAGGGTAATAAGGACTTTTGACATGACTCACCACAGAACTGCAGAAACTGAGAGTAGCAGGTGTTTGGGAGGTGGTTTGCAGAGGGAAGAGCCCAGGTTCTGGAGTCAACAACATGCTTTCCGCCTTCTCTCTGCCTCAGCCACAGCCAGCATGGGTGGCCTAGGACAGGCTGCTGCCCCTCTGTCAGTATTTATGAAAGAGCTTCCAACTGTCTCCCTCACAGGGTCCTTAGATGAGGGATTAAATAAGATCATGGCTGCAGCTCCAGGGAAGTCCTGTCTAAATGCCTACCTCTGGGCATCTGGTAAAGAGTCAAAAATGAGCAGAAAAGTTCCGGCCACCTCTACTTTCTCTAAAAGACTAAATAAATAAATGGTCATTATAAAGAAAATTCACCAGTTCTCCAGTCCCCAAGCTTTAAAGATCCAGCAAACACCACCCGCACTAAAATTAAACCACACGGATTAATGATTCACCCATTCTACACCGACCTGGAGAGACCAGTAGGACAGACCCAAGAGAAGCTGGTAACAACAGGATCAGAACAAACAGAAAGTACAAGAGGGAAGCCCAGAGAGCAGCTCAATGTCTCCTCTAATACCTGTGGGGTGGTCAGCCTCTGAAGGTGACAGTGTCCAGGTGCATCCAGAGCAGGGAGGAGGCAGGTCAGAGTGAGCTGTCGGTCGAGGCTGGAAACGGCAGGTCACCTGTAAAAGTGGGCCCTCCCTGACTGAGTGCAGGCTAACCTGAAGCAAGCTGAAAGGAGGAACCGACCTCTCCCTTCCTTAGAGATTTTTCTAGTTATTTGTTTATGAAAAAGCCTAGAGGGAAACAAGTTCAGAGTGGAAGGCCGCCTAAGAAAAGTCAGGTGATTTGTTTCTATTGAACAATGGCTGATCCAATACAGAAATGATGCAAATATGAGTTTGTGTTCCCCTGCAGCTGTTCAGTAATCATCACAGAGTTTAGGGAGGCACTTCTGGGTTTCTGTTTTTTCCTTAAGTTCAGGAGAATCATTTCTTTAGACCTCGCTTTGCTCACATCTTAAAATATTTTATATGTGTCTATTTAGTTAATCAAATATTTTGATAAACCTTGAATAAGAGAGAAAATGATTATGAAAATCTGTGAATAATAATTTTCCAGTAATTAAAATGCAAACAGGAAATCATTTGTCCTACCGGTATTCTCGTTAGAATCTTTCTTTGGAGTCTCCATTAGACATAGTGCCTGTATTCTGAAGAAAGTGTGCAATAGTAAAAAACAAATAAATAAATAAATAAAAGATTCTATAGAATCTTTATAAAAAGAAATCCAAATGAATTGTAATTAAGTCTAATTTAGTGAAGTTTTGTTTGCTAAGAATTATGTCATGTTGATTGTGAAGGTTTCTTTAGGTCAGTGGTTCTCCAAGTGGTATCAGCATGCCCTGGGGCCCTCTGGCACATTCTCGCCCCTCCCCTCCTCAACCGGGTCTCAGCCTAGATCCTTGGGATGTATGTAAACTATGCTCAGTGGACTTGCATGCTAGGTTTCCAGGGTATAGC